>OZ010595.1:28589699-28614699 GCA_963932145.1 Acanthosepion lycidas | reverse complement strand
TGCAAAATAAATAACAGAACTGTCCGACAAGCAATATTGCAATAAGCAATAACAAGAGTAAACAAAAACAGGGCAAAAATTCACGTAAAGGAAGCAAACAATGTATGCAAGAAAAATAAAAATTAATATGACAAGGGTTCCCAAAATAAGAATTGTGTTTGACACACAAAAACAAGTTCTGCGGTTGAGTATTTTATTCGTTAAGTATGTTAATCGTTGTGTTTCTCTGTTCGTCTTGCCTTCAACAGATCCCGTGAATGGCAGAGACTTCAAGTCATCTCATGTGTCCTCATTGTGTGCTTTAGAACTTTCAGCAGTTATTCGGATTCTAACTATAAATATCCATTTTCCTTAAACCCTCCTCAATACTCATGTCTTCAATCCATAGTATTCTCAACACTTTTGTATTAGGTTGGTGCAAAAATAATGACGTAATAATGTCGTTTTTTGACGTTAAAAATACGTTAAAAAACGACATTATTACGTCATTATTTTTGCACCAACCTAATAGAAAGGTATTTGTGATGCTTCGAATCTCTTCCTCGTCTCCAAGAATTTTGTCCAGCATTCACTGTCATATCGGAGGAATTTTTTTATAACACAGGTCTGTATCTTTCTTTTTCTTTCTAATGGATTGCTTGTGTTTCTTAATAATTTGCTTAGATTTTCGAAGACATCTTTCGCTGTGACAGCTGGACTGCGTACTTCCGTCACATATGTAACCTCTATTATAATACTTTCTTGTGGTGTGAATATTTGTTTATGTTTGATTTTTGTACCATATTTGGCATCTTGGGCTTTTCCATTCAGTAAAAAGAATATATTTTATAATTTATTGGTCAATATTCGTTATTGCTGTCTCTTGCAACTTCTGTGGTTTCCTTTCTGCATCTGCTTTCGACACTGGGTCATCTTCATATCATATTATTATATTGATTAATCAAAACCGATGTTTATTATTGACTTCGAGCATCAATATTTTTTTTATTCAACGTTTTATTAGGTTGGTGCAAAAATAATGACGTTTTCTCACATAGTAACATATGTTAGAAAACGTCATTATTTTGGCACCAACCTAATAAATGTTATTTCCAGTTGTCGAATGTATTCTCACTTCCCCAATAATTTGGTGATCGATGCGTATTTTAATTCCTCGCAAATTTGTTAAGTTTCAAGTTAACCTACAATTTTGTGTAGTAGTTTTGGAAAGAAGAAATAAGAAGATTAATGTACCTTTGTGATGTGCAAGATAATCCCTTCTACCTCCGTAGCTATGGATTAATTCATAGTGTTCATTGGTCTCAGTTCCCTCGAGCAGGAAAAATCGTGATTGTAAACCGATCAGATGAATTTTTTTTTCGTCAACCAATCTATTGGAAAAACGACATCTCTATTTCCGTTGATTATATAGTTTGCTTCACCGACCTTAGTGGTTTACAAGAATAGTAATGTGATATATGACAGTTATATCACTATTTCCACACTGAATGCAATAACACTTTTACAGTTCGCCCTTTGCAACGAAATACAAAGGATGAATAAATGCTATATATGTCGATATCATTTATTTAATATTGATTTCACAGATTTTATTCAAAGTTTACATAATCTCTAAATTCATTTTTTTTTAATTCAAAGTCTTCCTGGAAAAGAGGGTCAAAAGTAAACAATGTAATATTTCCTTTATTTGCAGAAATTTTAAACTCTATAAAGTAAAAGTATATCGAGGTAACAATTTATTATATATTATACGAGTTTAAGAAAGCCTTTAGTGACTTCTGTTATAATACAGATTTACAATTTTATCCATATTGGTGTCCGAGCTATTTACTCAATAGAAAGTTTGATTGTTTCGTTAAAGTCAAATTAGGAGGTGATTTAAAAAATGACCTACAATCTACAATTTTAACACTTCAAAACGACTCTCCTCTACATTAAATCTGAAAGACGCCTTTCTGTCTTCTGTCTTTATGGCTGATGATAACTTCTATGAGAGCGGCGCTAACTTCTTCGGCTAACAGTTTTTGCGGATATGATATGAGAAGTTCATATTGAATCAATTGCTTCTGATATGATATAAGAAGATCATATTGAATCAATTGCCTGCTTCTCAGAAAGTGGTTTCACTTTTTTGTCTCATAAGAATCTATATTCCATACACACACACACACACACACACACACACACACATATATATATATATATATATATATATATATATATATATATATATATATATATATATATATAAATATAAAAGTGAACATAGAATTCAACACTTAAAGGCGGCAGTCTGTTTCATGCTAGATGCAATCGTCAGGCCTGACTATTGCGTGGAGCATGAAACAGACATTCGCCTCTAAGTATCGAATTCTATGTTCCCTTTTATATTTGCATACGCTCTATCTCTGATAGCACATTATCCCATAAATATAGCACATTTTATTAATATATTTCTCCATATATATATATATATATATATATATATATATATATATATATATATAGAGGCGCCTAATATTCGTTGATGCTTTAAATATGGCTTGATATATATCTAGAGATTATTATCAAGATCCAAAACATCTGAAATAGTATTGATCTTGACCTGGCATCTTAGCTTACCAACGCCGTAATTTAGCTCCCCCTTTATTTTTCTGTAAATACTTTAATGGTAATAATTCGGATGCAATTCCCGCTATGTACCTAGACTTTATCAATTGAAGCGCCGTAATTGATTATCAACGAGGTCTTATCCTTTTAGACACAATTTCTTTTGTATACAAAGAACATGAGACCACCACTTTCGATATGGATCAGGTCAGGAATGATTTCTCCACTGCTTGGGTTGTCTTTGTGTCTGGCTGAAATTGATGAACCTAACGCTCATCCTGGGTTAAGGAACGTTCAAGTAAACTAGCTGGAATTGTTTCAAACAGAGTTTCCTCTGATGAGATCAGCCTGATGGATTTTTTCTTCCGGTATTGAAGACGAAATATCTCAACGATCAAAAACCATCGTCATGCCAAGTTCATTGTGCATTATATCTCCAGCTCTCTAAATATATTTGCTAATAGTATATGGGCAATCGAGGGGGTGGTGTAATGGTTAGCAAGCATGTCTCACTAGAACTGTTACAAATGAGTAGTGAGTTCAGTCCTCACTGAGTGCCTCATGCTTTCGGCCTTGTGCCACATCAAATCTGTGCTTAGAACATCATTTGAGCACCTCGAGTTAGCAAGCATTTCTCGCTATAAGAATTACGACTGAGTAGAGAGTTCGACCCTCGTTGGGTGCCCCATACTTTCAGACTTGTGCCACATCAGAGCTACGTTTGGAAAATCGCTATATGCTAATAGTATTGGCTATTTGAATTATAGTCATAAACTTATCATCTGTCACCATGTGGTGAATATGAACAATGTCTTCTTCGGTGATTCCATTTTTAGGACGGCCAGATTTCCGGTCATCTTCAAGATTCTCCCTGCACATCCTGAATTCACCTGGCCCCTGTTGATAAAGCCGGGGTAACATTACTTAATGTAAGAACCAAATTAAAGTGAATATCCTTGGGAGCCTAAAACATAGTTCTACAGTGATTTTATAACATTACGTTACCAATAGTGTCCATTTTCAAGAGAAATTGCTAATAGGTATATTTGAATATTTCTTTGAACATAACACTTAACTTGGGAAGATTCAATACATTTATTGATATGAAGAGATGAAATTAATGCATACAAGATACAAAAGCTGTAGCATCCATCATTCAGTAATTGACAGCATATGAACTCTTTCTGTCTACCTTTGTAATATAATAATAAATTTTTAGAGTGACAGTGTTTGTCTCTCTCGCTTATTATCTCTCTCTCATTATATATATATATATATATATATATATATATATATATATATATATATATATATACCGGTTGTAACATTTTCAGTCATTTTTATTACAAGTTGTGTTAAATGGCTAAACGATTTAACTGAACATCTGGTAAAAAGAAAATGAGTTTAGAGTTTGCTTTTTTTTCGATTTTAAATAATTTTCTGTGGTGGATAATTATCTCAAGCTGTTACACGATTTTGAGAATTTTGTTTATATATATATATATATATATATATATATATATATATATATATATATGTGTGTGTGTGTGTGTGTCGGTACACATAATATTAAGAAACAATCAACAATCAATTTTAAGATGTTCATGGGGTTATAATTTATTTCATTAGAACCAGGATTTGATCGTAATTCATCAGATTTTCATTGGAGATCTGATGATTTAGGGAGAAAAACCCGGCCCTAAGGAAATTAATTATAATCCAATGAACCCAAAATTTTTCTATTTTTATTATAATTAATATTTTGTCTGTTTTCATATTGAGCTCTCAGTATTACAACCTCCTTGAAATTATTCATACGGATTACAAATAACTTCGTTAAGTATATATATATATATATATATATATATATATATATATATATATATATATATATATATATATATATAGTGTTGTTCGAAAAAAGTGACTCATCTGTTTTTTTACTTAAAAATGTTTCGCCTATTGTTTCTGGGGTCAAACTAATTCTTAATTTTACTAAAATAAAGACCCCTTCCAGACTACATAGTAAAAAAGTTTACCCAGCCTAAAGTATTCTATTGATAATTATAATTTTGGATATAAATGAGATGTAGGGAAAAACCCTGTGCAAAAAAAGTGACTCACTTATTTTCTGCAACTTGTAATCAATAGAAACATAAGCGAACAGTTTTAAATAAAGTATAATAGATGTATAATTTATTTATAATAGGTAATATAGTTCGAAATATTTAATAATCTATGGGTCCTCCTTTATTTTGAATAACCTTTACAGCCCTTTCTATCATTGACTTGATTAGGTTTTGGCAAATCTCATCTCCAATAATTGAATTCCATTCGTATATGTAATTCACAATCAAATCCTCTTTGTTGCTCAACTGTTTTCTCGAGAGCCTGTACTTTATAATGCTCCATAAGTTTTCTATGGGGTCAGGAAATTGGGGTGGCCATGTCATAACACTCACCTGCTTCTCATCAAAGTATTAATTCATCAATTTGAATTTGTGATAGGGATAATTATCCTGCATAAAAATGAGTTTGGTGGGGTCGATTTGCATCCTTTCAGCAGAAGGGAGCGGACAAGACTCTAAAATTCTCTTGTTCTGCTCGCTCATGAGGGTCTTTTCATTAGGTTTTAAGAAACCAGTTCCATGAAAAGAAAATCATGTCCCGAACATTATACTGAACGGATTCTTGACAGTACTTACTGCTAAATTCAAAGAGATTTCAAAGCATCTTCTTCGGATTTTAGATCCCTTATCCTTTGAATTTAGCTCAACTTTCGTTTCATCGGTGAAGAGAATATTTAGTAAAAAAAATTCGGTGAGTCACTTTTATCGAACAGCACTGTATATATATATATATATATATATATATATATATATATATATATATATATGTGTGTGTGTGTGTGTGTGTGTATGTGTGTGTGTGTGTTTGTGTGTGTGTGTCAGTGAGTGAGTGTGTGTGTGTTTGTGATTTTGTCTGTGTGTATTAGTCACAATCTTTTTATTCATACATACACATATATATGTGTGTGTGTGTTTGTCTATCTTTTCGTGAGTGTGTGTGAGTGTTTTTATGAAACCACATAAACTAGAAGTTGATTTGACTTGCAAAGCCTGCCATTGGCACAGCTACCGGGAAGGTAACAGGTGGACCGGATGAGGAGGTAAGGAAAAAGCAGACAATATACCGAAAGAGATATGAGGCGACATGTTTGTGCCAGTAGAAGGGAGTTAAATCGAGCGCGAACGAGATTCGAAGTTACGTCACAGTGTGTTGGCAGCAACTCACCTTCCGCGTCTACGAGTGCCAAAAGCTAGTGGTAAGAACTGGGGATGTGAGCCTCCAGTCGATTTGGCAAGATACACAGACGTCTCTTGACTAAACCTCATTTCGCACACTTTTCACCCGTAACACTTAGAAGAAGAGGACATATCTGACTTGTTGTCAAGTGCTCTGTTGAAAGATATCAGTGGAGACATAAAAATATTTCATCTGTGTTAATATAGATAGTAACGAACTTTTATGGAATCAATAAATTTAAATGGCATGTATGTCAATATTCTGTCACTAAGCTAACTTTTAATAACTTAGTCGATATCACGAAGTATATACACACACCAAATGTTGCACTATTCTGATCGTATTTGAAAGTACACAAATTTACATACATCACACCATTCGTACAAATAAATGTACGTATCCATTTATCGTTCACGTTGAAACACTGCTTACCGAATGATCACTGAAGTTAAGAAATATCGATCTTAATCAGTACCTAGATGGGTGACGACTTTCGAACACCAGGTGGTCTAAGCTATGATGAGATAATGTCTGGTAATTGTTAATCAGAGAGACGGGTTCAAATTCCCTTTGGCTTCATTATATTCATTTGCGCGCAAATGCACTTAGGAGAAGTTAGAATCCATCTTTTTTCCACCAAGCAATGGGTTGATTAGTAAGACTTTTATCACTAAATCTCTAATATCTCTAAAATAATAACATTCTTACGATCAAAAAAAAATAATTTCTGAATTTAAAAAAACCTGTAAGAGATTGATGAGCCAAAAAAAAAAACAAAAAAAAAACGAATCGATCAATCATACAGAACCATTTATTCCTCGGATAAACGTTTAGAATGATCAAAATACGATTCTGTTACTAAAGCTATCGTTCTCCTTCGGAAATCTCAGAATTTTCTGGAGAGAAAACGTAAGTAGGAGGAAGGTTTTAAAATTACACCCTATATGGTAACAGATACTAATTTGATATTACTATCTACTAACTGATAAGTGAATGTGAGTTTTGGAATACTAATGAGAAATGATTGCCAGGGAAATTTAACATACAAAGGACTTATCAAAGACGGTAAAAGAAGGAGGAAACAGTGTGAAACTTTCTCAACGAGTTTGACTGAGTAAATGACAATGTCTTGAAAATGGCATCGTTACGGATTTTCTTATTAATAATCATTTGGAAGTCATTGACCGAAGAGATACTGCTACTCGAGTAAGGCCATTTTAACGCACTCGCTACAAATTTGGAATTAAATTGCAATACCTGTATCATTTTTAATTCATTTACCAAGCATCCATTTGTATTTCTGTTTCTCTTTTCTCCTTTAACGTATATATATATATATATATATATATATATATATATATATATATATATATATATATATTTGAATAAATATCAAAACTTTTATATCAATATTGGTATCATGTAAACGAACATAGTTATAATTGTATTATTTTCATCCTATTTAAAACGGTTTGTGTGTACTTTTATTCATTGTCTCGTACAGTAATCCTTTGTGTATAGATCGCTATTGTGCTACGAAGCAGTTTAAATAAAAAGTAGAGAATGTCCAGGGATAAAATAATGAAAATGTCTGTTGGGATATAGGAGGAGTTCTAAACCATTTTTACGTCAGGGTGCACTTGTAGAATATCAGTATCATTGTGGCGCATTTTAAAATTTTACAAGGAAATAATTAGTCATTAAATTGGAAAATAAAATATAAGTCTCCTGAAATAAGCATTTATTTTTAAGTCTCTATAATTGTTATAGAGGAACACGCCTATTCTATAGTTAATACTCTCCCATCTATAATAATTAGGAGGAGTAGTAGCAGTCGATGACTAAACGTCAGTCAGTCCATGTCGGACGACCGTTAGTCGGATATTAAAGTATCAGCCACGACAACTAGATTACTGCGTTATTACCTATTATATCAAGTTCCTAGCGTTTTGTACGTCGAACCTATTTTAGGACCGACTTAGTACAAATACAAGCCTCCACTGTGAAACCACTATATAACAATAATGTATATGTGTAAAGTAATAGTTTAGGCTTTTATTTTAAGAATTATTTCGATAATTTTCTTTTTCCTCTGACTTCCTCATTTTGACCTTTGAGGTCAGATACCTGAAAACACAAGGAATCGTTTTGATTGCTTAAAACTAGCGCTGGAATTTTAGAGATAGAGAGTGATTTCAGGGAGTTAAGTTTAAATATATCATACAGAGTAGACATGGTTATTTCGTGACTAAGGTATCTTGCTCCCCACGAAGTGTGATAGGGTGACCCCACTGGTTAGTTAAAATTGTAAACGCGACCTGTTATTAAAATAGATAATTTTCCAATCCATTTTGTCCACTTCTCTTTCATCTTCGGAAGCCAAAATCATTTCGACACCCAACCGCGAATAGTCGAGAGAGAGAGAAGACACAACGTTATAGAATCAACCCCAGTAATCTCCCCAGAATATGCGTGCGTGTTTCTATGCTTCGTTTTGCTTATTTGGCACAAGTGGTGAAGACGTCTCCAAAGGAGAGAGATTAGGTAACTTAATGTGGTCCGAAAGTTTTGTCATCGGCTAACAAGAGTAATAAGAACAATACAAGAGTGAGCCAACTTTCCTCGCGGTGGACGATGCAATTAACTCAATGTATTTGTTCCATCTCAGGTCAGCAGTCAACGTGAGACCGAGCAGACGCAGGGAGTTGGTCTCCAGAAGTTGACTATCAGACATTCTAATGGGGGGGCATGTAGAGATATCCATGGTGGTTAATGGAGAGTAGTTTAGTTTTAGAGGCGTTAAATTTGACCAACTAATTGTTGCCCCAGTTAACAACCGATTGGAGGTCCATTTCAAGACGCGCGACCAGGTTAGTTTTGACCGCGACACTAGATTTGGTTTTGAGGCAGGAGTAAATTGTAGTGTCGTCCGCGTAGATGCCAACTTAGGAACCTATGACGTCAGGAAGGTCGTTGATGAAAATAAGGAAAAGTGTGGGGCCAAGGATGGAACCTTGGGGAACACCTGCCGCGCCAGGAAATTTTTCTCCCCTGAATCGATACTTCAAATATACAAAACGACCATTCGCCCTTGCATGGAGTATTGCTGCCATATATGGTCTGGGGCACCTTCTGTTTACCTCGGAGTTCTTGGCAAGATCCAGAGACGGATATGTAATGTGATTGGCCCTGATCTGGCGTCTCGTCTGCAGCCACTATCTCACAGACTCGCCGTCGCTTCTCTCTTTCTCTTCTACAAATACTTTAATGGCAATTGCTCCGATGAGCTGCTTTCCCTGGTCCCCAGTCTCCATGAATACAAGCGCCTTACGAGGCTGGCATCCCGCTCTCACCCTTACACTGTAGAAACTTTAAAATGTAGCCGTCTCTTCTACTCCAATAGCTTCATATCTCACACCTCTCGCCTGTGGAACACCCTTCCCAATTACTGTTTCCCTGATAGCTATAATCTCCAACTATGCAAATGTAATGTCAATCGACATCTCCAGTTACCTTGATCTACACACTACCCTTCCCTTCATCCTTTCTTCTGTCACTCCTATCTGCTCTTGCTACAAATCTTCTGCAACCCCCCTGCATCCTAGTGGCTTCATGCCTTGCTCGGGGCGCTAAGCTTAAAAAAAAAGAAAAAAAGTAATACAGTAATACAAAGGGCATATACAGGCTACTGTTTATTTGCTTTCAGTGACGCTGCCATGTATCGAGAAGATCTGTATGAACGCAATGATTTCTGTGTATCTTCTTCTCTTATCCATCTGAAATAGAAAATTATATTAACTATGGGATACAAGATTTTCAGCCCACATTTTATATGTAATTATCCTTCTGTAAACCTGTTCTTGATATGATTCGTTAACTTTTGAATGTTTAGGCCTTATATGCAATAAGAATACTTTCATTTCTTCATCCATGTATTTTTGATCTATTTCATTATCTAATGATAGTAAATGCAGAAAATCTTAATTCACAGAGGATTGATGTGGGGAATTTCCATAATATAATCAATGCTTTACTAACTATTGAAGGCTATTCTTCTTAAACGGAAATCCAAAATTGATCATTAGATAACACTTTATATTGTTTAATCAGCCATGGTCAGCTGATATATTGGACAGCTCATCATCTGTAAACGATTAGCCAACATAATCATATGAAACGTCAATCGACTTATGTATGGAAGCCATGCATTTGGTGTGTCTACCTTTTCAAAAAATGAATACTTTTTTTAAATATAAGAATAATTCATGAAAAAATGAGAAACACTGGGCTATAGAAACATTATGCCGCCAAGATATATTGAGCAAATAAATCAAAATACAATTGAATTAACGTGTTTATTTTTTGGCTTTCATATTTTTGTTACAATCTGGGGTATCACTTTAGAAACTTGCTAAAGGTGTTTATTACGAACCAGTCAGTATTCACTTTCAATGAAACTGTTTTTGCTGGTTTTTCTTTTAAATGTTATCTCTTAATCACATACTGACTGATTTTAATGTAATTTTCAGGACATATTCAGAAATTGATTAAGTTATTTCTTAAATATTTCTTTTTATCAAATCTCGGTAAAAAATATTTGTATAAATCTATTACCCCCCCCCAATTATTTACTTTCATGAAATTTTGAGTAATACATTTTTGTAGCGCTTTATATTTATATTAGCTATAAAGACATGATAAAAGAGAATTAAAATCATCACGTCTATTAAGTCAAACAGGCTCTAGAGTTACGGAATTCTGATATTAAATAAAAATGCAATAAAACTAAGACATTATTTAATTAAATAAATTTTAATTGATTTTATGAATAAAATATGTTATGCAAACTATAAAGTAATTAATTTTTTTCGCTGTATAATGAATTTTTTAAAGAATCCATTACATTTTATTTTTAAATTCAATTATATTAATTTATAAAATTTTAAATCTTTTAAAAATATGGATTAATTTTCAAGGTTCAAGTATTATTCAGGTGTCTTCTTTCCTACATAAAATGGGTATTTATTAATAATATATTGAAAAGATTACTAGTATTCAGTGACCACCAGTATCTTAAAAAGAATTTGAAATATCTCTTGTGTATAAACGTTCCGTTTCTAGTAAACACTAACATCCATACACAGTAATATAAGAAGGAATGTTGCTAACTATAGTAAATTTAAAATTTATTTGTATTTTCCCATAATTCTCTAAACTAGTGTCTTTGTTACTAAGATAATAAATACAAAATAGCAGCTTGTTGTTTCGTAAATTTATGTAAGTAGGAACTTATAGATGATACATTATAAAATTTATTTAATGACACATTAATCCTTAATATTTAAGTTATGTAAAATATAATTCATTCATTATACATCATTATAATATTATATTGAATTTACATTAAGACAAAACCATTTATTTAGCATATATATATATATATATATATATATATATATATATATATATATATATATATATATATATATGAAATATTTTTTATTGTTAACCTGTAGTAAAAAGAAATATTTATAAATGTAAAAGACAATGCGAAAACAGCAGTATTAATCAAAAACCTACAATACCCTTAGCATTTCATCCACAACGCAAGAAAAAGGCATATAAAATATACAACCGAAACAAAAATAATGACATAATCCGTAATATTAAATTACATGTTACGGATGTATAAAACTATCCAACAACACTGTCGCGTCCACTATCCAGAACAAGCTATCCCATCTAAAAAAATCTTACGATAGTCACAAACGCTTCCAAAACCAATATGGATATAGCCAGATCTTCAAACACTAATAGCAATAATATTTCGGAAACAGGCATTTATAAAATAAGTTGCCAAAACTGATCCTCCCAATATAATGCAAAACAAACTCATTTATGAGTAAAAAAAAAACAAACATAACTAATGTACTAGTCATACATAGAAGTAACTTCAACCACAAGTTTGAGTTTAAAAATGATACACTCATAAAAAATAAATCAGGTGGAAAATCCTAGAGAGTGTCGCCATTGAATATTGTCTAAATATTTATCTGCGCCCAGACTCTTTCCATATTTCACCTTTCCTAACAGAATTACTACCCCCCCATAAAAAAACAAACGTACAGAACTGTATCAAGAAAACAAAAGAAAATTGATGAATCCGTCGACGCAACAAAAAAAAACAAAAAAAAAAAAACAACATTTCCACAGTACTTGACGTAATTTTCAGTTACCAATAATAGCGTTTTATAAATTCTTAGGTTGCTAAGATGATTTTGTTTTCTTATTAATAGTTACTTTTTTTTTAATAAATTCATTTCGTTTTTGTTTTGAAAAAGTCCAAATTGGACGAAAAGCGTCAGCTAACATTACAATATTTACACACACACACACACATATATATATATATATATATATATATATATATATATATATATATATATATATATATATATTAACGTTATTTTACTGAATTCTTATTTTTAAGTAGAGGCTCTATTTATTTATTAAATAGTAGTTTTTTATATTCATGCACTATCCTGTATATTAGATCTTATTAATTAAATATATGCACACACCAAAAGGTTTCAAACATAAATACCTATTGGAAAAGCGAAATCCATTGCTACATTTGACGCGATTTAAACGACACGGCCACAGTCTCAGCGCCCCACTATTTTCAAATCTTCTGTTTTGTATCCAAAGGTAAATTAAAAGATTAACGCGTTGAAGAAGTGAGTGATAACGAAGAACTGATGGAACTTCAAGACAACAAATAGGAGAAAAAAGAAATGAAGTTTATATCTAAACATTTCAACTGTAAGATCATGAGATCTTCTCGCTAATCTAATTTGAAGGTTAAATGTATTCATTGAATACTGAAAGAACATGATGATTCGAATCCGTAGATAAAGAATGGCGTGTTTTATCTGCAAATGTTTGTACCGATGGAAATAATGAATGGTTATCATAACGTCTACTCTGGGAATACAGGCAGCGATAGGAAAAAAATATTTTTCGTAATTTTTAAACGAGGCCTTTATTCAATCCATGAAGGCCAATTGTACTTATTCTACATTCCATGCTTAGGGAGATATTTCCTAACAGGTAATAATCAACTAATAACCAAAAACTGATAGAACTTCAAAGATAACAAATATGAGAAAAAGAAAATATTATTAAAGAGATGAAACAATAAATGAAAGCAGAATGAAGAAGAAAGATGATGGCGATTGCAATTGCATTAAGGTAATTAATGACATTTTCTAAGGTAATCCTTTTATTTAGCAATCCGAAAAATGATATATTTAGTGGATACTCATATTTGAATAAACGATCCATTTATTTATTAAACTGTTTATTTACCTGTGTATTTGACTAATATTATTAAATCAAATATGCGCTCTTCGTCACGATTCGAAAATGTCATTGGATGTGGTTAGAAAGATGCTTTTACCGTAGCAGCCACTGAGCAAGGAGCAGCCTCACCGGGATAGCAAAGACACATTTCAAACTTTGCTGGGTCCGCGAGGTTTCATCGAAGTCGTATATATATATATATATATATATATATATATATATATATATATATATATATAAAGAAAGAAAGAAAGAACAGTACGATATATAATCATGTGTTCGTACTAATATATATATGTTTTTATTTTTACAAAACAGTGCTCAATGAAAATTTACAGAGCATAATTAACTGTTTTAAAATGTGTTTTTTTAAAAAGTTAATTTATCATATATATATATACATATGTATTTTTTAGCGAGATTAATGCTCGACAAGCGTACATACAATTTTCCATCATAATAGAATTCTTTTCATTTTTTCGTTTTCATTCAAAATACTCAAATTTTAGGAATACGTTTTGAAAGCGTTGCCCATTTGACGACAACGCGACCATGCTTAAACGGAAAGCTGATCATTTGAAATTTTCAGTTATCTCTTTTGGATAAGTCTTGTTTTTATGTCCATCGTCTTTGTCATGTTGAACTGATTATGTTAATTGTATTTTAATGAATATTGTCCTGAAGAAGGTTTATTAAACCGAAACGTCAGACGTTGACATTTCATTCATATTAAAACAACATAATTGCATTTAAAGATTTTTGTTTGTTTTTTCCAAATATTTTTCTCCATACATATATATATATATATATATATATATATATATATATATATATATATATATATATATATATATATATATATATATATATATATACATAAAACTATCTAATTGCCTGTTTGTACACCGACATGTTTATATAACTAATTCTTCTTGTGTTTAATAATCTTTTCCTTTTCTGGACGTAAAACATGAAAGAAGAAAATTAGTCGCAAAAAGTCTCTTTCCTTAAGGAGAGCATCATCTCTGATATATATATATATATATATATATATATATATATATATATATATATATATATATATATATATATATATATATGTATAATAGTACATTAAATTTGACAGTTTAATTTTGTTTTAAATACATGTGGTTTCGATATGTTTAAAAATATTTATCTCATAACATGTCATGAGTTGTGGCTTCTACTATTTTTTAAGTATATTATATTGTTTAATTCCCGGGAATTTCTTAATCTCAGATTAAGTCAACTTTGTAATCTCATGCGACCAGAAGTAGTTGGATATATATGTAGATACCTACTTAAAAACAGAGACAATTCAACGAGTAAATAAAAGTCAAATAGATCTGGAATGATCTATCGAGACGGGATTGAAGCAAAGGCTGAATTGTAGGATATCTAAGATCATTTATCGGAAGACGGTTCGTGATTCTCCGCATGTCGACAGATGATTACTCAGCAAAATTTGCGCGCAGAATACTACTTCCTGTCAGGTTTAACAGCAGTTGTTAGAAGAATATAGGTGGCTGTGAAACTGACATTTCTTTCTATGTTCCCAATCAAGAATAATAATGTGTAGCTTTTAAAGGCTGCAGGCATACCGACATAGCCTACTTTTTGAGCATTTAACACTGTGTCTTTGCATACATCTCGTTCAAAGTTGAAAAAATGTTTGCGTGACGATTAGATGTGTACGATTTATATGATTTGCCCATAATAATAGAACCACTTGCATTGTTGTTATAAACACGTTTCTGTTCGTCTTTGGTTTGAAAATCTTTTTTCTTCTTCATCTTCTTTTCTTTTTCATCTTCTTTTCTTCTTCTGCATTTTATTTTTATTTTTCTCATTCCTCATCTGATATACTTCTGTTTCATTTTCTTTTCACCTTCTACCTCTTCTTAGGTTTCACATCTTTTTCAAATTTTACTTCTTCTTCCTCTTCTTCTGTTTTATCTTTTTTTTCATTCTTCTTCCTCTTCCTCTTCCTCTTCGCTTTCCTCTTCTTTTTTTCATTCTCATTCTGTTTCCTTTTATTATTCTTCGTCTTCTTCTTCTTTTCTCCTGCTTCTTTTTCTCATTCTTTTTCTTCTTCTAGTCGTTGTGATTGTAGTTGTTGTTGTTCTTCTTTTTCTTCTTCTTTTTCTATTAATTCTTCTTCTTCTGTTTCATCTTTTTCAACTTATTTTTGTCATCCTTATTTCGTCGTTTTTCTCCTCTTCCATCTCTCCTCCTCCTCCTTCTTCTTCTTCTTCTTCTTCTTCTATATGTCCTGTCCTTTAAGACGAAGGTAACCATGTCTTCCTTCAACTTCTTATCACCTATAGCGCTTAGATACCTTTGTCTCTTTTGACGTGTCCATAAATACATTCATAAATAAAAAAAAATACTGTCTCTGTGCCCTGTCTATAAAAAATAATTATTAGAAAATAATTATATCAATAATAGTTATCAATAATTCACTCATTATAAACCAGTGAGAATCGACACCACTCGACACACAAATATATGGCATTTTCACTATCGAAGAAGCAGTCAACACGGACAAGCCGTAAACTCGTGCGCCAACCAAAATTTCGTCTCTTTTTCAGGTCATAATAATAACATTTATCCCTCAGCTCATAGCAAAATACGAGGTACGACAATTGCAGATAATTCTTGCAATTTCCAACTATACTACCTGGCCACTCATTAAACATCTTTATACAAAAGTGTCTTATGTGAAAGACTGTATAAACATTAGTTATTCTTATCCTTCTGTTGAATTCCTCTCTATATTTGATGTATGTTTGGCTCCAATCTCACAATTGTACTCAGATAGTATTGTCCCTCGTGTTTTCAATACCAAATAATAAGCAGACTATTGCTGTATATGTAAATGTTAGTAGTTTTATACTTATTTATAAATCCACTACAATTTCCCATCTTTTCCACTCACTATTCTGCTATCTATTTACATAAAACTGTCAAACAGGCGGCCTTACGTTACAATTTTTGCTTTCGAAATATGAATACAAAATTCTCCATGATTTTCCTACTTACATATAAACATGTTTTCCTTGCTTACAGATTGATTTTAAACGCACATATCTTCTTCCATATGTCTCCAAGAAATCTATGAATTGAAGAGAAATACTAGACTTGGTGACAAGGTTTCATCAGTTTTCAGTTGTAATGGCTAGATATAACTTTAATATCTATGCTAAGAGTTTCTTCTTATTCCCATCTCGCTTATAGCTTTCTCTTTCGTCTTCTTCCGATCCAGTCAACTTTAATCATCAAAAATGTTAATGCAATAGAAATCGTTATCTTCATCTTTTTCATTCCTCTTCTATTTATTGCTCCATCTGTTTAATAATATTTACTTCTATTTTTTATCTTGAAGTTCCATCAGTTTATGGTTATCAATTAATTTCGCATCTGTTGAGTATTAACAGGAAATATCTTCATAAGCCTGGAATGTTGCATAAGTACAATTGATCTTCATGATTTGAATAAAGGCCTCCGTTAAAAATTATGAAATATAAAAGAAGTCAGCTCAGACCAAAAAATAGGAATTTAAAGCCTGTCGCAACACTGTCTCTCTTTCCACATTACACGCCATGATGAACCCCGTTCATTATTTCCATCGGTACAGACCTTTACAGATAAGACACGCCATGGTTTTTCTACGGATTCGGATCATCATATTTTTTCAGTATTCAATGAGTACAATTTACCTTCAAAATACATTGGTGACAAGGTCCCATCAACTTACAGTTGAAATGACTAGATATAACTTTCATTTCTTTTTTTCTACTATTAGTTATTTTGAAGATCTATCAGTTTATTTTACCAATCACTTCTTCAACACGTTAATCATTGAATAGAATCCTGCTTAGATACTTCATTGAATCCTATAAATGTAATCTTTTCATTTTTTTAAAATCAATATCACTTCATGCAAGGCAGTAAAGACACATAGTGTTACTGGGCGTAGGAGAAGTAAAAATATAAGCATTACTAATAATAAGCGGGAACAGAAAAGTGTAATCAATACGAAAGTATATAGAGATTGCCAAGGCATTTAATCTTTGAATTTTAAAGTTGGCTGGAAAACATTTATATGAAAGGGAGTTCAATCAGCGATAATGCGACAAAATAAACTTGTAGCATAAATTTTACAAATACATCTGGCCAGTTCAAATTCTTAAACAATTCACCCCAAGAAAGGTGTAAGTTCCCCTAGTACGCAAGGGGCTACACAGAGAGTAAGGACAGGGCATAGGGATTGAGACTGAGGAAAGTATAAAAAGATGAAGGGAGAGGGATAAAAAGATGAACGGAGGAGGATGAAAGAAAGAACGGGGATCTAGCCCAAAAGAAGATGTCTATTGATATTACATTTAAATTTTTGAAGATTATAGTTATCATGGAAGCAAGTAAAAGGAATATTGTTCCACTGTCTGGAAGTGCTAGAGAAGCTGTTAGAGTCGAAGTGGCCTTTTCTTTTAACTGTTTCAACAATAAAATGGTGGGTGGATATAACAACCTACTAGAATGCTTAAATTCATGCAGTTGGATCACGAATGAAAATGGTTCGCCATGAAAATATTTATAGAAAAGACAAAGGGAGGCCACATTACGTCGGTGCGAAATAGACTGTAACCGAGACCCCAAGTCACGACAGATATCACGACGCTAGTCTAGTACATACGCTTACAATCAAAATGTCTATATAACATAATGAAGAGCTGATCCTAAATATTACTATGGAAAATATACGGAGAGGCAAGCTTACAGTGGTGAGAAAGTGACTGAAGTCGAGACGTCAGATCAGGCGCAGTGATGATGGATTTTATCAATGTAAATTACAGGAGCTGCGGACTATATATGGTGGTCGACTTACAGACATAAAGGTTGATTTTGTAGAGAAAAAACCTCTTGCATGACACCATGAGCCAACATTCTTAGCAGCTGATTTTGCGATGGATTCAAGGCATCGTTAGCACAAATAGTCTTAATAAGCCACTTTCCTGGAACTTAGCATCAGTCATTGTGATTGAGGAAACGGAAGGGTCTCTCAGATGATTTTGTTTAGTTTTGGAGCATTTAACATTAAAAACCTATCTTTGGCACCAATTAACAACTGACTTCAGAAAAGAAAGTGTTATATATTACCATTCCTTCTCATCCTCCTAATTTTCACTTTGTACCATTCTTTATATGTTCATATCACTCATATCAATAATTATAAATCATTAACCATAACCTTCAATTTGAGTGACTCTTGAGCATTATAATGAGCGGTTTTACCATATAATTTGTGGAAGATATATAGATGATTTTGTTTAGCGGTATATCAATCCTTATCGATCATTTAATGCCGATATCTAAATATTTAGATCGCAACTACATGCCTTCATCTACAGATATTTTATTCATTATTTTATACTTTCAGAGTAAAAGTATATTCATTAGATTTATAGTTTGTAGATGATAAAATCTATTGTTGGTAATTTAAAAAAAAAGTTAGTGGAGGTAATTTCAATGCAAATATCTATTGCAGGTAATTTTATTATAAAAATATACCGTTTATCATTATTTGACTATAGCTAGGATTCTAACAGATGCTACAACCCCGCATGTGGTTGGACCTGAGAACACCAACAGTTCCACGCTCCACAAAACCTCGAAACTACCATTTAAGAGTTCTCACTGCCGGCTGTATTTTATCATCTTACACAGGGCGGTACGATATGAAAAACATACTAAATAAAATACGAATAATGTATACGAAATAAAAAATGTAAGATTTCCGCCCAAAAAATGCCCGACGTGCAATAATATCTTCATACTGTGTATTTGTTCCGAGACATACCTTTAGTATAGATGACCGATGTGTGGAAATATGTTTTTTACAAAATATATAATTAAATTCCTATTATTCGCTGAAGGCCTGATTTTAGATGCACATGCGTTAGGTTTAAACGATGTATCAAAAATAATCTCTCCCAGCGGTTTAACAATATTTTAATAGTTTTCCCAACGTTTATCAATATTTATTCACGGTGATTTTATTTGTGAATCAGCGAGGAACGAACAGTACGATTCATCAGTACCAGCTTGTGAACCATTTCTCCTTGGCTAGGAAAATTACGAATTTAAGGCGAATAGATTTATATGGAATTTGAAATGGGTTGCATTCAAAGTAGTGTAATTTATAATATTTTATGAGTGAAACACCTCACTCATCATCATTTCATAGCAAGGTTCCTATTAAGATCATTATATTAATCAAATGATCGATTTATATATTCGGTAATCATTATAAATGATAATGGATATTAATTAGCAATATTAAGATTAGAGTATTTAATGAAATACGAAGAATTCCTATAAATATACGGACATAGGCTCCACTTGTTCTACATGTAAATATGTATGCTTCAAGTTTATCCATCTAAAGAAAATCATCTCTTAGTCGCACACCCTTAACACGCCGAATTTAAAACGGAGAGAAATTCTGAAAAATTGACTTTTAAGAATTCGTTTGACCTTCAACTGAAGAAAGCAAGTTACATTTTCTTACAAATCTAAAGGAAGAAACGTCATTTTTTTTCATATGAGATAACCCGATCCATGATGTGCAAACTGTCTGTCGATGTAAATAACTTCTATACATTGTGCAAGAGGGGCTTTAACCAAACTCCTTTAAATTACACGATCTCTGACCTTACCAAAAGCAGAAAAGTGTATGCAAACATTTCCATGGGTAAAATAATTTGTGTTTTCGCAAAGGCAAAAAAAAAGAATAGGTAAAGGTCAAATCTTTTTCTCATATAATGTGCGTCACTCCCATATAGAATTCTGTTTGATTTATTCAAACACGAGACACTAACAATCACGAAGGCATAAAGGCAAGAACGAAAACTGCTTTGTATGTACATACATACATATGCACACACACACACATATATATATATATATATATATATATATATATATATATATATATATATATATATATATGTCTCTGTGTGTAAAACTGTGAGTACGAGATCTAAGTTATGACTGCAAGTATATTTATTTACCTGTTACGAGTTTTCTGGAGCTAATATTAGGTTTATGCAAAAATAATGACGTAATAATGTTGCTTTTGACGTATTTTTAACGTCAAAAAACGACATTACTACGTCATTATTTTTGCACCAACCTAATAAAATATGGGAAAAAGATTGATAACTTTACAAAGCATTTCATGATCGAATCGTAAATGTAATTTTACAGTTTTCTCAAAAGGCACAGTTGTTGATCAATATACTGAATAATACTATTGAGAATGAATTATTTCCAGATGTTAGAAAGAGTTGATTTTATTATACTGACACAAATACGAAGCCCAAGAGACACTCAACGTAGAAGGCTACTTTGTTCGGTTGTATGAACATGAGAAAAACTAAGGAGAGAACTATGTTTGTCTATGCAAGAAGCATCATATAAGCCTAGACTTCAAGCGTCCAAGATTGCAGTGATTGAAAATCATCATTCCATATGCCCGTTCCAGACATCAAGAATTCTTGGGAAAAAAATTCTCCAAATGGAACTTAGTCTACTATTTATATACGTATAGTATGGGTATCATTCCACGCATAATGCGTACGACAGGTCCTAATTGTAAATGACAGGTTGGTTGGTTTATTGTTTCTCTTTAGAGGCATATCAACAATTCTATGGTCTATTTCATGCCGAATCTAAATATTTTTTACGCAATTTTAGCATTATTATTATTTTGGAGATAATAATGGTTTTGTTGATACAATTCTTACTAATTAACCCAGAGCTCGGCTATGGGTTAATTAGTAAGAATTGGTAAGTGTATACACACCTTCCCGAAGTCTATTTTCACATAAGCGAATATAGAGAACATAACTGATATTGGAACACGGCTCTCCAATTCACAATTCCGAGCCGTTATACATTAATCCATCTGCCTATCAAAGTTTACAGCATCCGGGATTCCCAAGCGGTCATCCATCTAGGTAATGACCAAGCTCGACATTGCTTAACTTCGGCGAACTGGTATATCCACATGATGTTGCCGTAACCTTGTAGATGCTGTCTTGATAAAGACAGCTAAGTGAGAATTGGCAATGATACTCTATTTTTGTCTGATCGGTTTCATGTAAATATAGAGTATTTCAAGGTGAATCACATATTTCCTGGTGCAGTCAATGGATCTACCATGTTACCCAGCATCTTTAGAATTAGATTGGATACATGAATTTTACTTAAGATTTGGGGAGCGTTCATAGTAGACGTTCATGTCAAAAATCCGCCTTGATAAATGGAATTTCAAGATCTGCTCGATACTGAGATAAAGATACTTGTTTCAATTTGAACATACTGGATTTTAATTGTCCTTTCTCTATTTACCCACCTGCGTTAGGTCGGAAGAGAGATGAGATCTTAGTGCTCATGTAGATTGTTGTATCACCCCCATAGATATTCAGTAATGATGAGATAATGCGAAACTCAGGCCATTATTTTACACCAGAAAGGTTGTAAATCAGATCTACATATATGTATACATTCCTATTCCAAGTATAATTTCTATAATTCCTTTAAATAACACGAAAGTTGGCCCAATAGGGTGAAACAAAGTTGTCCAATTGTTAGATTAAGATTTGAAACATTCTATCTTAGAAATGATTAAAGATATCTTACTGGAATTATCCGAGGTATTCATAATATTACTGGACTCTAGGGAATAAGAATGTATAATTACACTCCGAGCTTAACAGAAAATCGTGCTGAAATTGATCATAAAAAAAAATATAAATTAATCATAGCTAAGGATAGGAATCTCATAAATTATTTAAATAACGTCCTAAAAATCATATATATTTATATATATATATATATATATATATATATATATATATATATATATATATATATATATATATTACAGGATAATCTTCCAACTTATTCAAGATGATCTTTGCCCCCTCTAACTTTCTGTCCTGGAGTAAGAAGGTGCTTCACAGGTCTCATTTACGATTTAATTCTGGAAACATTTTCCACTCCTCTTTGAACTGTCATTAATGAAACTTCTTTCTCATGTGCCAAACGTTTTAGCGTAGATCTCTTTAGCGCTACGTTTAAATGGCAGAGTAATATTAATTTCTGTCTACTGATTGAAAATTGAAATATAAAAAAATAAATATGTTGGAAAAATGATTAAATATAAGAGTGTTTTTTATCAAAGTTATCATCACATGTGAATGCAAAGAAAGAATGAAGTATTTCTGTGATATTCCTTCATTTAAACATAGCTGCACTTGAAATGTGCGCTGTCGATAACAAATGTGCTAACGTTTAAACTTTTCTGTTACGTATACAGTTTAAATAATGACACACAATTTAGGATAAAAATGCGAATGATTTCAATTTCCACACACATGCTCACACTTAAAACACATACACCTACGATTTTTTTTTTCTATTACACAGCGAATAGAAGTTGGAATACAAACAAAAATATTTCATCATAATTAATTAGAGTAACTTTACTGCTTCTATCTTTTACAAAAAAGAAGATTGAGACAGAGAAATATGTTTCGAATCAGACATGAGTATAAATATTCTTTTATGCAGAAAAAATGTAGGTCAGATTGCTGTATAAAATACAATCTGACTGGAGTACAATCCCATGATCAGACATTTTTGAAGCCAAAATTGACTATTATTGTTGTCAAAAATTGGCAATCTCATTAGAGAGTTAATGGCAGGTAATTGTCAAGTAATTAAAATCTCAATCTAACTTTCGAAAATCATAGAAATGTGAATTAGGTAAATTTACTATATACAAATATTCTTAAAGTCTCCAGTAATATTTTAAACTTCATTTTTATGTATAAATATATATCGATGTATATTTAGGAAGCAAACTTTCTTTTAAGCATCTTTCATTAAATACAGTGGACAAGGAAGATTTAAATAATTTTTAATTAGGATTTTCTAGCACATTTATTTTTACCCATTTTGTAGGAGTAAGGGTGTCCACAAATTTACCATAATTTTTATGGTTCCAAGTGCATTCAGCCACCCCTATAGTCATATTCACGGATGCATCTTTCTTAAGACATATTATTTTTCCTTGTGATTTTGGCTGTAACGTAATTTTAATAGTGTTGTTTTGAATAGGTGCGTTATTCCCGAGCTTTCACTCGATGCGCACGACTGGAGTTTAATTGAAAATCCTTCTTTTTAAAATTCATTTAAAACACACACACAAACACACACTGACACACATATATGGGCGTCATTTTCTTACTTCAAAGGGAAATATTCGGCTAACACTTTCTCAAAAGGTGAACGTTGGCGATCAGCAGGAAACAATAGCGAATGGGGACGGAAAATTTGATAATGTTTAAAATAAATTTTAATTATAAATAAATTAACGACTGAAAACAAAATACGAATATATATATATATATATATATATATATATATATATATATATATATATATATATATATATATATATATATATATGTTTGTATTTGCTTATATACTTATATTTCTTTCAGGCACTTGGGAAAAACATACCACGTGTTGGACCAAGCCTTTCTGAGTCAAATTGGGTAGAAAGAACACTTGCGTCCGTCGATATCTGTGGTATTATGGTCGAGGTTTTTATCACGCTAGATAACACTCTCCCAGAAATTGTAACTAAGGTCGGATCAGCATAGTTCCAGCATAAGCCAAACGTTGGATCTGTGGGTGTTGAACAAAAAGAAAATGTGCGTGGGCAAACGACTGCAATAGGGATTGGCTAGCCTCCCTAATAAACGTGTATGCTCGAAGAAAAATAACGAGGTATTTTATCTATCTATCTATCTATATATATATATATATATATATATATATATATATATATATATATATATATATATGTGTGTGTGTGTGTGTATGTATGTATATATATATAGCATATTTTACATCTATATTTTATCTTTTATATATATATATATATATATATATATATATATATATATATATATGCAGGCCTACTATGAAGGAGTAATTCTAGAGAAGTGAATTTTAGAATGCATTCATTTAAGCTCTTCTTGTCAAAAAACACTTTTTTCAGTATAACTGATATCTGAATGTTCAAAGAATATTTCTCTGAGAAATGGACTATATTTGGTTCCGTGTTATCAAGTACCTGCAGAAAAAGTGTTTCCTCCCAAGGATATTCATGTTGTCATGGTTACTACATTAGAGGATAGTGCTCCAGATTTACCATAACTGCAAAAGAACGTAGATAAATTTAGTAGGGGAGAAAGAGTCCTGAATTCACCCAATGTCTTGACATCCAGTAACAGTCACAACCGAGGAAATATTGATTGTGTTAAACACATGTTGATACATGACATTCAATTGACTACGAATCGAATAGCAGATGCTATTTTCATATCTCATGAGAGATTGGAGAATATTTTGTCACAATGACCTTGGAATGATTAAGGTTTCTGCTAGGTGGATGCCACGTCTTCAGGCACCTGAACACCAGCACCATGCCGATCATATCAAGTAGAACATTTTTAGTCAGGTCACGATGGGTGTTGGGTTCATGTGTTGAGCTAGAAACAAAGAAACACCTAATACTGTAAAAACACCCCTCCTCACTTGCCACAAAGATGTCCAAGGCAGT
>OZ010595.1:28572199-28584699 GCA_963932145.1 Acanthosepion lycidas | reverse complement strand
TTTCATCTAAGTCTTCTATATTTTGATTTCTTAATATATTATCCATTGTATGACGATAAAATGAATCTGGTAGCAAGGCTTCTGATCGGGAGATGCGAGGTTTGAAGATTATAGAACCACATCTTAATTGCTCTTGTTCCAGGTCCCCACCCTGACACGGGCTGGTAGCACCTGTTATGATGTCAGCTATAAAAATAGTGACGCCACCAATGAAAAACAAAACACTATGTAAGTGTATAATATATTTTAGCTTAAAATATGCAAATAATACGCCTTTATATAAAAATACCGACAATATATATTTAGAGTAAAATTGCCTATAATACCATTTTAAAGGAAAATGACCGTTTTATTACACCATGACCAACAATAAATTTTATGGGAAAATGACCAATACATCTTATAGCAAGATGACCAAAATGCATTTTTATCACTAGTTGAAGGCGTTGAAAATATATTTTATAAATCGTCTAGTTATATTTCGGCATAAAGTTACATATAAGGTAATAATAATAATAATAATATATATATATATATATATATATATATATATATATATATATATATATATATGTGTGTGTGTGTGTGTGTGTGTGTGTGAAAATATATAGGAAGGAATTGGTTAGGTAAATAATCCAAACTTCTTTAGTATTTTTGTTATTATTTTTTTTTTTAAATAGTGCTCGATACAAAAGTAGAGCATAAATATAATTATTTATTTAAAAATATCATTCCAACACGCTACATAAGAGTTCTCAGGTTTCAAAACAAGAGCCGAAAACTTCAATATAATTATTTGAATTAAATTGAATTAAAGTAAGCTCTGATCCATCTTCAAGAGTATTTCGTTTTTTTCGTAATCATACAGAGTTGTCTCTTCTGAATTATCTTCACATTTCTTATATATATATATATATATATATATATATATATATATATATATATATATATATATATATATATATATATATATATAGATATAGATAGATAGATATAGATATTGATATATATAGATATATATAGATATATATGTAATATCGTTAAGCAAACAAATATTTGTTAATCTTCCTTGTATTTCGTCTTTTTTGAAACCTTCAGTTTGACTTTTCTGAATAATCCTCACATTTCTCCTGTACTTATTCCTTTCAAACTGTTACCATCACCTTTTTATTTATTTTACTTTCTTTTCCTTCCGATAAACGTTTTTCTGAACTTTTTCTACTTTCTTCAAATTCAAAAGATTTTCTCCTCCTCTTCCCTTTCTGTTTGACATTCACTTTATCCTTTTTTATTTACTTCTTTTTTTATTCATCACTCAGCAACGTCGACCCTGATCAGTACCTTGATGGATGACTGCTATGGAATACCCGGTTCTGCAAGTTAGGATGCGCGGGTTCTGTCAAGGATAATGGCAAGGAATTACTAATCGGATAACCAAGTTCCAATTTTAGTTAAGCCCTTTATATTCACTTACGAGCAAATAGCATTGGGAATGGTATTAATCCGCGTCATCTCCCCAGGTATGGGTTAATTAGTAAATCTTGCTTTGATTCAACATTAATATCTCCAAAACACAAATTCTTCTAATTTCAAAATATTTTCTCTCTTTGAACGTTGAATAAACTGTAGAAAATGAATCCCTAAACCATTTAATTTCTTATCTTTAAATAAAGAATTATAAATTTTATTATAGACCAGTATACATTGCGACCTTTCTTGATATTTTCTTACTTAAGAAATAACTTTTAAAATGGATAACGTAGAATTTCAGAGGGGGGCATATGATTTTACTGGCTCATTTCATTTTAATTGACGTGAGTTTCGTAATAAATCTTTTCGATTCAAGTAATGCTTATTAGTGTGAAATTCTTTTGAAATGAGACTTATATTCCTAGGAAGGATTTAATATCACGCATCTTATGGAATATTCTACAGGAAACCAAAATCTCATCTGTGCATCTAGTCACAAAGCCATGGCTGGGCGATCCGTGCTAATCTCATCTCAATAGGATTATTTCCATATTATAAAGAATAGACAATATTCATTATCATTTTTTTTTGTTTTCTGCTGTTGCTGAACATTTAGCTTTTGGTTTTACGTTTTAAATTTTTTAAATTTAAATCCTCTTTATATCTTTTTTAATGCACGGTTAATTTTGTTCCAAATATTTCAACTTTTATTAAAAATATTTCTTTATTTTTTAGCTGCGTTTTTTCTAACGAGTAAAACACTTCTCTTTTCTTACTTGTCATATTCGTTTAGCGTTTAAACATTTCGAGCAAAAATATCAAACAATAATATATGCTGCATTTGATTAAATATTCAGCCCTTGGAAATCGTGTTCGCAATATTAAATGCATAATAAAATTGCATTCTGTGAAAATGTTCACTTCGATAAAAATCAAAATATATCTTCTTGTCTTTTTTTTTTTTTTTTAACAAGTTCAGTAGATTTAAATATTTTGCACGTCGTATAGTTACTGTACATTCATAGAATCGTTTTAATTCAAATTTTAGAATTCTGTTGTAAATTCAATAAACCAAAAATAATTATCCTGTTATATTTCTCTTCTAAGCATAATACCCATTGTTCTTCACACTGAATAAATCCATGTAAAGAAACAGTATACCTCAATTGAGTATGATTTAGTGATTGAATGGTAGAAATAAAACGGATTAGACGTTTAATATATAAACAATTGTACAATATGTATCATATAACACTTTATTAAATTTATTTATATTCGGTTTATTGACTTTGTCTATGTTGTTGCTATTACGAAACTTCGGCTGTTATGTCTGCCGGCCTCACTTAGCAGGAGTGTCAACAGCTAACAATATAAATGAAAGTTAAGATTACGGATCCAAGATTAATGTACAGACGCGGCATTCGTTATTCTCTGAATTTTGTGTTATATTGATTGTGGGTTCAATCCCTGATCTGCGTAGGACATACTAGATCTAATACTAAATAATCTGCAGATCCCAGAAATTCAGACAAAAACATTTTAATACATTCAGATCTATAGTTCTAACGTCTGCACCTAAATTCTCAAATTTTATTTACTATTAAATTTGTTCAAAATCGGAGTAGATACGTTCGCCTCACATCCGGTTCACACTCCTCCTCGGTTTTTAAGCAGAAGTAGATAGTTACACCGTGTTTCCTGTTTAGGATTGCTCTCCCGATTTCTTCGAATGTCCTTGAATTCTCTTTCATTACCAGAGGCAACTTGCGTTTTGGTTTAATCGCATTGATTGTTAAAAGTCTCAATTCAAAATATAGATGATCATGGCTTTCGAATAATTCACATTCTCTATTATCTTGATTCAATATAGCGGTTGCATTTCCAGCTGCCTTCGCTACGGTTTGAATATCGGCGTTTTCAACCTCTTAGACGTGTTTCCAGTCAATGTTATAGATAACCGTGTCTACCTTGCTATTTAACTCATAGTTGACGAGAGAAGACGTGGACCGCAGATTTTGAAAAACAAAAAGAAATATAACAGTATGTGATTTCTAACTCACCTTAACGATTTTAGATCCCTCATCGATATTATTTACTCTATCGTATATTCCAAACAACGTGAGCGCTGCAAATGATTCTCAAGCAAGCCTTCAAGTAATCGTGTAAGTATTAGAAAACATGGATGCATTTAAAAATTAAGATGTTTAAACCTCTTGCTCTAAAGTTGATAAAATTTTCTCTGTAAACCTCATCATTTCAATAACTCCATGAAACGCAATAGTTTACTGAGGGGTAATAGAAAATGACAAGACATTAAGGATGAGAAAAGACAATAAATGAATAGGATTAACAAAGGCAGAAAATGACGATAATCGTTGGATATAAAATTTTGAAAAACATTGTAGACAAGAAAGAATGAAACCAAAAGATAGTTCCACACCTGAGAAGTATGAGAAGACACGACTAGAAGAGAACACGGTTACGTCTACCACTTTCATCAGTAGTATGATACATAGCTGGCAATCTCGTCTTCTTCTTTAATATGCCGTATCACATTATAACGAAGGGATCATGTCTCTCCACATCTTCATGTTTCTTTATAACTTTTGTATTTTTGCTATTTCTCCCAAAACTTGTTCTAGAATGCATTTACCAATGCTCATCAAATATGTTATTCGCTGTTTTCTTCTGTCCCTCTTTCCTACAAACTGTCCTGTGAGTATACAAGTTTCTAAGCCCTCCTTCCGCATTACGTGCCCAAGAAATTTCAACTGCTTCTTCCTGAGGATTACTTTCTGTTTCCATTTTGACTAAAACCTCGTCGTTATTCATATGTTTAGGACATGCATCCAAAGCATACTTCTGTAGAACCACACACTGACTTGCTTCAAGTCTCTTTTTTGTCTTTGATGCAATTGCGCAGTACTTATTGCCATATAGAAGAATTAATATCGCGTGATATTTAAGTACTCTTTTCTTTGATTATAACGAAACAGTGTTTAACTACTCCCGAGGATTGTACTAATGTCACAAGGAACACAGATCTTTTCCGATAAGCCATTTGCAGTAGTTTGGCCAACTGTGGTTGTTTTTGAGATTTGGGATATTGAAATATCCAAATTTTGGCTCAGTTCTCATGTATCCTTGGTATTCTTTTGATAAAAATCATGTTTTCTTCTGACGCGAGAGTTTGCTTCACTATAACTACAAACTTGCCCCTTTTTAATTCTAGCGTCAACCAATATATATCCAATAAGTCATTATAATTCTCTCTTACAACGCCTACCTTACACTGTCAGTTATTAAACGTCTACGTTGAATGGACTTTGGGACTTTTATTAGGCGAACTATTATATACAGTAAAAAGAAAGCATGAATTATGAGTGAGGAAAGTGGAAGCTGTATGGAAATTGAAAATTGCAAGGGAAGATTTAATTACAATTAAAGCGAAACGGCTGTCTTATAAGAGACACCATGGCAAAACAGCGTGGAAAAGATAGAAATTGCTGTATTTATTGAAAGCACAGATATAGGCTACGAGAAACAGTGAAGAATCTACTTAACGAGTTTGTTTTTTAGTTGACCCAAAAACATCAAAATGGAGTAAACTTGTCGAAAGTTACTTCGAGCAAAAAAGAAAAGAAACATTTGTCAATTACCGTGTGAATCTGCGGCTTAGACTTTAAATTGAGCGCAGACAAATAATGTCGATAAAATACAAAAGTAGACAGGATTTCATTATTTGTCGGCATGAAATAATACATTAAAATGAGGAAAGAGGTATTCTCGATTTCAAGGTGGATAAAATGTCTATAACATTGTGGTTGCAACTTTAAAGCCATAATGAAGACAGGAAAATGAACTGAGCATTCCTTACTAACATCAAATTTAATGGTGATTGTTTTCAAAGAGGAACAATCGTGCATTCTTAATCAGTGAAAATATTTTCATACACTAGGTAGTAAATATATATTCATATATATATATTAGGTTGGTAGAAAAATAATGAAGTAATAATGTCGTTTTTTGACGTTAGAAATACGTCAAAAAACGACATTATTGCGTCATTATTTTTGCGCCAACCTAATATATATATATATATATATATATATATATATATATATATTGCAATCACTTATTATTGGGTTGGTGCATATTGGATCATAATTTTTATAATATATATATATATATATATATATATATATATTCACGTAATTCTTGTATCAATCGCACCTCATTTGGTATAAATTTCGACTCTGGCTTGAAATTTGTATACTGTCAAAAATTAATATGAATTAAACCAATTTTCTGGCTGAAGCAATTATTTGACTTACACATCGAAGCATTTATAAAAATGAAATAAGTCAATAAGATTTATATTTTTTAATTGAAACCAGAATACGATTGTTTGAGCATTTTATAATATAAGAGTTAAATTTGAATCCTGTGAAATAGATTTTACAATGATTAACAACAACCAGGATACGCGAATTGTGTTTTTTTTCCGTTGTTAAATGAAACGACTCTTATTGAATTCATGGATGATAAGAACCTGCTCCGGGGTCCTACGAAGTCTTATACTCAAGAATCTTAAGTTACTTATATGCCAAAGTGCCGAAAAAATGATAGTAAATTGAGTAACCATATTCTGCTTGCTAGACGGTTTTGTCATGTTGATGACACAGGGGGCGCCAGTTTCAAAACAAAAAATAGAATACTTTCACAGTTGATATATACATTTTTCTTAAATCAACAATATTCATCATTATGTCAAACCCACGCTGGGCTGAGAAAAATGTAACTGAAAAAGCAAAAAGGAAGTCAGCCAAACTTTGACGCCAATCATAAGTTATTTTTGCAATGTTGTCTGACAGGCCATTTCTTTATTCCTATATGAACGAGTTTCGACGAAATTTCAAGACTTTATGCTGAATAATTGTAACATTATGGGTTTGGGCTTATAAGATTACGTTTAATGATTAATATAAATGATTAATATTACAAATGAAAGAAAAAAGTGTATTCGCCTTGTAATTTTTCGAAAAGTATTTCACACTGGCTTACAAATATCCAATTTTCCCCTCCATCAATGTGACTGATGCTAACATCCAGAACAGAAAATCATTTCGCGGTTTTCATTTCATGTTTTCTACTGATATGAAGTGAAAGATTATAATGAATCAATTGCTGTTAAGAAAGTTGTTTCACTGTTTCCTGGCAGACCATTTTTCCTTGTCAGAATCCAGTTTGCACATCTCGAATTCGTCCATATTGAATACTATTGTCATATGTGCCCTAAATCACCTGAAATATATATATATATATATATATATATATATATATATATATATATATATATATCCTCAAAATCCAAATAAGTGTTTGTAATGTCATGGTTGCTTATCTGGCGTCTCGTCTCCAGTCACTATCGCACTGTCTTTTCTGTAAGTATTTTATGGCTTTTAATGACCTCTCCTTGTTACCTCAACGGCATTATTTTAAGCGTTGTTGTAGATTGGTTATAGGTTGGTACAAAACTAATGTCGTTTTTGACGTTAAAAAAATACGTCAAAAACGACATTATTTTTGCACCGACATAATAATTAGGTCTCATCCCTCTACTGATAAAATAGATAGATGTAACGCTAAGTACTATTCTAACAGTTATTTCTTCATGCATTCCTCGCATGTGAAATTTTCTTCCGATTTCTTGCTTCCATTATAAGTACACCATTATGCAAATTGATTGAAACAACCGCTTTAGTTTCCTTTCTTTCAACATACGGCCAGTTTTCGACCCACTGGAGTGACAGGATTTAATCGATGTCTATATATTTTCTTCAGATTAGGTAATTTGCAGTTGCGCGCAGTAATATGAATCTATCTACAGGGTGTATGATGAAATTTGTTTGACCTTGAAAAATATTGTGTCATGCATGCTTGCATTGACTATCGATTATTTGTGTTGCGGCCATTGTCTTTTAATGGGCGTTACTTTCATGAGCGTAAAAATATTGTAACGCTGCATAAACACACTGACAAGCTTTACCGTTGAGCAAATGAAAGTACAATAGATTTGACCGGAAACTCTACTGATTCAAACCAGTGGAGAATCCGTGGTCATTCTGCAAGGAACGACTTCGTGGAAAAGACATACGAATACCAACATGTTCTCTGAGTCATCTATCATTGGACAAATACGCTCAAAACAGTAAATTATAACGGAATTATTCGGTTTGTCTCAGTTATTAGGTTGGTGCAAATATAATGACGTAATAATGTCGTTTTTGACGTACTTTTAACGTCAAAAAACGACATTATTACCTCATTATTTTTGCACCAACTTAATAATTTGCACAAGGATGTACAGATTTGAAAAAGTTAATTCAGTGCCAATACCCATTAACTATCTTCCTGAACACTTTTTATTTTTCTCCTTTTTGCACTGTAAAGTCTCCTAATGCTAGAATTGCAATACTATAATTATAATAATTGTATTTATTTCCGATAATTTATTTGTATATATCCTCACAGCTTCCTTGGGTGTAGTAATTGTCTGTAAAAATTACAACTGTTCACGCTAACACTTTTTATAGTGTGGTAGAAAGATAAATTAGTAGTCCATTTTCTTATTGGAATATACATATATTGATTTTTTAAGCGTTGCTTAATGTGGCACAAGCGCTAAAGGTTGGGGCAGCCAGTAGAGGATCTAACTCACTATCCAGTCATAACTATTTTAACCAGACAAGCTTACTAACCTTTATACCACACCAAAGTACCCCTTGGAATATATATATATATGCAATTAAAATGTTGGCAAAATGATAGAGAAACTGAATTTATGAATTTTACTGCCACCGCTTTTCAAGAAGAATTTCTTTTACTAAATACAACCCAAAGTCAGTCTATGATATATTATAATCTGATATTAAACTTAAAAACATGAGATACGAGAATGGCATCTTGCTTAATGGAAAGGAAACAATAGACAATATTGTGGAGTTATGCAATTTTTTTTTCTTTAAATTGGGTACAACATGGTATATATAGTTTATAAACGCGTTTCGTCCTATGTAACTTATAAAGACCAATGTAAGAATTTTATTTTGTAATATGAATTTATAAACAGAAAAAAATACTATATATATCTAACCTAGCAGTATAAACTGTCTTTGACCGGGTCTTTTGTTGCTGTTTTATTTTATTTTATTTTATTTTATTTGCAGTTAAATTAGCGTAGGTTAAATTGGGGTGCAACATCCCTAATTGGGTGTTAACAATTTGAATTTGAGGTAGCCGGAAAAAGGGAACTGTACAATAATAGATGATATTATTGTAATAATTTAAAATATTTATTCTTATTAAATTTTATGAAATATATATATCCAAGAACAGTTAGTAAATAGTAAAACATTGCTGAGAGTTATAATGATGTGACACTATTTAGCTATGGTAATTGGCTAACTAATTAAGCATGGAAATCAAAAGCGAGAAATACTTAAGGCGAGAAAAAGCTATAACGAAAGACATACTGAGCGATGTTATTTTTTTAACAAAAGAAAAATGGGTAAAGATTTTATTTTCATTTGCAAAGAACGGTATTTTTTATTCGCAGAAGTTAGAAAATTCGTAAGATCTCTGATATACCAGAATTAATTTATGCCATACGCGACAAACAAAAACAGAACACGGGTCAAAGATAACAATCTGCCTATGGCAATAATAGAAATTTCAATTTGGTCAAGTGGCATACAAAGCAGAATGCTAGAAGATAATCGAAAATTGGGTCAAGCATGCGACGGAGAAAGAATTAGGTGAGACCACCCCAAAGAAAAAGAAGGAAAAAGAAAAAAAGAAACAGAATAAGCCATCAACTATCTTTCGGAGATATCATTTGTTTTTGGAAGGAGAGCCATCTCTTGTGTGTCCAGAGCTTGTCATGATAAACGTTTGTTGCCTGGACAGGCTGTTGTCGATGGAATACGATGATGTTGAGAAAGGCAAAGAGATTTGGTTGACCACCCAGATAATAAGACGGCGAAAATCCCATTAATAAACCCCAGATGATATCAAGTTAAGATAAAGATTTAATGCCCACAGTACGATTCGTGGGGGTTCCGGTCGATGGAAAAGAAAGAAAAGAAAAGGGAAATTTTTTTTTTTCTTTGAGCGATAACTGTAAACTGAGGCCAGTCTAGCCACACCCACACTGCTGAATGGCTGCATGGTGACGTGAGCGATGGGCGAAGTTAAACATATGAGAAAGAAGGGAAACCTGTTGACGCCCTCTGAGGGGATTGGTGTGAGATACCAATATGAGAAAGGAAGAGTTGGGGAGGACAATTCCCTTAAGAACCCCTCTAAAACAGAAAGTAATTGACTTCTAAAAATAGGAAGTGATAAATTTTCCTGTCCGAAAACAAAGAAAATCGTTATTGCGGATTTGGAGTTATCGAGGAACCCAAACCACGACAGGCCCCCAGCCGGTTTTGGTCGGTGTCCATATAAACGAACTTTCCCAGAGTTGCAGACACAGTTGAACACAGTTGGCGACAGTTAGAGTCACAGAGTTTAGTTGCAGTTGAGCTGTGAGCTCGGAGACCAGGCTCGTAGGAACTGACTGAAAGATTTCCACACATTCCGACTTACACTTCTAACCAAAAACATATTTTTTTTGAAGAACGACTTTGACTCGCACCACCAAAACAAGTTTTGCGAATATCGCCTGAAGATACTAAAAAACAGTTTAATGAAAAACAACTTAAGATATTAAGACTCGCCTAAGAAACGCAAAGTGTCAAGAATCCGTAGAAGCGGTTTGGGAGAAAGACGCAGTCCTGTATTCAGCGAACAGATATAAAGATACTTGTTATTTTTTTCAACTCATTTGAATCTTTTGAGTTGTTACATTATTTTCTGTTACATATACTTGTGCGGTATCACCTTTGCCCCGGATTCAGCTTGCACTACGGCCCGACGCCTGATTGATTTTGTCTGCCTAAGATCAAATCACAACGTGGGTAGGTTCGACTAGAAATCAAAGCAGTTACTTCGGTAACCAGACGTTGAAAGCGAGCTGGGAACGACAAAGCTGATATCGAATCTAACCAGATTTCCATCCGAACCAGCCATGGGTTAGATCGTCACAGAATAGCACAGGAGCAGGACCAGGGTGACGTCACAATGGACTGGAAGCAGTGGAGAGCCATTGTCGCCAACAATTTGGGCTCAAAACAGGCATTATCTGTCAAACAAAAAAATCATAAAAATCGGATGAAAACTCTGGAAATGCATAAACAATATCCGATCACAGACATTCATCACACATATTTTGAAAATTATAGATATAGGTATATAGTTTGTTTAAAATTTAAGAAAGCATAAATATTTTCTTGGGACTAACAGAAAGTAACTGTAATATTTGAAAAATTCTAAGGAACGTAAATTAATATCTGGTCTGTTTAAAATTATTTGTTTATTTACATTTGTATATAAATTTAATTTTTATTTATTGTTTTAATAATAGGATTAAATCGGCTTGCCTATCGTCCTGTTCACACTCCATCCCGGTAATGTGAACAGCAGTAGAGGTCTATCATTTCTTTTACCTGTTTAGGATTGGGTTTACGCTTCTATTTAAAGTTTAATTCAACTTTATACTTTTATCATCTCAGCCCGAAATCTGAAATTTTATTCACTAATTACATCTTGACTTCTTCTAGTCTAAAATTAGCTGTTATTTTTTATAACCCCAATAACTTCATTTCTTGCTTTTTCTTACGCTAATACAATGCCATTTACTAAATCTCTACCTTGAGTATCTCTAGGGCTTTGTATTGGGTGAAGAGTAACAAAAAACAATTGATATATAGTATCTATGTTTTTTTTAAAATTTATTTTAGATAATAGATTGTTTTGATTTAACCGTCTCTTTTTAATTTTGAATCTCTTTGTGGCCATCCATGTTGATAAGGAAAATATTTTTTAAGACACGAGATATTTAAAAACAAATCGAGAGCACATGTAACTATTTTTGCAAGACTCAATAGCGGTCTTCGCAATAAACTTTCTCTCTAAATAATTTATACTCTTTTTATATTAAGTGTAAAATACATTAGTTCGAAGTTGTTATTGAAGTTATTTCTGAGTGTATAGCTGTTGCATTTGATACATTGTTGTGTATAAGATCATTTAGCGTTCTTAGATTAGTTTTCTTTTTATTTTCATGCATATTTATCGTAAAGAACTATTGTGACGACTTATTTAATGCAAAGTTATATATACATATATATATATATATATATATATATATATATATATATATATATATATATATATATATATATATATGCATTATGATTATCTAATAAATGGGAGGAAGAGCAACCCATTTCTTAAATCAAATGTCAGCCTTATAAAATGTCATCTCTATGTCAACAATGAAAATATTAAGCGTTTCTTCTGATAGATGGCCTCATAGAGGAGTAAATTATTTCCCCTATTCTGACGGGATGTTAAGGAAAATAAGATTATAAATGAAATCTATTTTTCAAAATATCTATAATTTGAAATGTATATAAGTGTATTTGTGGCAGTATGTTTGTGCCTGTGTATGCCTGTGTGTGTGTGAGAGAGAGAGATAGGGAGAAAGAGAGAGAGCTACGTACTTCATCAGAGCTCAGGTGAAGTATTCCTTATTCTGTTGTCATTCACATTAATTTCAATTAAACTCGTGACCCTGCTTTTTAAACCCGAATCAAATTAATTTCTTCCTTCGAGCAAGAACCAAAAACCTTCATAAAGAATACATAATTTAAAAATATGTGTACAACCAATAAAACAATTTCATAATTCTCTCTGTTGTAATCTCAAATTAATATGCATTATCTTCTTTTCAAATGTACATTAAACAAATAAAACGTTATATAGGAAAATAATTATTAGAAACAGGAATTTAAATATATATATATATATATATATATATATATATATATATATATATATATATATGTGTGTGTGTGTGTGTG
>OZ010595.1:28552199-28567199 GCA_963932145.1 Acanthosepion lycidas | reverse complement strand
TAGCAAAATATTTACAAGATCTATATTTTGAAGAGTAATTATTTTCATTTCGTTTATTAATTTCTGATCAGGGATTACGTACATCATTTTTTTTAAAATTCCATTTGAAGTAGAATTTGGCTGAGTCCACGGTACAGAAAATAATACATACTGAAAGCATGTGTATTTCGATTGGAGATTGGTATTTCTATTCATGTTGTTTAAAAAATAGTTTTATATTCTCCAAAAGCAGACGAGCCAAAGTTTATTCTGTCTTTTGTTGCAAATTCTTGTTTGTTGTTGAAAGATGCATTGTGCTCAAGTAGTACAAAGCATGATCATTCCTAATTTATTTTCATTTAGCAAAGGCTACTTCATTTAATTTACTGGCAATAGTTGTTTTAATCTATCGCTATTACTTTTTTCTGCTCAGCTTGTTTTCCATTACTTCTGACATTTTTATTCTTGAAATACGTTTAATTTCCTTTCTTTTTATGCTCTCCTTCTTTCTTTTTAATATTGTCATTTGTTTCAAACGTAGAATAAAAGAAATAAATTGAATTAAACATGAATTTTAGTTGAATCAATCTTGCTGACTCAGAAAAACGGACAGTCTGGTTCCTAATTAGAAACAGTAATCAAAAAGTTATATGAAAGATATCTAGCAAAAAATTGTAGGCATGCTAAAAAACGTATGAGGATATAGAAATAAAAAAGAACGAAATAATAATAATAATAATAATAATAATAATAATTGTAATACTGCTGTTACAGATAAGAGTGTGATATAAGAAAAGAAAAAGAAAAAGATAAAACATCGTGTTTGATAATGTGAAACAATATTTCAACAGAATGTCTCTCTTCTTTAAGTTATATTCAAACAATTTTTCAATTACAAAAATATATAAATCTACAAAAATGTATGCCTTTATACAAGCGTTACTTGTCATGTAATGAAAAACGGCTGTACTAATCCTAACGCTGAGGATGGATACGTAAGCAAATTATTAACCTCCCGTCCCGGAAGAATGACACAAGAGATCCACAAGATTTATACAAAGTTGTTTGATTAATTCCTCATAGTTACTAAACAACTAACAGAACATTTCAAGATGAAAAAGATCACCATCCTATTAGGTTAGTGCAAACATAATGACGTAATAATGTCGTTTTTTGACCTTAAAAATACGTCAAAAAACGACATTATTACGTCATTATTTTTGCACCAACCTAATATTAAGCACGTGTCCTTCTCGCTGGTGGCATTTCCTTCGTGTTGACCTAAATCTTCCAATATTTTTCAGCATTTAAGGGAAGAGGGCGATTTAAGCAAAGAAAAAGAAAAGAAAATGTGTTTGACAGTGCTAAACAATATTTCAACACAATGTCTGTCTTCTTCAAGTTCCATTTAAACAATATATTGAAAAATAATATCAATTCAAGATTATGCAGAGATAAAACAAATTATTCAGTCTTGTGTTCGTCGAATGTAGCAAATAGAATCAGTTAATATAAACTCTGTATCGTCTGTGTAGAATACATGTGAATTTAAAAATGAGAAGGAATTTTCATTGCGGATATATTGTATGTGCCCTGGTCATAAGACCGCAACGAGCAGAAATCTAGGGAAATATTAGGGATCATATATTTGACATACATACGGCTCTTCGTATTATCTGTGCTGTATTTGTGAGTCCAATGTTTTGTATTTTTATGTCATGGGCTACTAAGAAAACCTTCAATGAATCTGTTGGAACATTTTCCAATCAATCCAATGGCTCCAACTACAACTGGAATGATTTATATCATCATGTGTCACAGTTTCGGGATTTCTACTTGAAGATCCTTGTATTTTGATAGTTATTTTTAAGATCTTCAAAGAGTATTATTATTATTATTATTATTATTATTATTATTATTATTTCGATTTCGATTTCGACTATAGTCACACTATGTACCAAGACTGCGGGAAGAACTAAGACAGTTGCGTGATGATATGGCTTCATTTCACGATTTGTTTTTCTTACTACTTTAACATCACTAGCGTTATATGGACACGGTTACTGGGTTCACTATCAAGATATTTTTGTATTTCTCTTAAGCTGAATATTCAAAGATTTTTTCAAAGTGTCGTTGTGTTGCTTTTTTTCTCATTCCAAGCGGACAGATTATGACTGGTAGTATTCTTGTTTTCAATTTCCATATTTTCTATTTCAATTTCCAGGTCTTTATAGTTCGATATTTTTTTTTCAAATTCCTTAGTTGCTATGTTAGAGTCAGCTGGGCAAGGTATATCAACTAATAGGCAATCTTTTTTTTTTATTTCGGTTTTTGACAATTATATCATTATGTCAGTTATGTCTATATATTCAACCATCCTCTCTGTAAAGATAATCTAACCCCATAGAATTGTGATGTCTTCTATATCTGTAACCGGCGTTGGGTGATGTTCATACCAGTTTTGATCAATATATTTTTTTACAGTGCTTGTACATTGTTCAAAGTAAACAATGCTCGTGACGATTTTATATTCATTTGGCGCAAGTAGATAACATCCTTAGATTAGATGTTGTATAGTTTCACGATCATTGTGAGAGAACCTGTATTTGAATCCACACTATTATGCATGATATTTGCGTGAATTCTTCGAGTGAAATGCTTCTGGCTTTGTTTTGCAAGAATAACGCCTTCCGTTTCAGCCTTTAATCCAGATGCCCGTAACCATCGATGAGTGTTAATTTTGTCAACATCGGCTTTATTAGCATGTTCTGGATATTTCTCGATTATTTGAAGATCACTGACTTTTAGATTTATTATGGTCATATTTCCCTTTCTACCAGCCGATCACAGTCACAGCACTTTTCTTAGAGCACAAACGGTTCGGAACAGTACTGGTACCAGCGATTCCAAATAATATCAAGTAACCGTAGGTATCTTGCAAGACAAAGTATTCCATCAAAAATGAGATAATTGGAGATGATGCTACTATACATTATTATGATTATTAGTAATTATCGTACTAATAGATTAGTAATAATAATAGTAGTGATGATGAACTTGGCTGTAGTAAAACAACGTGTTTCAAGGAGAAAAATAATAAAAAAAATATAATCTCTATTCATCTTAAAATTTACGCAGTGCTTCTTTCATTCAATCGCGTGACTTAAAACGAATGCTTCGATACTTATTTAATAATATCCGATACTTAATAACAGTGTTTTTTATCTTATAAATGTAGTTTGAAACATATATCGAATGTAAAAAAACAAAACAAAAATTGATTAAATAGCATTCTTTGTAAATTAAACTGAATCTAAATGTTTTATGAACATATTATAATGCAAAAGTAGTCGACTTTGAAGACGGACCTTTCTTCGGTATATCTCGCTTTTTTAGTCCAGCAAATGATATCCTGAAACCCTTCCATCGATGTTTTCCATTAAACTGAGAATTGTTCGGGTCTTGTGTACGTATCTTTTTTAACTAGCGAATGTTCATTCTGAAGGTGATGAAGCTGACATCGAATAATTCACTTGAGACAAATTTGTTACATTTTTCCTGTAATGAAAAGAACAAATTGAAATGATTTATTAAAGTTATATTCAGTTGATAAACTGGTTAGAAATATTCAAAAATTACCTTATTGTTTATAGCTCATTTGTTTAAATTATCCACTGACAATGGTTTCTATGACGTTGAAATAATTGCAAGTAAACTGATGCATTAAATTGAATGTTTTTAGGTTCATTGATACTTAGATAACGAACTGCATTACTAGTCTCCCTGGGCTTACTGATAGTAAGCAAAATCTTTTTTGTTATAACAAATATGGAATATTTGAAGATATTTCTGTAGTCGCGAAATGAAAATTCAGTTTTGAAAAACAGCTGCAAGCAACAATGAAATTTTGAAAAATATTTTTTAAGACACCTTTTTAACAATTTCTAACGAAAGAAATGGTTTGACAAAAATGAGAATATCCTATATGATGTAATTATCGAGGGGTTCGACCAAAAATTAATATAATTAAGGCACCTCAGAAAATTCCTTGTAACTGTGATGTTCACACCGTACAAGACCCGCGAGCCACTCGAGATAGGCGATTACATAATAAAAATAAGAGTTTATATGGATATGTGTGGAAGAGAACGGTTAACATTAGATTTGAGCAGATTAATTTTTGATTGTGAAAGCATTCAGTTAGGTGTCGATTCTACTGATTAGCGGTTCGTTGGAAGAAGATGCTCGAGTGTGATATATATCTCATAAAAAAACAATATCAATAAAAGTGGTTCACTACAATGTGCGTAGCATAGCGGGTTTTAACCGTGAAGATTATAAGTCGTTGAAATAAGGAATGTAGTTCTTCGCAAGACGTTCTGTGAAAATTGCGATATAGCAGACAGAAGCTTGCCAGATTAAACCTGTAAGAAATGGGTTGTGATGTGGAAAATACTTCATCACTCAAAAGACGGGAAGACACTTTTGGACTCTACAGAGACTGGGAAGTGAGATGTGGGCATATCCTGATCGTATATGCCAGCAGAACTCCCTTGTATGGAAGATATGAATCTTGCTAAGTTAGAGGATAACAGGAGGAATCAAGTACTTGTTATCAGCGTTAGGAAAGAATCATTTAGTCTTTACACACACACACACACACACACACACACACACACACACACACACACACATATATATATATATATATATATATATATATATAAGTGAACATTGAAGTAAACATTCAGTGGCAACAACCTGTTTCATGCTGGACGCAGATGCCTTCGACAAACGTTCATATTTATATTTACGCTGTATCTCTGATATTGTGCACTTTATCCTATAAATATAGCGCACTGTAAAGCTATATTTCTTCAAATAAATAAAGGCTACGGAATATATATGTATGTGATGCCACTACTAATTTCAACAATATAAAAAAGACTCCATGAAAATGAAATAGTATATTACATGTATGTAAAAATAAATGTAGGAAATATAGACAAACCTCGTTACCTCGGGAACTCATTGATTACTTACCTGTTATTTAAATACCATTGTAAAAGATTAAGCATGCAAATGGCGTGATTGTCTTTGAGAGCAACATTTCTGATGAAACAAATATGAAGTCTGTGACTTTGAAGGGGAAGATACGTCCACAAGAGATAGCCAGGCGGTTGTTAGTTCACCAAATACAATTTCCAAGAGACACTCAAGTTAGAGGGATTGAAATGAAGGGATCAGTATGAAATATTATGAGGTCATGTAGCATAGATATCATATGACCTTGAACATAAACACACCAAAAAATAATATTCTCTGAAGTATCCCCTCGGTAGTTTGTTCCACAAATCAATAGTTTAGAACTGTCTGATTGGAACTTTTTTCTTTATTAAAGGGAGGAAAATGAAATAGCGATCGTTCGCTACCAGGAACATGTTATGGCCGATTCTAGCTGTGAAAGGTGTGCCAACAACTCGTGGAACTATGGAATGTAGCAACTATAAATAACTGCCAATAGTGAGAAGTTTTCGTCTGTTCGATAATAGGCACATTATGGGGGAATAATTTATCACCCATCAAGCCCCGTAAGCACCTTCCATCTCTGTCGAGATACGGCAGTAAAGATTCAGTAGAAACAACCAAGATATGGAAGCAATACTCCATCTGTGTTTGACACGTCATTTGTAAAATTAGAGCATAGTAAAAACAAGTATAGTCGTAGGAGACGTTTGCTGTGAGGACCCTCTTTGATGACGTGACCACTCATAAGGATCGGTGCCCGTTTAGGTTCTGTTCAGTTGTGAAGAATTGTTAATAGCTTAGTTTCGAATTTACAGGGTTTTACAGCAAAATCTGACACGACAAAAATAAAACAAAATAGGCAATATAAACAAAAGTTGTATATGCAGATACCCGACAATTTGACAAACTAATTAACGTTTTTCTCTCTACCCTTTTCCAGGATGGAATATTAGCGCAGAGCAGACGTAGTAGCTTCTTTTCGCGTCGGGAAGAAGCCTGCTGAAGTGACGGCTTGGTTTGGGTTCAAGAGGACCATGGTCATGGACATTTGGAGGAAGTGAAAGCGTGTGAGAACAAGAACGAGTTTACTGCCAAACGAAAGACCCACAACATTCGTTCTTCGGCCGTTTGGACCGACGAGTTCGTCGCCGCCATCAAGGAGACAGTTGACAATTATGGAAGCCAGAGCTAATCCAAGATCGCCGCTGACATTGGCTGTCACAAGTTGAGAATCTGCCCAACGATCAAGAAGGGCATTGGTTACTCCTACTACCGCAAGTCTCATCGCCTGCTTATCAGGAATGCCTCCAAGGAGTCGAGGAAGGTCAAGACGGCAGCTTTGCTGAACGATCTCAAGCATGGATCCACCGAGATTCAGTAGAATCGACACCTATCTGAATGCTTTCCCGATCAAAAATTAACCTGCTCAAACCTAAAGTTAACCGTTCTCTTCCACACATATCCATATAAACTCTTATTTTTATATACTTAGCTTTCTTGGTTTGTCAGAAGAATATTATTTGATATGCTGCTTTGCTTGGTTAGATGGCCTATAATATAATTGGAGAATAATTTTACACTGGCGAAATCATGAAGGTTGGTCGCTAAGCGATGATCGTAAGGAACTGAAACCAACGTTTCATCCAGTTCCAGACGAGCAACAGGGAGATCGACAGGTGCATCTGTAAAGACATCGTACGAAGTTTCCCTCTTGGTCCTTGGCGTCATCTCCAGCGAGGGGACGTCATGCCGCAGTTCTTCATTCCAAAGGGCCTGAGAGCCACCGCTGAAATCTACCAGGAGATGCTGAGGAGCCTGGTGAAGCCCTGGATGGACGAGATCGCTTCCGGGTGCCTCTACGTCTTCCAACAGGTCTCCGCTCCTGCACACAAGGCCAAGACGACACAAGAGTGGCTGCTCATCATTGTTCCTCACCACTGATCGCCTGACTTATGGCCGCCCTCCTCTCCCGACTGCAACCCCCTACTACTTCTTCTGGGGCGCGATCGAGTCGAAGACCAACAAGCACGTCCACATAATCCATCGACTCTCTGAAGGCTGCCATTGTGAAGGCGTTCACCGCTATGCACAAGGACATGGTCGCCAAAGCGTGTGACTCATTTCGCGCCCGCCTTGAGATGGTTGTCGCCGCCAGCGGCGGGGCTTACATTGAAATATAATGTAGTATGTAACTCTAACTATTGCTAAATAAACTGTTGGGTCTCTGCATATTCAGATTTCGTTTTCTTTTTGTCAAGTGTCGGATTTTGCTGCAGCATAATGTATGATAATGATATTACCCAGTTTTTGTCGCCATTGAGCTGCAAGAGATTGATCAGAGGAAAAATCAGCTACTAGTTTCTTATCAGCAAGTCATTTAATGATGAACACAGACACACAGACACTCAGATTGTTGGATCATCAGCATATATATTTAATAAGGATTTGAGTGTTAGAAGCAGATCTTTAAAATGAATTAGAAAGTATGTAGGACAGAGGAGATTGACATCTGGAGCACCAACACTGATTTCATGCGACGAGAAGAACGGTGACCTTCATTGACGTAAATGATTGGAAAAGTTTGATATTGATTATATCATTAGTTTCTCTCAGGGTAACATATGATAACTATTTAGTTGTTGCTCTTGTTGAATGTCTTTGAGTCATGTGTTTTCTTTTATTTTATTCAGTTCTTTGTCATTCTGAAGCGCCAATATGCGAGGCTTGATCTAGTAGTGGCTTCCCTCCGTCCTGCAGGTTTCATCAGCAAGAAGCAACCTTTTAACACCGATGTGAGAAAACGAACGTACCTACTGACAGTTGAATAATTACTGAACGACTTTCGAGCCATACATGAAATCAATATGAATGTTTTGACTGCTGACGCCATCACAAGCATAAAACTAGAAAATGAATATAGAAATTGCATAAGAATTTGAAAATCAAAAAATCACTCAATATATTCATAAACATGAAATCGTATATAATTTCTCAGAAAGATGTATTTGAATGTTTCTGGGACTGAAGAGTGTCACTGAAAACCATTAAATCCTGGACTAATCATATAGATTTTCCATGGGAAAGAAATGTTTTAGAATAAATGTTTTCTTTCATAGTTTTTCACTTATTTGAACTTAAACAGGAGAGCAATATTGCAATATATGGACAGTGCAAATGCGTTTAAATTCTAAAAGAACGGCGAGCAGGATGTTGTATTAGAAAAGCTTGTCGTTATTAGGTAGCAAAAGAGAATTACCATATACTGAAATTGAAAAGATAATATTTTAAACTATTAACAATTCTTCACAACTGAACAGAACCTAAACTGGAACCGATCCTTATGAGTGGTCACGTCATCAAAGAGGGTCCTCACAGCAAACGTCTCCTACGACTATACTTTTTTTACTATGCTCTAATTTTACAAATGACGTCTCAAACACAGATATAAGATATGGAACTGATTCACAGATTCGGAAGTCCTTATTGTAAGAATTTGGAAAATTCCAGAGGTTTCATTCATAAAATTCCACTGTTCCATCAGCACCCAGATTAATACTCAAAAAACGTTAAGACCTTGGGAAAAACATCCAAACCTCATTGGGGTATACAAAAAATAAATATGGAAATTAAATTGTAATTAACGCTATTTGCGATCATCAATTTATTTCGATGACAATATGAGAACAGGAATCCATTGAAGAGGCGAAATTCTGATCCTAATCATGGTATTTTATTAAATATGCTACAATACTAGGAAAATCATAGAATCATATATAAACTCTCTTATCTCTAACAAAACATTATCTTTATCTGCCGTGTACACTCAGGGTGAAGACAATCATGCTATCCGCTATCCGCAATTTCATGCCTTTTTATAGCTCTTAATAAATTTTATCTTTTCGTTATTTCTCCTAAAACCTGTTCTGCCATGCATTTATTTAAGCTCATCATGTATGTTACGCTCTGTTTTCTATGGTGGCGTGGAGATTCGGGGGTTGAAATAAACAGTTGTTTTGCTCAGGCGAAGAAGATTATCAGAGGATGATATTGACGAGGAAAGACACGGTTAATTTTAAAGAAATAAAATATGGAACTGATTCACGAATTTACATACTTCAAGTAGTGTAAGTAGCTCCAGAAATTTACATGGATGCAGAATTGTCTGGAAAATAAATCAGAACTTTTTGAAGTCCGGAGAGTTAACGAATTGTCATGGAGAGGAAATGTTCATACAGCAGATTAAATGATCTGACAAAAATAATAATAAACAATGTTTAAAACAAACTCGAGAGTTCGTTGCTCACGGATGTAATATACGGTTACATACATTTAAAAGTAGACGAAGAGAGATAGTTTGAAATACTTAGCTTTCTTGGTTTGTCAGAAGAATATTATTTGATATGCCGCTTTGCTTGGTTATATGGCCTATAATATAATTGGAGAATAATTTTACACTGGCGAAATCATGAAGGTTGGTCGCTAAGCGATGATCGTAAGGAACTGAAACCAAACGTTCACATGATTTGAGACCCTCTCCTCTTTTTATTTTAACTTGACATATATTATATCAAAATGAATTTCGCATAGTCTCATTTCTTTGTTTTCTTTTTTCATCCGGCTAGTTTCTGTGGAGAACAAATTTCTATTCGTCCCAAAGCAATAAAATATGAGTTTTCGAATTTATATCCGTCTTTTTCTCAACTCGTCGACCAATCTCTCTGAAGGCAAGGTTTTTATTAATCCAAAGAAAATTTCACATAGGCTCGCGAATTCCTTTCGTTTCTTTTTTCCTTAGTCCTCCAAATTTGAAGAGAATGTGTGAAAATAGTTATTGTTATTTTGTACTCAATATATTTCCTGTTTCGCTCCTGCCCTCAGTCTGACATGTGCGTATCAGGGTTTCCAAGCTCTTCTTCATCAACATGTACCTAAGAAATTTCGACTGTCTTCCTGATGTTAATTATAAGTTCCTTTTTTGCTGTTTCCATTTTCTCTAATAACTCGTTGTGGCTCACACGTTTGATCGTTTGTATCCTCTGCAGAAAAAAGATTTTTGTTGCTTCAAGTCTTTTTCTTCATCTTTGAGGAAATCATCCAGTACTCACTGCTATATGGGCGAATATGTATAAACTAAGATTTGAAAAATTGCAAATAACGAATACCTCTCATATAAATAACGATTATGATATAGTCAAAGCATACTCTTTCAGCTGAATTCAAATTAAAAACAAAATATAAAAATATTTATTAGATCATCCATTCCTGACCAAAAATACTAGATATACACATCGGTTTACAAAAAGCATCTTAACTTGGATTGAAACTTTACAGTAGTTTCCGAAATCTAATCAATTAAGTTTAATGAATATATGGACAGTGCAAATGAGTTTAAAATTTAGTATTTCAGTGAAATTGCTCTCAGTTGAGTTTATCAAATATTTCTGTAATCAGCAGCTAGACTATTAGAAATATCGAATAACAATGGAAGAATAATAATTTTTCGAACCCTAACAATATTAAATTCTAAAAGAACGGCGAGCAGGATGTTGTATTAGAAAAGCTTGTCGTTATTAGGTACCAAAAGAGAATTACCATATACTGAAATTGAAAAGATAATATTTTAATTCCGTATAGTTTAATCGACGCGGAAGTTTGAATTTAATCAGTAAGAAAGAAAGGAAATTTAGCGACAATAAAGATAATGGGAAATTGAAAAAATTATTTCCAACATCATAGTTTATTTGCATATGTATAGTTACTTCCGCTCGACGCGAACTCTTAAACAATCTGTGAGCTAATGCAATATTCACACCACGGACTTTTGCGAAATATTTTATTACCAAGTCCCTTGCTTCTCAGGATGTTCTTCCTTCTTTTTCTTTTTACGTATTACTTATTTTCTTTATTTTATTCATTGATTTCCCGTTTTTATTCTTATTGATATAATTCTCACTTTCGTTTGACGTTGGCGGTCGCCGTGTTTATTAAATGTATTTCTTTTTATCGTTTCAGTTTTCTCTCTTTTTTACTAGCCCTGAAGTGTCCACCTTCTCATTCTTTCTACCTCTCTCTGTCTTTATTACATTTTCTTTTTGAGTTATATATATATATTTTCTTCTTGGTTTCATTCAACTTATATTTTTGTATTTGCCTTCTTTTTGTATTTTCGTCCCTGATGGGCTTACGTTTTGTTTATCTGAAACAGTCCCTTCTCTTTATCTCCCTCATACACCTTCTCTCTTTGTTTTATTAGCCTCTTTTTTTCTGACTTAGAATCTTTTCGGAGGGTATCTTTTCTAATTCAATTGTAGCTTTAGTAGTTACGATTCCCTTTTCTTTTTTTTTTCTCTTTCCTTATATTATCTTCCTATCTTCATTTCTCTTCTCTTCTCCTCAACTGCTTTATTTATTTAATTATCTGATTCGCTTCATTTCTTTCTTTCATTCCTGCTTCATTTTAATATTAATTCTTCGTTTCTATTCTCGTTTCGCTTTGTCCAGTTAACATTTTCCTTCCGCTCAATATTCCTGGCACAGTTTTTCCAAATATTTTTACATTGGCTTTTGTAATTTCCAGAACTGTAAATCAAATTTGAATAACTATTTCGTTTTATTGTTTTCCAGTTTTTTTTTTGGTTTCTATTTCTCCTGGAAATATTTTTGAAATCATTTGTAATTTTTAGCAACTTATTTCCTACAACTTGCTATTAGTGCATTATATTTTTCTCTTAATTCATCTTTTGTTTAATTCGTTTTCTGCTTCTAATTCGTATTTATTTTGATGGGAAATTTCGATTATTCAGTCCGATTTATTGCTGAGCATTTCGATAGAAACGAAAAAAAAGGGAAAATAAGAGTAAATAAAGAGAATCGCTTTATCTTTACGGAATTAGTGATGCAAGGAAGGGTTAGGGTTCGGGCTCACGTTTCTCTCTCATTTATTTAATAGATTCCAAGAAAAAGATGAACCTCGCTATCTGTGCAACACCATGGTTAATGCTTAAAACATAATCTAACAGCCTATTGTAACTCGAGTTCGATTCTCATATAAAATATAGCTTTGTATTCTTCATAAAGTATACTGCAAGGAAACTAAAAGAAATCCGACAGATTCTATGGAAAGAAAGCAAAAAGAAAGGACTAAACATCAACTCTAAGATGTCTGCTAACGTAGTTGTTAGCTCAGGTAATGCCCAGCGTTCAAATTTCAAATGGATAATACTATAACCAAGCCGTGACAAATATATACATATCTGAGAAGTGTTTTAACGGTGTGAATAGTGATATACTAGTATCCGAAGGAGCTTTGCGATAACCAAAGTTGCATACTAAATGTCAAGCTGAGTATTACAAAAAAGAAAAAAAAAATGATAGAAATTCTCTTCATAGTAGAAAAGAAAAAAATAAGTAGCAGAATGCGGTTCTACCGAAAGACGCGCAGGCTGCCATTAACCCAACATGAAGGCAACGACGGAAATTTATATTTAATATCAGGTAGAGACGACTGGCATTACTAAGAGAAATAATGACGAAAGAGACATTGCGAAATCGGATACTAAGAGGACAGACTGAAAACATCCGGGACAGAGGAAAACCGCGTATAACATGTGAGCTTGAGTAAATAGATGGCGGAACAAGTTTTAGGATCTATATCAAAAAGAGCAAATTTATTAAGAGCTACAAGGAGAGGAAATTTTGAAGAGACATGAACGCCTCAATTCTGACGGGTCACAACCCAAATAAGTCAAGATTGACAGATAAATATTATGATACTGTTGAAATAGATGTATCCGTAAGTTCTATAAAAATCGTATCATATTATGGCACATAGAAGAAGATATGATGTCATTATTTTTATTTTGTATTCCCGAGGATTTACCGTTCGTGTCTTCGGAATTGTCTGCTATGTACGATACATAATCTTTAGTAAAAAATATATTATTTTGAGAAACTGTTTCAATTTAACATATATTAATATTTACCTAATGGAAAAACTACACTAGTATTTGTCATGACCTCAGTTTTGGGATGGACATATCTAATCTCATCATTCTAAACTTGATAGCCTTTGGTTTTGTAAGTATTAATTATTTTTCACTCCGTGACATCTTTAGATCTAGATACAACATTGTAAGCCATTTGATACATAATTATTTCCATGGCAAATGTTAATATGAACTACACTCTTCTAGATAGGTCTTTTTTATCTGCTTTTGCAGAAGAATCAATCACTAGCAGCTTTTTCCGGATTGCATGTGTAAGGAAAAAATTCTAATTAGATATTAAAAAAAAAACCCAAAAAAACGCTACTTTGTGTAACGACGTTATATCTGGATATTTACTTGAACAATACAATCTTAATCGCTTCTAATCAAGGGTCAATGGCTATATATCTTCTTTGTCATCATAATTATGATTTATTTGTATTGTCTCTTATATTCATATTACACTGCTTATTCAGTTATCTTCTAACATGAAAGTGTCTTTAAATTTGAACTAAATTATTTAATATTATATAAAATATATACTTTTCATTCTAGTTTTTTCTTCTTTTATATGTCGTGTCCATTCATGACGTAGGCGATCATTGCCCTCCATACCTTATTGTCCCTTGTAGCGATTAAAATATTTCTGTTTATGTTATTTCTTCCAAATTTACTTCTACCATCCATTTACTTATCAAGTATTTTACGCGCTGCTTTCATCTGTCTCTCTTTCCCTCAAACTCTCACGTATCAGGTTTTCCAAATTCTCTTCCTAATTACATACCCCATAAATTTAAACTGCCTCTTTCTAATGTTAAATATAAGTTTCTTTTTGTTTCTATTTTATTCAAAACTTTGTTGTTTGTCACCTATTCGGTAAATAGAATTCTCAGTATCGTTCTGTAGAACCCCATTTCTGTCGCTTATGGTCTGTTCATTAATTTTGATGACACCGTTCAGGATTTGCTGCCATACAGGTGGACAGATTTCACGTAAAAATTCAGCACTATATTTAAAAATTGTTTGCCTGCATCCTAATAAATAATTCGGCTCCTTTAAGACTTACCTTATTGAAGTGCACGTATAAAAATCGTAACTGTATCTTTTTATTAATTTACGTTTCTATAAGTTAATTTGTGTCACAAGGACAAAGTGGAAAAGTTTGGCCTTCATTGTTTGCCCTGCACCTATCTAATCAAACTGCAGACCCTCCATTCTAACAAATCACCACAAGAACATATCCTCTATCCAATCCAATATAAACCAACAATAGCACATATTCGAAGGAGTCCTAATAAAGCGCCCATTTGCTAAACATTTCTTTATATGTAGAAATATTTTTATTTTTATTTTTTAATTGTAATTTTATTTAAAAAAATATATAAAAATTTACATATGAAATGGAAATAAAAAATATTCAAATAAAAATAAAACTGTATTAGTAGTGTCTGACTAACCCACAAAAAGGAGGGAGGCAGCCGTATTCTGCCAAAAACCAGAAGCAAGAAGCTCAATAGTGGAAATGTTTATTTAAACATAGAAATACAGGCTATTGTAGTACAAGGCCAAAAGGGAAGTGTAGAAATGCTGATCTCCATTGTTTAAGCCAACAAGTAGCTAAACTGAATAGCAAACAATTTCCACAACACTAACAATTTCCACAATCACTAAAAGCATCCATCCATCTCCATCCAAACCAACGTACGGCACAATGCAACACATTTTCGGAGTCCTACAAAACTGCCACATTGTTTTAAAATGTAATCAATGTACAAATGTAATTTTTCTTTTTTTAATTTTATTTTAAAAAATATATAAAAAAAAAAATTATGAAATGAATTGCGCATGAAACCACTAACAAAATAAATGCAAATCAAAACATTCAGACTAAAATAAAACTCTTAGTTTAACCATTCCAAGCTACAAAAAATAATACAGCGGGTGCTGTATTCTGCCGACAGGCAAAATTCAGAACATCTATCACTAGTCTGAAGGGAGGGGAAAATCA
>OZ010595.1:28512199-28547199 GCA_963932145.1 Acanthosepion lycidas | reverse complement strand
TTTTTCTTTCAGTGTATTCACTATTATTGCAGACCTGATTCTTTATTTTTTTTATTTTCTATTTTTCCGTTTATAATAATGTTCTCCATTCTAATTTTCGTTCAGAAAATAAATATATTTTGAATCAGTTTTGCAGCAAAAACCTTTTTTTACCAACGCTCACTTCTACCGCGTCAGAGTAAAAATGTGCAATATCGACATATCTTAAAACGAATGTCATTAATGCGATTATGCTCTAAATAAGTCACTTGCTTAAATTCTAATAACGTATCAATGTTTAATATTAAAACAATGCATAAATCATTAATTTTTGTGCCATTGTACAGATGAAAACGCATAAAATACATAGTGAGCTTGAGTAAATAAATGTTGCAACAATGTTTATAAAAACAATATAAAAAAATACAAAATTATTTAAGAGCTACAGATAACAGGAAATTGTGGAGAGCCATGATCGCCTACGTCATGAAGGTACACGTCACATTAATACGTTGCTAATCGATAATTACCTTCCTTCTGCTTACTTTTTCCCTTATCGGACTTTATTAATATTTCTTTTCCTAATTCTTCAAGGCCCTGTAACCCCTTGTTCCTTACTGGCTTGCATAGGGTGATACCAATTTATATATATATATATATATATATATATATATATATATATATATATATATATAGAGAGAGAGAGAGAGAGAGAGAGAGAGAGAGAGATCTATTTTCTTGGTAAATATATTTTTCATATTTTCTCTCAATCTAATTCTATATTATTTCATTCTTTTATTGGATTTATTCGAATTATTGTCACATTTAGCTGTTAAAATTACAATGGAAGACACAACGTTTCAAATATGTAGCCTCTGGCCATCCTCAAGTTATCATTATTTTGATAGAAGATCAGTGAGGCTAGTTCATGTTGAACCATATAAACAAATATATGCATCGCTCTACACAATGCATGTTTTGAATTCTCTACGGCAACAATTGATTAATCATTGCATATGTTCATTAATGTAGTTTCCCGAAGGACACCACGGTGTCTTTTATTTTATATATTCTGCTGTTAGTCAGTTTCAACATTTTTTTCCCATCCTGGAGGATAAGTAACGCTTTTTGATAAATTTGGTAGAATTTCAAGGTAGGTTTTCGAAACGTATTTTCTTTTGTTCCTTGAAATGCCCATTAATTTTGTAGACGTAACATTTGAAAACTGAGTCTTTCATATTGTTATAATCCAGGTTCTGTACACCGAGTCATTAGAATTAATTCAATAGTATTTTTTTCAGTTTATACTTCTAATAGTATTAAGTTGGTGGAAAAATAATGACGTAATAATGTCGTTTTTTGACGTTAAAAATACATCAAAAAACGAAATTATTACGTCATTATTTTTGCACCAACTTAATATCATTAGTTAGTTCTTTTTTTACATTATTTTTAATTTCTATTTATTTTGCAATTAAACATTTGAAATCTTCCTATGTTATTTTGTCAGTTTCAAAAACGGGTGTAATACGCAATCAAAAATATAAATTGTTACCATAAAAAGGAGAAATATAAAGCTGACTGCAACCAATTCTGACTAGGTATGTAAAAATCGCTTTTAGAGGCTCATCCTGTGAATTAAATTGTCACATTTCTTAACTTTCTAATTGATTCAAACTGCTCTTCAGGTATTCGGTCTGTTCACTTCGTAAACATCTTCGAATAATGTGCTATCTTCATCACAAAGACACTGGCGTTATCAGTGAAAAAAAGAGATGTGACACCTTTGTTGATTTGAGAGATGACTCCCAACAGGTAGTTGAAAAACTAAAGGAATGTCCAGGAATTAAATTTTATACTTTGTGGGATAGAGGGTCGGTTTCAGCAGATATTTCGACAAGTAGAAAATACGGGAAAAATTATATATTAAAAATCTGTTTTACCTATATCCCCGACGCTTTTCGCGTACGCAGCTCTACACTCTTGTCAAGTCTGACCACACCGTAATCTCTCTTAACATCTCCTTCCGTTTCACACTCCAGTAAAGTACCTGCTACTAACAGAATATCTTTCGGTTATTAACGCACAGACAGTGATTAATTCCGCGATTTCCTTCGCGACTTCCCTTGGAATGTGTGTATTAATCACCCCGTTCAAAAATCTGCGTATGAAGTAAAAGCCGGAATTTAGGCTTTCATCCAGGCAAGAAAAGAAATCATTCTTCCGTCTGTACCGGAGCGACATGTCTGATGGCAATAGACGTTTCTTTGTCTCTGTTCGTAATGTGTGTAAGAATGTCCACAATGAAGCAATGTTAATATTTGATGACAGAAAGTGAAAGGTAGCGCATCTCGCAGGATTGGTTCTAAAAATTATTGGCGACTCTGCAAGAATGCGCTGAACAATAGCAAATCCATAATCCCTCCACTATTCAATCAGTTCAAAGTCCTAACTTCCACAGCTGATAAGGGTGAATGCTTTGCTCGGAAATTGTCATCCAACTATATACCCGACTCGAAAGGAGTACCCACGCCTGATTTTCTCCCTAGAACTGAGTCTGTGTTGAGTGAGATGTACATAACTCCGTTGATGATATTGGACAACATCTCTAAATTAAACTCCTATAAAGTGACGGGACATCAGCCGTATTTCCAAAGAAATGTGCTCCTCAGCTTTTCTACAGTTCTCTCCAACCTATATAACTATTGCCTCACTGACTCCTGCTTTCCAACCCGTTTCAGTTCCTCATAGGTTGTCCTTGATTTTAGCAACCCTGGAGACCCATTCTGACATCGTCTTACTTTCTTCGGCATTGTTTTCGTGGCTTTATTCAATGATGAAGCGGTTAAGCACCGTACATCCGATGATCTACTCTCTCACAAACAATATGGCTTCTGCTTTGCCCGGCTGACGTGCTTACGGCAATAACTTAATTTGTATACCAAGCTGTAGGTAATTACACCTCTAGATATCTCTAAGGCGTTTGATTAGGTTTAGAATGCAGGAATTCTACGTAAGCTTCAGGGATTTGCTATTACAGGACGATTATTTGATTTAATCCAATCATTCCGGTTAAAACGGATTAAACAGGTTCTCCTCCAGTTCATACGAACGCTGGTGTACCTCCAAAGTTTCATTCTGTGTCCTACACTGTTTCTGAGCTTCATCAACCATATTCCTGAAGTCATCAGTTCTCAAATTGTCATCTACGTTGATGTCACTGCAATTTACTACTGTCCCAATAGCAAATCCAGTATTACTGACAAAGATAACCTGTCTGTTGCTCTTGAAAAAAAAAAACTCCAATCTGTGGTTGACTGGGGCAGGAAATGGCTTGTAAACTTTAATGCCACGAAAATAAAACTGCTCGTATTTACCCATCATAGAGATCCCCCTGAGTCCTATTAGCATAGCTGATTATTAAATCCACGAGAGCGTCTATTTGCGCCGTCTGGGGCTTTCGTTTTCCACTGACCTGAGGTGGAAAAAGCTACATTGAATCAATAGCTACATGTATCGCAATGAACGTTGATTCTCTCTGTCGCGCAGGTTCTTTCTCGTCTGAATCCATCCTTCAAATCTACAAATCTACCATTTGTACTTGCATTGAATACTGTTGCCATATATAGTCTAGTGCCTTGCGTTTCATCTCGGGGTTATGGACAACATACAAAGAGGGATATGCAATGTGATGTGCTATCTTGACTCCAGTCACTTTTTTCAGACGTGATGTGGATTCACTCTGTCATTTCTAGAAACATTTCCATGACAACTGCTCTAACGAGTTATTTTCACTGGTAGCCCAACTGCATGAATTTATGCGAGCTACTAAGTTGGCAACTCGGCTCGACACTTTTAGAGTCGAAACAGTTAAATGAAACCGCCCCTTCTACTCCAAGGCTTTTTATCTCGCACTTCCCAATAGTGGATCGCCGTTGAAATTGTTTTTCTTAGGAGTTTTTCGGCCAATGTGGAATGAAATAAAAAGTACAATAAATAGACTAATGTCGCGGGTGTTATCATCAAATTAACATATTAGTAAAAACAAAAAAAAAAAAACTCACTCTCTTAAATTTAAAAATAAAAATTCAACCTTAACGTTGTGACTGCACGCTCCATAAGTTATTATCCGTTAACAATGACACATTTTTAAAAAAAGCATATTTTAATTCGCATTTAATATTTCGTGTCCGATATTACTTTGATCTACTAAAAAAAATAAGTTCCATGCCTGAGGATGGCTGAATGTACATCCGAAATACTAGCAGATTAAAAAAAGATCTTCTACAACCTAAAGTTGATAAAAACAAGGATCATAACATTCATCGAAGGTTAATTCAAATTTAAAATTGTTTGAAAATTATATATAGTCTGTTCTATCTTAATAATGACAAAAATCGACCTTGAGGACACATAGCACAGTGGATAAAAACGTTAGTTAGATCCCGTGACAAAACCCAAAGAGTGTGAGTTCAATACCTATTTAAGCTGGTGGAGAACTTGGAGAGGAGATTTAACAGGAGATAACTGATAACTGCCACCCTTTAGCCGTGGCAGTGGAACTAGAACAGTCTGCCCCAGTGAGCGAAACAAAGGGTTCAGTTCGAAATTCCAACCACGTGAAGAAGGCCGGAGCGTACTACGGCCAAAACGTGGTAATAAATATGGCGTCAAAGACCAGACAACAATCCGAATAATGTAAATAGTGTACATAATACCTCATCTCAGTAATGAAGACATCTTTTTAAATTGGTTGTGAAAACACCTACTTCAATTATTATAAAAGCAATTTTGAAATACAAATATTTGGGACATTGCAAATGAACTGAAATTTTTGGAAGGAAGATATTCAGTTATCTTCTTATGGCTTTGCGTTCGGCACTTTTTTGATGGAAGAATGCTATGAATTGAAATACGCGACTCCCAACAGACAATTGAAAGGATTTGGCAATTAACTGTCATCCTTCTATAGTTTCTGGAAGGGAAGAGGTGGGATCAAGAGTGCATTCTCCATAGACACTCATATTTATTGGTTTGAAATATTTTCATAACACGGATAGGCATAGTCTCCAAAAATTAAGGAAGTCTTTAAAATTTACAGAAAAAAAAGTATCATTTTAATTTGTTTTTTAGAAAAAATGTATTTGAAGAGGTCTGACCAAAATTGCGTGATGCTATAATAAGGATCATTTATCCGAATATCACATGCCCAACACATATTTTAGGTTACATATTGCTTACCCCATTAAGCATTTATGCGTAACGAACTGCTCACCGTCCCTCTTTTCTTATATAAATTTTAGGGTTGTGTCATTTTTCCCAATATCACCTGACCGACACCCTACATTTTGAATCTACAAACCAGTAATATATTAAGTTTATATATCTTCGACCTTTGAATCTACATTTAATTTAGCGTTCCTCGTATGGGACCCAGTATTAAAAACATAAAAAAAATAAGTGTTTCGTTCATCTGTTCGTGCCTGAGAACTTAGGAAAACCATGAAACTTTAAGTTGCACTACAAACTTAGGTATATGTATATTTATTAATATATGCTTTCTAACGCTACATACAATGAGTGCTGTTTTATTTACACCTTAATTTAATTGATTTGTTTATCTGTGTTTGCACTCTAAAGCACTCAAATACAGTTGCTAATATCTAAGTATTTAGTTTATATCCACAATTCGCAACTATAATTGTTTTTATTCTTTTTCGGAATGATACGGTTTTAACTGAAGGCCGAAAGTGTGGGGCTGAAATCCCGAGGGTAGTGGAATAGCCAAAGTTGCGTTCCACAACCTAAGCAGAGTACTTAGAAATAGAGAAACTTCATTAGCATCAAGGAAAAGAATATATTGTTACGTGATATTTGTCCTGTATGCCAGTGAAAGTGAGACAATTTCATCAAAGATGAAGAATTAACTTGAAGCAACAAAAATGTGGTTCTACAGAAGTATGCCGAGGATAGCATAGACCAAACATGTGAGCAACCACAACGTTTTAGAGAAAATGGAAACGAAAAGTAAAATTATACTTAATATCAGAAAGGGATATCAGACATTTCTGAGGCATAATATGAGAAAGGTGTGCATGGAAAATCAGATATTCAAACGACAGGCGTCCGTCCTTGGTATGCCCACACACGGCAGTAGGAAGATTTGAGGAGCATGGAACCACTTCATAATTACTGTTCTTCTCTGGCCCAACCCGGCTCGAGGTGGAAGAACCTGTTAGAGTCCGATTTATGGTCAAATAATTACCCCCCCCCAATCTTATTTAAATCACTATGAAGCTATTAGGTTGGTGCAAAAATAATGACGTAATAATGTCGTTTTTTGACGTTTACATCAAAAAACGACATTATTACGTCATTATTTTTGCACAAACCTCATATAAAAATATATATTACCAGGAATAGAATTTGATAGTAAAAATAAATGCCAGTGATGTATTTTCGAAAAGAAATACCAGCAATACATTTCTGCAAATAAAATTACTAATTATCGCAAGAAAATAAAACTTTGACATTAAATGACCCATACGTAATTGATATGCCGCTAAATAAACAAACACGCAAGAGGGACAAAACTCCGTATAACATACTTAGTGACATTGAGTAAATGAATAGTGTAACAGTGTTTAGGAGAAAAAATAGCACAATTTTGAAGATCTACAAACTATAGGAAGTTGTGGAGAGATATGATCGGCTACACAGTGAGCGGACAGGGCACAAAAAGTTTAAAAGGAAAGAATCACATCCTACGTCTATCAATCTTATTTTCTCTACGCATGCGTGGTTTATCTTATGCGTATCGCTGACACTTTCCAGTTTAATATGCGCCTAGTTCTACATATGCTTAGAATGTTGACATTCTATACATTTTCTCGCTTGATATTTTCAAGCAGCATCCTTATATTTGAAGTGTCCATTATATTTGTTGTGAATAATCACTGCACAACGATCTGGTGATACCTGTGATCATTCCATTCTTATCGAGAGAGCGGTTGTTCCCAAGGAGACAGAACCCCTTCGCGGTGGTATTCTTTATATTCATACTGCGAACACTGGTAAGATGATGGTCAGCAGAATCTAATCGCTCCAGTTTTCCCTTTATCTGCGAGAAGTTATCCCCGCTGGCATTTAACCATTTCCCGGCGGTATTATACAGCAATTGCCATGATTTTTGTTAGAATTAAAAGGCCAGTTGTATCCCCTTGCTTTGTTTTCTGTGTTTAAATGAAACCAAAGTGCATTTAGCTACCTGTTCTTCCTCCCTTTGATAGGTTATATTTTTCGTCTGATAGGTTTGCATACCACGCAACTAGCATCCGGCAAATTGGACCTGCGCTGCCGGAAACTCGTTTGAATGTCTCTTACTTTGACTTGATGAATAATGACGCGCGAAAGAATCAGAATAAAAACAGCACAATTTGCTTATTTTAGTCTTGAGAGTAATTAAAATACGTTAACGACATTTTTCTTAAAACCAACACAAGTGTGGCGACCAGGAAAACAAATCCAAGGTTGTCATACAGAAAATTTCAATATCTTCTCCCTCCAAATTCTGTGAGAAAAGTTATTAACAATATATTATTTTTGTATTATTGTCTTAAAGAAGATTCGATGAATAACAGATTTTCCAAACAATGATTTTAATCTATAAATACATTAATTACAATGTGTAAATATGTTAATCTTAAACTCATGAATCAATTCCTAGCGGTGACGTGTTTTTATTAAATTAAATTATTATTTACTCATTATAAACGGAAAAGCTCAAAATAGTTAAACAACAACCAGATTTTTTAAAATGAACTTTCTGGGAATATATAAATATACGGACGTCAATACACGATCTTATTAGACAATAAGATATGTGCTTGTGACTTTGAATATACGCTCTTTAACGCTAGAGGGCGTCGTCAGTGATGTTCTGATTTGGATCATTGGGCAGTTTCGGGTCATTCAAACATCATACTGTCCTTACAAAGTCGACCCCATCAGAGCTGATCGGACTCTGATACGGCCTCTAGAAAATGCTTGTAGACACTGACTTCTATAAATATGCCCCGTTATCACGCATTTGATTGGAGGTTGACCAATAGCCAATCACAATGGTGAAAACTCTATTTAAGTTGTTTACGGGGAATTTTTTTTTTTTTTTTTTTCCTTATTGATAAATAACTATATTATAGGTAGTTTTGTAACATTTTCTCAATAAGCATCTTCTTAAGTAAAGCTACAAAACCAAAATAATTCATTATTTTATGAAAACATATGTATGGAAATTATACGAAGAAAATTTTAATAAGCTTATGATTTTATACATTTTCTATATAGTTGTGTCTTCAAAATACAGCAAGTTATATCTCCTCTAAAATACCAAAATACATTCTCTATTTAGGATTTCGCACGCGTTCTATCGATATCATTCCTACTCAGACCATTTTTGGTAGATTCAAGGACAAGGAACAAACGGGACTCACTTTGGGAAGTGTACGTCTATTAGAATTGTTATGGGGTCCACCCCCTTTTTCATATAAGTCAACTCTACCAAGTGTACCTGGACTGCTGCCGTAAAATACCCAGAGTTACAGTCAGTAGTCGGATAGTGAGAGGATATACGGAGAGTGTGAGAATATACGAACGGAGATAGTGTGAGGTAATCTCTTGTATTAGGTTGGGGCAAAAATAATGACGTAATAATGTCGTTTTTGACATTAGTTTTCTTTTCTTCTGTAGTTAGTTTATTGATTCCTATCGCATCTACTCCTCCATAGATATTGTGATGATGGCCAAACCAAAAGTTCTCCACAGCAGCAAGCTTAAATCCCGCCAGATAGGGCGGCTTTTAAGCTAGTCGGTTATCACGAACAACCGTTTTTATCTGATGTCAGTGATGTCTGAAATAAATCGATCAAGTTATGCTTTAAAAACAAGAAAAAATAACATACGATTATTTTAATACTTTTGACTAAAGGGTAACAAAAAAGTAACGTAAGATTTTTTTAAACGCTGTCGTCACTTTTCTGCATGTTCTCTACTATTCAAACGTTGTAGATCTGACTGATCTTTGATTAACGAAGGAGATATGGATCAAGATTCCAGATATGGAATGAGTTTGCTTAAAGCATTTACACACGTGTATGACGTAAAACTGACAATGTCTAATGGCATTCTATGATACTTCTGGGTCAGGGTGGGTTAGTGTTAATTCTGTTGCCTGTAATCAAAGCTGTAACCTTTAGGATTTGTAGGTTCGCTAACAACTAGTCATCTGACTCCACATATCTAGGTTGAACGCTGGAGAGATATTAGTACAGCGACGTGTGACTTGTGTAAGCAGACACATCGGTAGTCATCTCTCTCCAAGAAAAATCACAAATGGATGCTCTCATTTCTGAAGGTTCGCTTTGGCTCCCGCCTTGTTGATTTCCTTGGAGGATATCTATGAATTTGAATCTATCAGGAGAACACTCTGACCTGGACGTTGACTAGAGTCAAGTAAACCCTTCGCCTATTGATATCGTGACATCAACACACTACGCGATTGAATAACTATTGGCCCCAGTTCACACGTATTGAGTGAGATCATATCAGCCATAAACATGTATATCTTCGGTTCCATTCGTCTTCTTTATAATATTGCGGGGTGTCTTGCGAACTATCTCATCACAAGAGCATTATGGGTGAAATTGTTTAGTCGTCGATGAGCCAAAGCAGGAAATACTCAGTTACATGATGCTAGTAGAACTCCTGTACTGACCTGACATAATTTCCGAAAACGTGATTTGAAAATAGTTGTCGTACTTGAACAGGGAATGAATGTTTAAAAAAAAACTTTATCAAGTGACACACCTCAGAAAAGAAAGAGTACGAAAGTGGATGGCGACAAATCCCAAACCAATGCAGTAATTAGGTTTTAGAAATTGCTAATTGCTTATATCCATTTTCAAAGAATATCACAGCTGACCCTAAGCATCTGTTGCAATTTTATTTCTCGTTAGTCGGTCTAACCCCATCGAATTAGATGAGAGTTCTCTACAGGAATGTTCACCCAACTTTTAACCGATGTTAAAGTGAAGGGAAGCATGGTGGAAAACAGTTCATTTACCTAAGACCAGACAATATAATACTACGCCATCTCTATAGTATTAACTACACAAGTGCTTTTCGTTTTCTTCTTCTTCTTCTTCTTCTTCTTCTTCTTCTTCTTCTTCTTCTTCTTATTATTATTATTATTATTATTATTATTATTATTATTATTATTGTTATTAATAATAATTTATTTATCTATTTATTTATTCATACTATGTTTCCTGATTTGTATTCGTGTGTCTCAGGTTTCAATCTGGTGCTCGCTCTTCAGCCACTGATTTGTTTTTTGTTGGTTCACATCTGCTTATTTTGTTCTGTTTTGCCACGAAGCGACTTGTTATTATTATTATTATTATTATTATTATTTTTATTATTATTATTATTATTATTAATATTTTAGTGCCATGACTAAACAAATTAGTGCCGTCATGAAAGCAGTTTAACATTCTAATTGGAAATAGAACGAGGAAAATGCTGTAGGTCCACAGATGATGGAAATTGTGATAAGGAAATCAAAAGCCTTCCAAAACCTAAGCAGATTATTATGAACCAGAAAGATCTTGTTAGAAACAAAGACAACAGTAATAACATATCATGTGATACCAGTTTTGCTATATGCTAATAAATTTTCTATAATCTCCTTCGAAATGAAGAAGAGGCATGAGGCAACAGAGCTATGGATCTAAATAAGGATGCTGAGAATAACGTATATCAGCTGATAACATTTATGAAAATAGAGAAAAAAGACGCTTATCAATAGAACCAGAAAGGGAGGGATATAATTTCTAGGACAGGAATAGTGGAAAAAGCAAAATAAGTATTCGATAATCTCATCACAGATGAAGAAGAAACATGAGACTACGGATATTTTACAATGTAATTTCAGTCAACGAGTTTAAAAAGACAAAAAAATTGGATTATCAAAGAATTAGAGATGCCCAATGTGCACGCAACAGAAAGGAACTTTGGAAGAAAGAAATAGTAAAAATTCAAAGATTGTTAAGCAGTACAAGGTATAGGATGTTGTGAAGAGTCATGATCGCCAAAGTTCTGAATGGACACGACACATAGAATGAGAGAATATGGTAAAAGAAATAGAAGCGTAATAAAAATAATTATCTGAATATTCATAAATCAATAATAGTTTAATAAATTAGTTTCCTTCGACACGTCACAATATAAAATAACATGAATATTTTATCTCAAATATCAGAATAAAATTCCCTGGAGTCAAAAGCATTAAAATAATCGTATGTTATTTTTCCTGTTTTAAAGCACACCTTGATCGATTTTTTCTGTCATTACTGACAACAGATAAAAACACTATAGATTTATCATCATCATAGTTATATTTTCAGTATTTCTATTCCCACCGTTCTTCTGCCATAAGAAAATAATTTTAAAAAAAACAATAATTTACTGCCAGTTACGGTGGAGTTATGGATAACTGCCCGAATTGAGGAATCGGAGAGTCGAGTTCGAATTCCAGTCAGATCTATTACATTCATTTACGTGCTACAACTCTTTGAAAAGAATATCAATTCTCTTCTGTTCCAACCGGGTATGTGTTACTAGCAGGACAGACCGGGTCTACTGCGAAAAAACAAAAAACAAAAAAAAAACTGCATCGTCAGTCAGGTGTCGAAAAATACATGATCATGGTGTATCTCGCATGACACATAACTGACTGATTCATCTAAAAAAGAACATTGATTGGAAATCAGGAAAATATTACCAAAGGAAACGTTCGCCACTACCAAATGATATGTATTACTTTGAATATTTCAGATAATGTCAAAAAAAAGGTTTATTGGATTGACTGTAATATAGAATTCTAATTCCCGTACCCATCCCTTCTATTTGTCCCTCTCTGCAATGTTTCATTTTTTTCCGTGAATAACTGTATTTCTATTTTACATTAAATTTTGACCAGACCAGGTCTCCAGAGTGATACCATGTTTCGAAATATTGCATATCTTTTGATACAGTTTCTATCGATTATAGGATCATTGCTCGTAAACAATTATTCTCAAAATATTTATTCGTATTGTAAATTGTTTGAATGAAAATTTTATCGAAAGTACAATTATGCTAACTGATATCTATTCAAATTGCTAAATTCTTTGTTGCAATAAAAATGTAAAAGTTAAAAGAGAAAATACACAAATGATAATTATTCGAAATAAAAATGTCGTTAATAAATCAATTTTTCTAAGAAAAATCCTTATAACATTAAGTTATATGATACTGCAAACGAATAGTCATGTACTGAAGAGTACTCGTTAAAGGATGCTATTAATTTTATAAAGTTTTCCATGTACGTTGAGGTATTTCTTGGCGCTAATGAAATTTTGGCAAACTTCTCTTACTTTTGAATTTTTGCAAGTCCTGTTTTCTTTTAAGTGCGTCTAAGAATGTTCATATTGTCATACACCGTGATGACAAAGACCTATGCCATACTTCATGGGCATTATTAGTTCAAGGTAAATCAGCATTGACTCTTTCAAAGCAAGATCACATACGTATTTCACACATGAATAATTATCATTTAATATAATTGCCTTTTGATTAATTTACATTAAAATTTTTTACAATAATAAATGTTTTTCGAATAATTGTTTCTGAAAAAGACTTCTTGATTTTAAAAACTATCCGCAAACTGCATAAGCTCTCCAAACAGTTTCTAAGTCTCTCAACCAAATATTTGATGTACTCATCTTATATATAATGTACAGTGTATGTGTTTGTGATTGCATATGTGTGTCCAAGCAACTGGTCCGATTTCAATGATTCATAGCTCATTCAAAACATCTAGATAAGTTAGGCAGAGGAAACGATTTTTGTTGAGCTCAGATTCAGGGTTGTCATATTATGCGAGGTTAAACATATATATTAATATGTTATATTCTATAATATAGCGTTTACTTAGCTATTATTTTTCTCTAACTCTTCAAAGGTTGAATGTTTAACCAATTCTAATTTCTCTGTTCCCATTTTTACACTATACTAAATTTATCTTATAAATTGCACCCTGTTCACTCACCCATGAAATAAAAATAATTATTTTTACGGAAAATAAGGATCTAAGTACATCAAATCGTCTTTATTTAAGTGGCAGCAGAAGAATTATTGTTGAACTTTTAAAAGGTCAGCGTAAGCATTAATTCAATACTTAAATACAGCGATCAATTTTCTTTTCTTCTGTAGTTAGTTTATTGATTTTTATCGCGTCTACTCCTCCATAGATATTGTGATGGCCAAACCAAGAGTTCTCCACAGGAGCTAGCTTAAATTCCGCCAGATGTGGCGGCTTTTATGCTAGTCGGTTAAAAGAAATAACCGTTTTTATCTGATGCCAGTGATGTCTGAAATAAATCGATCGTTATACTTTAAAAACAAGAAAAATAACATACGATTATTTTAATACTTTTGACTAAAGGGAAACAAGAAAATAACGTAAGCTTTTTTTAAACGCTGTCGTCAGTTTTCTGCATGTTCTTTAATATTCAAACGTTGTAGATCTGACTGATCTTTGATTAACGAAGGAGATATGGATCAAGATTCCAGATATGGAATGAATTTGCTTAAAGCTATTACACCCGTATATGACGTAAAACTGACAATGCCTAATGACATTCTATGATACTGCTGGGTCAGAGTGGGTTAGTGTTAATGCTGTTGCCTGTAATCAAAGCTGTACGCTTTAGGATTTGTTTCATTTTTTTCTGTTACTGTTTCGCCATATATATATATATATATATATATATATATATATATATATATATATATATATATATATAATCTACACAAATCCTGAAGAATATAGCGAAGGAGATCTCGACCAATTCCTCTCAAATATTCAGTTAGAGATCGTAGCGCAAAAGAAGAAATACTATTCCTTCATCTGCTTTCATATGCTTCTTCAATTTAGGGGAGGGGATGACCGAATTGATTTCTCGAAAATGGATCTTGGTTTCTTTGCATATTTTGCAGCTCCGTAATATATCTCCATACTGTGATGTGCTCCATCCAAAATTTATTTGTTGCTTCATCATGGCTATTTGTGCGGTCTTGAAAATTAAACAACAGTCAGCCAAACAGGGTGATGAATCTAATAAAGCCCTAAGACAACAATCAAACTTTCAAAATCTCTACGAATCACATCTGTTCAACACTGTTTAGAAGCTTTGAATTCGACGCAAGCATTGAGTTGTCCTCGTGCTAAGAGTTGAACTTTTACGGAGATAATTGGCCGTGTTGAGTCGGCGGTATTGAGACAGCGGAGTTGAATTTTGACGGTCCGAAAATTCTCATCCTGTCTTAGCGAGCTTGAATAAATTAATGGCTAAAAAAGTATTAGGAGAAACAACATAAAGAAAAAAATATTAAGAGCCAAATAACACGAAATTTGGGAAAACGAAGATTCCCTACGACCTGATAGATGTCGACATATAAAGAAGAATACACCGTATATATTTTTCGACTAACGAACTGTATTTTATTTTTGAATACAGAAAATCACTGAGATACGTATTACTGCTCAGCTATACACGAATTTTACTGTTTTAGTACGGGTTGAACATTGTTTTGATCACACATAGTATTTTTAAAAAGTTTCAGCTAAAAGACAAAAGTTGAGTAAGACTTAGTGTATTGATAAACTAAACTTTGATGCAGGGATTCTGGATCCTGTCTCGTACGACGTGAGAAAATGATTTCAACACTGAACACTAACAGTGTTATTCGATCAGGCAGCTGACCCCCTCTCGAAAAAATTGTAAAATCGCACGACAATTTTATAGCTTGGGCTGTAATTGGAAGCTTGCATAGAAGTACGCGTGCCATTGACATACTGCAAGTAAACAATCGATGTTGATATCCTTAATCCCTATTTGCGGTATGTGAGCTTTTGACGCCGTGCGGTCTGTCAGTGCTGCCCTTACAATGCATCGATCTTGGCGGACGTCTGTACTGCGTGCATCTCTAGTAACTTGTCTACAGGTTTAGGAATCACACGTTCACCTAAGATGCTCAAGCGATCCGTTAGAAACACAAGACAAGAAACAGTATTCATAGACATACATAATACTGCATGCACACACGTAGCACATGTAGATAATAAAAGACACGCATAATAAGAGATGAATAAACTCAAGGCACTATAATTATTTAACATCCGCGTGGGTGTGTGTGTGTGTGTGTGTAAAAATATATAGAAAATTGGAAAGAACTCGTTAGGCAAATAATCAAAAGTTCTTTAGAATTTTGTTATTATATTTTAAAAAATAGTGCTCGATACAAAAGTAAAGCATAAATATAATTATTTATTTAAAAATATGATTCCAACATGCTGCATAAGAGTTCTCATGTTTCAAAACAAGAGACGAAAACTTCAATATAATTATTTGAATTAAGTTGAATTAAAGCACCAACCTCTGTTCCATCTTCAAGCGAAATTTTTTTGAAGATGGAACAAATTCAAATAATTATATTGCAGTTTTCGGCTCTTGTTTTGAAACATGAGAACTCTTATGTAGCGATGGAATCATATTTTTAAATAATTATATATATATATATATATATATATATATAAGAATTTTGTACCACAGAATTTATATATGGTTTTGAAAATGAATAAACGCATTCTTTTAAAGGGAGACATTTTCGTAGAAAAGTGTTTACCTTTTTCAGTTTCGACGTTTTGATAATTGAAGTTCCAAATAATTATTCTGAAGGAGTCTTAGACGAATTTAAGCGTGCTATTAGGCTGGCGTGACTGTGCCAGCCTTTCACTGTCCAATAGGTTAAATGTGGCCGTCTATTTTACTCCAATAGCTTCATGTCTCGCCTGTGGAACTCCCTTGCTATTAATTGTTTCCCTGATAGCTATAATTTGTAACTATTCAAATCGACATTTCCAGATGTCCTGAACTATCCGCTGACCTTCTCTTCATCCTTTACGTCCTGGGTATGACGGTAAACTACATCCGCGTCCTGGGTATGACGGTAAACTACATCCGCGTCCTGGGTACGGCGATAAACTGCATCCAACAGCAAGGTCTCAGATAATGTTTTCAGAAAAATAATGTTGCCAGCTCTATGTTTTTGAAACAATAATGTTGCCAGCTCTATGTTTTTGAAACAATAATGTTGCCAGCTCTAAGTTTTTTTGTAAAAAAGTAATGTTGCCAGCTATACGTTTTTTTAAAAAAAGTAATGTTGCCAGCTATGCGTTTTTTTTGGTAAAAAAAATAATGTTGCCAGCTATGCGTTTTTTTTGTAAAAAGGTAATGTTGTCAGCTATACGTTTTTTTGTAAAAAAAGTAATGTTGCCAGCTATACTTTTTTTGTAAAAGAAGTAATGTTGCCAGCTATACGTTTTTTTGTAAAAAAGTAATGTTGCCAGCTATACGTTTTTTTGTAAAAAAAGTAATGTTGCCAGCTATACTTTTTTTGTAAAAGAATTAATGTTGCCAGCTATACGTTTTTTTGTAAAAAAGTAATGTTGCCAGCTATACGTTTTTTTGTAAAGGAATAATGTTGCCAGCTATACGTTTTTTTTTTGTAAAGGAATAATGTTGCCAGCTATATGTTTTTTCGTAAGGGAATAATGTTGCCAGCTATACGTTTTTGTGTAAAGGAATAATGTTGCCAGCTATACGTTTTTTTTTAAACAATAATGTTGCCAGCTATACGTTTTTTATTCCATACAAAATAGGCATTTAAAATTCACATAAACTGGATTTGGCATTAAATAACTCACAGTGGTTAATATGCCATAAAACCCAAACAAACAAACAAACAATCTTCATCTTTCCTCCATCACGCCTCTTTACTCTTGCTACCACTCTTGTGCATTCGTGGCATCCCGCCTTGCTTGGGGGCGAAATTCTTAATATATATATATATATACACACACATATGGAGAAATATATATAGAAAAACAAATTTAATGTTGTTTCAATATCGACATCACACGTTTCGGTCTAGTAGACCTTCTTCAGGATATAGTTATTAAAACATACTTAACATTAGACGATATTCAGGTCAACATAAAAAGATGATAGACATAAGAGTAAGACTAATCAAAACAGAATAACTGAATTTTTTTTTAAGATTATTTTTTTTTTAAATCACAGCCTCGAATGCTGTAACGGTTTGGCTACGAGGTGTTTCTTGAGCAAGCATCGTTACAATTCCCCCCCCCCAAAAAAAAACTTGTTAAGATAAATCAAATGTCACATCGACCCAGTTTTGTGCCTGAAAAGTTAACAAAGCTATTTCTAAGGAGCTGATGCATTTTATCTCAAAAACCCGTAAGAAAGAATAAAATAAATGTAAAAATAAAATCTACAGCTTACGATTTTAGCTCAATCAGAGGGCCATTTTCTTTCACACTTACAGTATCGCCAGGCGATTTTGATTAAATGGCACCTTAACACTTTATTTTAAAAATAATAAACGCCATATTATTTTACAAATTAATAAACAAACGCACGACGTAGGTAGTAATAGAAAGGGAGTTGGGGGTGTAAAGAAGAAACAAGAAGGAAGAGCAGTAGAAAAGCAAATGTATCGGTGGTGAGGGTAAATAAAATGTATATATTTTTATCCAGCCTCACATTTGTTCAAGAGTAATTTCTTAATATGTACATAACGGATCAAGACTTCGGTTACACACACACACACACACACGCACACACATACACACACACATATATATATATATATATATATATATATATATATATAAAGTTGCAAATTAAAAAAAATTATGTTTTATTTTATGAAAGTATTTATTTATTTATATATATATTTGATATTTCAAATTGTTCTCAATCTTTCATCAGAACTAACTTTAATTGAAACAGATATTAAGAAAGTATACGTGGCTTCTCATTATGCTATATATATATATATATATATATATATATATATATATATATATATATATATATGCAATTATGCTCTTTTAATGTTAATATAATCTCAACGTCGGACGTTTCGGTCTAATAAACCATCTTCAGGACATATTCATAAAATATAATTAACATTATCAATTCAACATGACAAAGATGGTTTATTAGACCGAAACGTCCGACGTTGACATTATATTAACATTAAAACAGCATAATTGCATATAAGGATTTTTGTTTGTTTTTTCCGTATATTTTTCTTCATACTGTCGGATCTATATCCATATATTTGCTTACATACATGTACATATATATATATATATATATATATATATATATATATATATATATATATATATATATATATATATATATATATATGTATCTATGTATTAGGTTGATATGTATATTAATAATTGAACAAAGTCTGGCAATCATTTCAAGGCATTTTTCATGTTTATACGCTCTTTTTATAGCTACAAATATTTAAGTAAATGCTCTGTTTATAACAACAGTTGTTTTTTTGTAAATCGCTAACCGAGGGAGAAGAATCATTGCGAAAAATTAAGTTGGATATACTAGATTTAGTGTAGTATATGACCAATTTAATTTTTTTTGCTAGGATCTGTTGTTGATATATTAGTATTTACTAATTATTTTTAGTATATTTTCATCTTGTTTATAATTAGTAAGCATTTGATTACGATATAGGAGATTAATATTTTTGAGGTTAGTAGAACCAGTATTATGTAATATTTGCTTAGTATTGATATTATGCACGTGTTTATCGTTGCTAGGAAATCATCCATGTAAACAATCACAGACTATCATCACTGTCTTGTCCTTATATTCCTTAATATGTTGCACAGTAATTGACATCTTTAATAATGGCTTATGTAAGCCGAAAGTTTAGATTGGATAAAAAAATATGTATCAACATTGTGATTTTCTTTATTCGTTTAATGATAATGTTATTAAGCTAATCAGTTGTTATGAAAAAAGTATTTACATAAAAAATAAACACTTGTCTATATTATTTAATGAAACATGTATGAATGAAAAATGTTGCCTAAACACAAACACACACACACACACACACATATATATATATATATATATATATATATATATATATATATATATATATAATAAAAAGGCATAAACACTAATATTCCATGACCATGGAATATTAGTGTTTAAGCCGTTTTATTATATCCTTAGTCTGTCCTGGACATTGAGTTCTACCTGGATTCTATCCTCTCGGAATTTTTTTATTCTAAAATATACATGTGTATATATGCACCTGTGGATTTTGCATATATATGTATATTTACCACTAATATTATCTATCTATCTATCTATATATATATATATATATATATATATATATATATATATATATATATATATATTTATATATATATATATATATATATATATATTATTTGTAAATTATGTTTCTTTCCCCCTTATGCATCTTAGATACTTAAACTGCAGCTAATTGATGTTAGACATAAGTGTCCTTTCTGTAAATCTGCATTTTTTCTTACAGGTTCAGTACATGGAATTTTCAGTAGAACAATATTTTTATTGCTTGATATTTTCTTCTTCATAGACAAAGATATTTTGCTAGCTTTCCTTTCCATGAAGAAGGACTGATTTTCCGTAGCATTTATGTAGTCTCTTCCTATTTTTCTAACGAAATATCCCTGTTACTTAATATTTTGCTAAAATTTTGGAAGGCATCATTCACGTGTATTGTAGTCAGACCTTCCATTTTCAGTTGAAAGACGTCCGTCCATTTGTATTTTGGTATCGCCTATTTTTAATCTGCATATCGTTTGCTTCATTTTGTTGACGCCTGCATTATATATTCTTGTAATTGGTAATTAATCCTTTATTTTCGCCTTCATTCCCTTCTTTCTCTGGTAGTTTCTGTTCTTCGGCTGCTACGAAAGCGCTGCCATATGCATAATTTATGTTGGTTTTCTAAGTGGAACATAGATGTGGTACAAGGGTGAAGATATTGTTCACCCTGTGAGGAGCGAACTCACTATTCAAACGTAACTGGTCTTCCACGACAAATTTGCTCACCATTATACCACTTCTGTGTGCCCGATATCTACATATATTATGGTGTTAAACTGGAACATATTTACTCTAACATTTGGTGGAGTAATTAGTGCAACTTTTATTGCCAAAGATAGTAACCAGACAGGAAAGGCGAATATCTCATCTTGTCTCATTCAAATACGATTCTAGTACATCTGATCTAATCAGTTCTTCTCAATATACATTACATACCATATAGTAGTAAATAATTGGATATTGGAAGAGATTCACTGTGAAGATTGGAAAACGAATTTCCAGGAAAAAGCAATGAATTCGTTTGATATCAGAGGAGACCAAGTGTATATGCCTATTTGCACACACGGAAAACAAACACACTGGTGGAATGCAAATGTGTCTTTTTAAACGATAAATCACGCTTTGACTTGTTTCAAGTTGGTACATATTTTCGGTATGTAGCTGAGTATAGTAAGTCCTGGGATTCAGCTGTCTAGAGGGAATGTACAGTTTGTTGTCTCCATAAAGTTCTGTGTTGTACTAATGTGACATGGACTGACTGTGCTGATCGTATCTTCACGTCAATGAGTGACAATCTACCCGAACATTGCGTGAGTGAGTATTTTCCTTTATGATTTTCTTATACCACGATTAATTCTAACAGATATTTTGTTTGAGCAGCATTCGCCAGAGATCCAAGGAGGGGATGTGAAATTAAGTTCCTCCTACATGAGCCCGTCAAGGCATTTATGGGGCAGATTAGTGTCATGGTGCCTACTTAGACCGACAGAATGAACTCTGCCGAACGCTATATATAATACCCCTCTCAAGAGAGACGTAGAGTATTAGAACAGTATTAGTACGGATTTGGTATTGGGACGGTAGTGAATCGAGTCGAACTGATAGCATTCACGCCAAACCAGTCGGACAGTCTTACTAATCCTTTCACTGCTTTGTATTATTTCTTGTGTAATACAGTGTAACCCGGATATAAGAAACAGGGATATAAGAGAAACACGGATATAAGATACAGGGATATAAGAGAAACACGGATATAAGAGAGATTTTCTCTGGTCCCAAATTAGAGCCATACTTACCTAAACAAAATAGACCAAACCGGGATATAAGAGAAACCCGGATATAAGAGACACGGGTATAAGAGAAACTCGGATATAAGAGAGATTTTATCTGGTCCCAAATTAGAGCCATACTTACCTAAACAAAATAGACCAAACCGGGATATAAGAGAAACACGGATATAAGAGATTTCTTCTCCGGTCCCGATAACTCTCTTATATCCGGGTTAAACTGTATATTATTTGTTATTTATACAGCTGTGTTACGTGTTGTTCTTCCATGGTCCTAACCTTGGACCATTACAATTAGTTATTCTGTTCTATGAGGAAGACTTAACAAATACTAACATCTGTGGACAGCTATCGATAAAGTATTAATTCAACATTGTGTGCGCATCTATTTTACTAATTTTCACCAAATAAGGGGGTACTGAATGAGGTTAGTGTTAAGGTGCATAATATGTGTTTAATGATTGCAAATTATAATGGATATGCAGTAGTCATAACAGTTGATCATTGAATTGAAATTGTTTAGTGTGCAGTGACAAGGAAAAGGAAGTCCGTCCAACTTTGCAATAGTTCCAAGGGAAGAAGGTGTCTAAGTAGATTTTACTCCATACGAATGAAATATGTGGGAAGAGTGGATAAGTCGACTCAGGGTACGTAGCATGGTGAATCGAGCTGTGAAGATCGAGACGGGTGGAACCAAATATAGATGTTCACCTGAAAATATATAGAGCGAGAGCGAGTAGAGTTTAGCATCGTTTCGTCTGTGGAATGATTTTGATGTAGGGAAAGATTTACCCCCTTACAAGACCGTGGAAACGTTTTTGAAATCTGTCGAAGTTGGAAACGTTGGATAGTTTAGCTTTACCCTCTATTTTGTTCGGAAATGGCTCTTTCCTAGATAATGTATGATACGAAATTTCTGGGAAAATAAACTCATATACACACTTTCCACTTGAGATTTGGTTTACGCTTCAGCCCCAGTAGAGTTTGTAATCCTCTTTGATAGTAGAATAGTTCATCATCACTGAAGAAAACTTAACGTCTGCTCTGTGATAAAGGATGCTCAATAGTTCCATTTTGGAGATACTGAAAAGAGTTCCTACACCATTTAGGAGACATCAGTTGCATTGTTACGGTAATCTAAATTTTAGTGTGGCGAGCCATACACTTTGGCTTTGTCTGCCATATATATATATATTCTTATATCATAAGTATATTATGATATAAGAATATATGTGAATATACATTTGTAGATTGATAATATACAGCAGAAAACAACAGTAGGATTGAGAAGAGAGCCTCGATTTCATTGATGTCATGGGCATCACAAAATTGGTCATTAACAACGACATTTATTGAACTACCTGAGAGAAATATTTTCAAATTTGTGACGACGTAACTAGAACTGACATAGGCGAGGACATTATGAATCAACTCTTTATGTCCAGATTTGACACCTGTATTCCAGATATCTAAAGCGGTTGATCGTCTGATGTATATATTACAAAATGCTTCACTGATTCTATTTACAGCGACTGTTAAAACATAAGCCACGGACCTAGTAATCTAATATCCATTCTGTTTAGCGGTCGGGAGGTTGCTAGAGTTGAGTTGAATGATATCCTTCTTGTTGAGGAAAACCTTAAAAATTTAGTGATGATGCTGATGATGAAGAGAGTATTATATGTAGGAGATGGACGCCAACCACATTCTTTTAAATTATGAATACACCTAGCATAATCAAGTGGTCTGAAAAATAATTCTACTTCAGGCAACGGTTGAAAAAAATGGCCAAGATTGCTTGGTGTTATTCTTGAAACAAGTACAAGAAATCTATCTGGGTTTGTAGCCTTCGTAGATTCAAGGACTCCGTATAACTGCCTCCCTGTTAAATAAAATCTTGGATAATTAAATGCAGCTTCAATAGCTATCTACTATATTTTGAAACCCGTTCATTTTTTATCCTTTACTCAACCCCCCTATACACAGTTATTTTCTCACTTTCACTTTCCGTAACCCCCTGCGTGCAAGTGGCATTCCTCCATGCTTGGGGTGAAATTCAACAATGGTACGCAGCCATATTGCAAAGTTTGTGTTACTTGAGATAAGAGAAGTCAGCGTCGAGATATTTTTCGTCCGCTAACGTGGTGTTAGAAGCAAACTTAATTCTAATGATATTTCCATACCTGCCTTGAATGAGTTAACCCTTGAGCTATCAATGATAAAAGGACCTGATTTTTACCATCTGCTCAGATTTTTATTTGTGAAATTTTCAAAACACGCGTTAGACAAGATTGTTGTTTTTAACTTTTGGGGCGGACTGCTAGCTTTTTGCTAGACACCCTTGCACTTACGGTTCGGAAAATAATAAGGGTGTTGTCACCCTGCTTCTATTAATGGAGATCGTAGTAAGATGCTCGGTGTTTCATTAGCGTAGGAAATTTGGACATGAACAGGGGTTGGATATTAGACATTTGTTGGCATGTTTTGTGGGCGTTGAAACTTCCGATGTCTGAAAGAAGCCATACGGGTAGGAGGGAGGCTGTTTTGGCAACTTTATTTCTGAGATAAGCTTTGGCAATCAAGTAAAGCTTTCCTAATCAACATTGGTGTATCTGTAGAAAAAAGCCGATATTTGCCAGTACTTTTGATATTCAGTCGTTAGTGATTCCATGTATGAAAATGCATGCGGAGGCACGGTGGGATATTGGATAGTGGCTCGGACTGAGAAATCGGAGAGCCGAGATCGAATTCCAGTCAGATCCATTATATTCACTTACGTGCTAATGCCTTTGGGAAAGGTATGACTCCTCTCTAGCTATGGGTAAATAGCAGGATAGACCCTTCTTCTATAGCGGAGGATGGCAAGTAGTCTGACGCAGACAAATTAACCTGGTCAGTCATGTTTTGAAAGATACATGATAGCCTAAGCGTGTATCACGTATGACACATAACTGAATGAATACAAGGGAACATTTTCCCGGTGAGGATGTGTATAAGATCTACAAGAAGAGCAAAATGACCAGCAATATCGGGAAGACGCGTAGAGTTTTCCGCAATCTAGGTCACTTCGTATGACATGGAGTAGTTCTGGTAGTTTGATTTGATTTCCTTGTAAAACGGCAATCAAATACTTATGGGCCATTTTTTACCGGAACTTAATTTCCTTGGCAGCTTCAATATTTGCTATAAAAATCTATTGCCGGAATTTTCTCTGTTAAAATCTATAGCTGGATTTTTTACTATTCAAATATATTTTGATGCATTCATATTGTTGTAGTGTAGGAATAAGGAATAGCAGATCGGGTTTAGTAATCAGTGAGTTGAGCTAAAGTTCCATTGGGATCCATTAAATTCACTTATCGACTAATAACTTTGGAGGAAGTAAGAATCCTATTCTCCCCCCTAGAAAGAATGGATTTTATGTTAGGTTGGTGCAAAAATAATGACGTAATAATGTCGTTTTTGACGTTAAAAATACGTAAAAACAACGACATTATTACGTCATTATTTTTGCACCAACCTAATAGATTTTGATGGCAACATTTCTCGGAAAAATTAACTCTGAATTCAAAGGGAAGCACATAAAATATACAGCTAAATAGGAATCGTTCGCATTGGTTTGATGATCCCGACTATGTTCGAATAATAAATAGTGAGGAAAACGCATTTTGGGACTAACTATTTGCCCATAGCTGCGAACCAAACAGGTTTTATCACTATAAGTCAGGGTGAACGTTTGAACAACAGCAATTAAAGCACACAAATCTACGACTTCTTATTTTAAACCGGGAGAAACCTATCCTAAATAAGTTTATGCAAGCATCATTAAACAGTGCGTTTATACATATTGCCAATCAAGTGTATAATATTATGCGAAATTATAACTTCTTATTTTCAGAATTTTTGATAACAATGTAAAGATTTATACGTCGCAATATCAATCTATTCTAATGACATAATAATAATTGATTCAGCAAGTTGTTTTAGGCGAAAATTGAACATTGAAGCGATAATCTCGTTTGCATTTTAACGCCAAACATATTGATCTTATTAAACGTAAAAGATGAAGATTAATTTTGTTACCATCGCTGCCAAATGATTTTCAATTGTCAACTCATCATTTTGGGGATAAAATATTTTATGTAGAATTAATACGTTTGAAAACATTGGATAAAAGGAAAAAAATACACAGATGTTTTTTAAGTGACGGTGGTATTATATGCACATGTTTATTAATTGCGCATTGGAACTAGAAAGAGATTGGCATTGTCAGGATAGAAGTAATACATACTTATATATATATATATATATATATATATATATATATATATATATATATATATATAGTTTGTGTGTGTGTTCATATATATCTGTATATATATGTACATATATGAAAGTAAAAAAATAGGAAAACTGTATTGTCATAAATTAATTTAACTACAATTTTATTTTTAAAAATGCTACTGTTAAACAAGAAAGTACCTCACTCAGAAGGATAATGCTCGAGAGTGCCACCATTGAATATTATCCAAGTATTAAACTACACCCAGTTTTTTTTTTCATCTTTACTAACAGAATTCCTACTGTCCCAAGCCAACGTACACAAATGTATGAAGAAATCAAAAGGAAATGTTTGATTCCGTCAATACAACAATAAAAACATTTCGGTTAATAGTTTAATTTTTTCAAAAAGTCCATAACTTTTCTGCCTTGAAAAAGGCCTCATTAGTCGAAAGGCGTCGGCTAATAAGACAGTATCCCTATTGACTTTTATCTTTATACTGTCTTTTTTCATATCTATCTATCTATCTATCTATCTATCTATGTATATATATATATATATATATATATATATATATATATATATATATATACACATATATATACACACATAGACACACACACACACACACATATATATATATATATATATATGTTGCAAGTTATTGACGTTATTTTATTATTAATTACAAAAGGTTCATGAATGTATGTATCGAAAAATAAAAGACTCTCATGTTCTTCGTTTTTTGGTCTCCTGCAACGCCAGCTTGGGAAAAAATATAATTTAAATATTTCAAACACACACAAATGCATAGATACAGAAAATACCCAATCTTTATCCATCTGATGAAGTCATTAGAGGGCAAATGCATTACCGAATCTTATTTTTCGAAGCATAATTCATGAACTTTTTCCAATAATAATAAAATCATCTCAATAAATGATAGATCAATACCAAAGATGTGATCAATTGGTTTATAAATATTGATAATAAACCAAATTGCAACCTATTACAGTTCGATATCGTGGATTACTACCCGTCAATATCGAAGGATCTATTTACGACTGCCCTGGAGTTTGCTGCTGACCATTCTAACCTGGCAAAAGATGAAATAGATATAATCCTCAGTGCAAAAAATCTGTCCTCATTCATAATGGGGACCAATGGATAAAAAAACAATAATGACCTTTTTGACATCACTATGGGATCTTTACACTCTGCAGAGTCTTCTGACCTTCTTGGTCTTCAACTTGAACGCGCACCGTGAAATAGATATTAAGGACATTGGACTGTATAGAGATGACTAGCTCATGGTAGTGAGGAGTTCTACTAATTTTAAAATAGAGAAAATTAGAAAAATTATATTTAGTGAATTTAAAAATCTAAACTTAAAGATAACAGTCTGTACTAAATTGAAAAGGGTAAACTTCCTCGACGTAACTCTATATTTAACAAACAACACATACCAACCATATAAAAAAAACCACATATACTAACCCCTTATATATACACCCGAAGTCAAACCACCCTCCATCCATAATTAAACATATACCCTCATCAATAGAAAATAGAATCAGCATTAACTCCTCTAACAAAGAAATATTCCAACAATACAGTAACTTCTATAACGCTACCCTAAAAAATAGTGGATACAAGAATGCAAACATTAATTATAGAAACAATTGTACTAACCAGAGGAAAAAAAAACAGGTAAAGAAAATCATTTGGTAAACCTCTCCGTTCAACAAAATTGTTAGTATTAAACTAGGACAGAAATTCCTAGCTTTAATTTAAAAACACTTTCCTACCTATAGCAGACTTAGTAATATATTTAATAATAAAACCCTAAAATTGAGTTACAGCTGCACTGAAAATCTAGAAAGTATAATAAAAAACACAATAATAAAATCCTGAAAAAAAAAAAACATGTCTGAATAGTATTAATATAAACGCTACACTTAAATTAGACAAAAACAGGGAAATTTATTTGATTGTAGAAACCAAGAAGACTGCCCATTAGAAAATAAATGCTGTGTCAAATCTGTGGTATACCAATGTACTATCACATCCAGTCCTAATACTAATATGATATACATTGGGTCTACGAAGAATAAGTTTAAAGCCAGATGGAGGAAGCATAAGTGCTCTTTCAACAATATAAATAAAAGAAATCAGACATCTCTACCTAAATATTTTTGGCATTTGAAGGAAATGAAAAAAACACCTAAAGTAAAATCGAAAAACTACACATTATTAAATTTCTAAATAATAACAATCTATTAAACAATAGATATGAGTTAACGGTTTTTTGCCGAAATCATCAAATCTTTGCATTGAATAATTAGCATATAAAGAAACAAACAATAAAATATTTTTTTAAAATCTATAGTCCTAATAATTTAAATACCCTAGAATAAAGATAACCCTTTATGAAGTCGTCAAAAACAAATGTTACAGCATTTTTATTTATATATACACAAAACCCTTTCAGAAAAAATAAAATAAAAAATAAATAAATCTCCATTGGCACGTAAACCAGACTAGACGAAATCATCTTCCGTTTTAAATTTACACACCCCATCCTTACCCTGACTTGACATCTATGAATGTAACTCTATTCTGATACAAATTATTAACACCCTACACCACTCTCTTTTTAAACAATCGCGCTAGCCGTTACCATGGAAATTTTCATTTCAATAATGAATATGCTATTAAAACACGTAAATTTCAGATATAAGTTATTCCAAAAATATTTCACCTGAAGATGGAACAGAGCTTACTTTAATTCAATTTAATTCAAATAATTATATTGAGGTTTTCGGCTCTTGTTTTGAAACATGAGAACTCTTATGTAGCGTGTTGAAATCATATTTTTAAATAAATAATTATATTTATGCTCTACTTTTGCACTATTTTTAAAAAAAATAATAACAAAAATACTAAAGAACTTTGGATTATTTACCTAACCAGTTCTTTCCTATTTTCTATATATTTTCACACGTGCGTGCGTGCATCGAATGCGCAGGCCGAAAGGCGTAATACATAGGAGGGACAAATTGATTTTATCTTGTTCTGAAGTGTTTCATGTTTAATGTATGTTTTGTTTTAACTCTTTTAACCACATTAAGCGAGATGGAACAATGGAGTACCTTAGGTTAACAGAACAGGAAATTCAGTGTATCTTTATGCTGATCTATATTAACGTTCATGCTTGGAATTGTGGATTCACTTCTGGTTCACATCTGTCGCGTTGTTCCCCTTTTGTCAACAATTCATATCGCCAGCCACATGGTGATATGTTCTTTGTAGAAGGAAAAGCTGAAGTTGTTACATGCGTCAACAATATATTCATCTAAACGAAGCCCTGTATATAATGGCTGTACATAGTTTTGGAACGGGAACTTAGTTTTCATTTCTTAACGTGGCATTTGTTTTTCATCCTCTTCACCTTGTGTTGTGGTATGATGCACCTAATTTGAAAAGTGGAGTACCGACCATATAAATATGGTTGTTACCGGGAAGAGAGGGAAGGAATCAAGATGATTCAGAGACCGAGAGACAGACTCTCGGCGACTGTCGAACTCTCTGTATTAGCAGAGGGGAACCCGGACGAGGCTTTGCCGAAGGGCAGGGTTTCGTCCGGGGAGGTTGACAGGGCCTGAACCAGTCTAGGCGGGTTCAGAAAGGCCATATTTTTGGCCGAGCCTACGGGCTCGGGGATACCCACGTTAAAACGGTCTTGTGCCACATTCGATCCTCGTGGGTGGATTGATAAATACAGGAATCAAGAGATTCAACCAGAGAATCTGCCCGACTGCGACTCAGTCAACACATTCACCAGGAACGGTCTTCCCAGGAATATACAAAAGACTATATGTAAATAGTGTGTACACTTTCTTGTTTCAATACATTCTGTTCTAAGTATATTTTGTGTTGCCTTATTATTCCATGCATTAGTCAAGTTTCAACACCTTGTGATCCTGCAACAAGTCCGTTCCATGTTTACGCTACGCAAAGATATAATAGGGAGGCAACGTTGAAATCTTTGGCACGTTGGTGGAAATATTCCCGGAGGTTCGAGTTTTGTGTTTACCCAATATTCATTTAGAACATATGAATTTTCTACATATTCCTACATTTTATATTATTTGAATTTCCGATTATCTAACTTCTTTCTCTGGTGAAAATTAATATTGTAACTATTATATATTCTCATGTAATATGTAGTTCACTTCAGGAAATATGAAAGGTACGAATTAAATAGAATACCCATCATTAATATTTGACTTAGAGAAGTTGATTTGTGGTGAACCAACTCTAAACTCTGTTCACGTATGGTATATCAAGTTAACATTTTTAATCACATAAATATGTCAAAAGTCTTGGAGACTCGGAAGGATAGACTAGAAGTTCATTCCTATCCAACAACTGCTAGTTCGGGACTAATATTAGTTGGTGCGCCGATATAGACAGCAAGTCAGCTTGGTTGGAATTAGGACACACACACAGAAGCAAACGCACACACATGGATTACTTATAGATGTGACTAAGGCATTGTCCTGAAAATCATCTCGACAAGATGTGTTATAGAATGTCCATTTAAATAAAAACAGGCACAGAGTTTATTTAATGGATTCTAGAAGTGATAAACAATTATTTTACATCTTATATTTTCATCAGACGTCACTAATATAACTTTACTGTCTTTGCCAACATTACATCTTTATGTAGTGTTTATTATATTCACTCATTACATATGTTAAGTAGTTATTTTATCACCTAATAGCTTGGTTACCTGTGTATACGCAATGTACTATCTGCTGAAAGATGCGTTTGCCACTATCTAACGTTGGTTATAATACGTGGTAAATGGTATAGTCATAATAATAGTGAGCATAGCACGGACGTTTTTAAGAAAGTGCAGATGACATAAATAAGTACACAAATATCTCAAAACATGGCCGATTTGATTCTTCTTCTTCTTCCATCTACGGTACGTGTGGGAACATGAGTCTTCACAGCCTCCAATCCATCTTAGTCATTAATAATGTCTTTCTCTTTGCCAACCTTTTCGCACGTTCCAAAATATATTCATATAATCACGTCATTTAGGTGCTACTCTGCCACCCAATATCCATTTTGCCTTCGATATAACTAGGAGTGTCAATTTTTCCAAGCCCTCTTTCCTTAATATGGATCCAAATATTTCAGCTAAAAATGATTACCTTTGTAAAAATGCCTTCTTTCAAATTAATTTAACACTTATACCTTGCTTATGCGATGAAACCATTGCTTTCTAGAATTTCTTTTGAGACACATTTTGTTCTTTCCATTTAAGCTATCATTGATATCTTTTATAAAACTGCTTTCTTTTCACATTTTCTTTGACACATATACCTTGCTGATGCGATCAAGCCATTGCTTTCTAGAATTCATTTTAAGACACATTTTGTACATTTCATTTCAGCTATCATTGATTTTTTTTATAAAACTGCCCTCTTTTCACATTTTCTTTCACACGTATTGGTTGCTTATGCGATGAAACCATTGCTTTCTATAATTCCTTTGAAGACACATTTTCTTCTTTCGATTTAATCTATCATTGATAACTTTTATGAAAAACGCCTTCTTTTCACATTTCATTTGACAGACATTCCTTACTTATGCGATCAAAACATTGCATTCTAAAATTACTTTTATGACACATTTGTTCTTTACATTTCAGCGACAATGTATTTCTTTTCTAAATAAATGACTTCTTTCATCATTTACTTTGACACATATTCCTTGCTAATGCGAGCAAACAATTGCTTTACAAATTTTTTTTTCAGACACATTTTCTTCTTTCCATTTCACCTATCATAGATTTCTTTTAGACTACTACCTTCTTTTAATATTTACTTTGACACATATTCCTTGCTTAGGCGATCAAACCTTTGCTTTCTAAAATTCCTTTGAGTGACATTTTGTTCTTTTCATTTCAGCTGTCATTGATTTCATTTATAAACCTGCCTCCATTTCATATTTTCTTTGCCATATTCCTTGCTTATGCGAGCAAACCATTGCTTTCCAGAATTCCTTTTAAGAAACATATTATTCTTTCCATTTCAGCTATCATTTATTTCTTTAATAAAAACTCCCTTCTTTTCACATTTTCTTTGACACATATTCCTTGGTTATGCGATCAAACCATTTCTTTCTAGAATTCCTTTTAAGACACAAATTGTTTTTTCCATTTCAGCTATCATTTATTTCTTTAATAAAAACTGCCTTCTTTTCACATTTTCTTTGACACATATTCCTTGGTTATGCGATCAAACCATTTCTTTCTAGAATTCCTTTTAAGACACAAATTGTTTTTCCATTTCAGCTATCATTTATTTATTTAATAAAAACTGCCTTCTTTTCACATTTTCTTTGACACATATTCCTTGGTTATGCGATCAAACCATTTCTTTCTAGAATTCCTTTTAAGACACAAATTGTTTTTTCCATTTCAGCTATCATTTATTTCTTTAATAAAAACTGCCTTCTTTTCACATTTTCTTTGACACATATTCCTTGGTTATGCGATCAAACCATTTCTTTCTAGAATTCCTTTTAAGACACAAATTGTTTTTTCCATTTCAGCTATCATTTATTTCTTTAATAAAAACTGCCTTCTTTTCACATTTTCTTTGACACATATTCCTTGGTTATGCGATCAAACCATTTCTTTCTAGAATTCCTTTTAAGACACAAATTGTTTTTTCCATTTCAGCTATCATTTATTTCTTTAATAAAAACTGCCTTCTTTTCACATTTTCTTTGACACATATTCCTTGCTTATGCAATAAAACCAGTGCATACTAGAATTCCTATTAAAACATTTATTTTTTCCATTTCAGCTATCATGGATTTCTTTTATAATAACTGCCTTCGTTTAACATTTTATTGGACACATATTCCTTGATTTCGCGATCAAAAGATTGCATCCTATAATTCATTTTAAGACACATTTTGTTCTTTCCATTTCAGCTAAAATAATTTCTTCTTTAAAAATGCCTTCTTTAGGCATTTACTTTGACACATATTACTTGCTTATGCGATCAAACAATTCCTTTCTAGAATTCCTTTTAAAACACATTCTGTTCTTTCCTTTTCAGCTATCATTGATTCCTTTATAAAAATGACTTCTTTTCACATTTTCTTTCACACATATTCCTTGCTTTTGCCATCAAACCATTGCTTTCTAGAATTCTTTTTAAGGCACATTTTGTTCTTTCCATTTCAACTGTCATTGATTTATTTTATAAAAAATGTGTTTTTTCACATTTTCTTTGACACATATTCCTTGATTATGCGATCAAAGCATTGCGTTTAGAATTTCTTTTAAGACACATTTTTTTCTTTCCATTTGAGCTATCATTGATTTCTTTTAGAAAACTGCCTTCTTTTCACATTTTCTTTGATACATATTTCTTTGCTTAGGCGATCAAACCTTTGCTTTCTAGAATTCCTTTTAAGACACATTTTATTCTTTCTATTTAAGCTATCATTGATTTCTTTTATAAAACTGCCTTCTTTTCACATTTTCTTTGACACAATTCCTTGCTTATGCGATGAAAGTATTAATTTCTAGAATTCATTTTAAGACACATTGTGTTCTTCCCCATTAAGCTATCATTGATTTCTTGTATAAAACTGCTTATGCGATCAAACCATTGCTTTCTAGAATTTTTTTAGACACATTTTGTTGTTTCCATTTCAGCTATCATTGATTTCTTTTATAAAAAATGCCTTCTTTTCACATTTTCTTTAACAGATATTACTTGATTATGCGATCAAACCATTGCTGCTCAATAGCCAGACCCTTTTTAATACTTTGCTAAGTTTTAAAATAAAATGAGCGAAAATAATTAAAGTATAATTTTCAATTTTTGTTTTTTTCAAATTAAACGTAACCTGCAACATTCATTTTCGGTAATGATGATTTTATTTTGACGAATAACATTTTTTTTCATGAATCCAATTTGATGTAATTTTTAATTTTGCAAATTGTCCTATATATTTTCATTCCGCTAGATTTCGTTCAGTTTTATTGCTACATTGCTATGTTAAATATTATATACTGAATTACGATTTCTATCTCGACAGGGTTTAAAATCCGCCGACGAAAGGCAAAAACATTTAGTTCACCAGAAGGAAGAATATAATTTCATCAAAGAAGAAGAAAGAAGGATGTCTTCAGAAAAATAGAAACCAAAAAAGGACTTAGAATCCGAAAGAGACAGATGGTATTTATTTGATGTGCATTGAGGGTATTGAGGGTATTGTGGATTGATCCCGTGTAGGATTTTGAAGGAAGAAAAAAGATAGAGCAAGTGAACAACGGAAATGGAAAAAGCTTTAGAGGGATTACAATGAGACAGAAGTTACCAACGGCTATAAAGGATAGGAAATTGTGGACAGCCATATTTCCCATCTCATTAAGTGAAACGGACCAAGAACAAGAAGGAAATATATATTTTTAGGAATAAAAAAAAAAAAAAAACTATGTGAGATGCATTCTTTCTTAATTGGGAATTCGAAGAGATGCAGAGGTTAGCAAATCCATGTGATATTAAATCAAAATTATGCGAGTACACAGACGGACACACACACGCATATTATATATATATATATATATATATATATATATATATATATATATATATATACGTATATATATATATATATACGTATATATATATATATACGTATATATATATATATATATGTATATGTATATATATATATATATGTATATGTATATATATATATATATGTATATATATATATATATGTATATATATATATATGTGTATATATATATATTTATATATATATATATTTATATATATATATATATTTATATATATATATATGTATATATATTTATATATGTATATATATTTATATATATATATATATTTATATATATATATATATTTATATATATATATATTTATATATGTATATATATATATATATGTATATATATATATATATATATTTATATATATAAATATAAAAGTGAACATAGAAGTCAACACTTAGAGGCGACAGTCTGTTTCATGCTATATGCAATCGTCAGGCCACGTGTGCTGTGATTTTTCTCGGCTATTTATATATATACGGGTTAGTGGTGCATTGTGGGTATTCTATTATGGCGGTTATTTCACCGGAAGTCGTTTGTTTATCTATTTAGGTCAAATTATATTGCTTGTTTTTATTTTTGTTTCTTATTTTATTTATTTTTTTATTTATTAACGTAGTAAAAATTTGTTCATATCACTTATTTAACAGTTTTGTTTTGGTTTGGGAATTTAATTAAAGCTATTTGTTCAGTTTTGGGGTTGATTGTTGTAGTTCATTCTAAGTATTATTTTAGCGGGAACAGTTTTTAATTGATTATCTTTATTTGGGATTGGTTTGTTTATTTATTTACTTGGATGAATTTAGGTTAATTTATTTTACTTGTATATTTTCTCTTTTCGGTTTTCGATTTTTAAGTAACATAGTATTTTTTATGTTTTATTT
>OZ010595.1:28349699-28504699 GCA_963932145.1 Acanthosepion lycidas | reverse complement strand
TCAGTGAGTACACAAAAAAAAAAGGGGCGTAAGACAAAGATGCGTCTTTTCAACTAACCTGTTCAACGTATACTGCCAGGCAATCCTGAGATAATTGGAAACCCTACCGGGATTTAGCATTGACGGAAACAATCTTAACGGCATAAGATACGAAGATAACGTAGTACTGATAGCAGACACGGAAATGAAATTGCAAAATTTCCTACAGAAGGTAGCGTTGGAGAGGGAGAAGAAGGGACTAATCATAAACCACAAGAAAACGGGGTGCATGATTGTCAGTAATAGGATGAGACTGATGCGATCTGAAGTTCGTGAACTCCAGAATCAAGCAGACGCAGAAGTTTAAATACGTGGAAAGCGTCTTGACAGAGGACGCTGAGTGCGACACTGAGATCTGTAGGCGTATCGGGATGGCCAAGGACACATTCGAAAAGTTGTGCAGAGTACTGCGAGACATGAGTATATCTTTGGTATCAAGGTAAAAAATGCTGAAGTGTTACGTGATATCTATCCTTCGTTAGGCAGCGAATTTTAGACGATTTCCTCAAAGATGAAGTAGAGACTCGAGGCAACAGTGATGTGGTTCTACAGAAGGATGCTAACGATATCATGATCCGGGCGTGTTAGCAAAGATGAGGAAGCTTATACTTCATATCAGAAAGAGGCAACTGAAGTTTCTGTGACACATCACGAGGAAGGAGAGCCTGGAGAATGTGATACTCACGGGTCGAATAGAGGGACAGATAGACAAGGGAAAACAACGTGTGACATAGCTGGCGGACTTAATGATGTAGATGACAGTGGATGAAGCAGAGGGATGGAACTTTTTTGAGAGCTGAAAGAGATAGACAGGAGGTGAGCCTTGATGGATCACGGGTAGTCAAGTCTTATCTAAAATGATATTTCTGATGCCAGTAGGGATTTGTATTTTGTTGCTTAATTGCTTCTATTTTGCGCTGATATTGACGAATGGATTTGCTAATATTCGACGTAAATAAAAAAAATAATAACGTAGAATAAAATAAAAATAAATATAGGTAAACATATCTGCTTTCATCTCGATGGCTTGATTATTGAACTCAGAAAAATTAAGACAACGGTAACAGGAACATACCGAATCCCAAAAATAAAAGCAGCAGAAATATCGTTCCAAAAAAGGACAATGAAAAATTTCAATCTACGGAGCAAGTAAGGACATAAAGAAGTCTTTAAAAAATAGTAATAGAATGAATAATTATAGACAAAATAAATAAATAAACCGATATTCCTTGGGCAAATAATTCGAAAGGAGAGCTTGAAAAACCTAACCCTCATATTGAAAGCAGATTCTATGAATGCTTATTGAAAGTGGGGTATAACAAAGTTAGAAAAACTCCTAAAATCTCCAAAATATACAAAGTTGTGTCGAAACATTTCTATTTGTAAATGCATTTGTTGCTATTCCAATAAACATTCGAATAGCAATTTTATATTTTTCGTTATTCCCGAAAACATCAATTAAGTAGACTTGTAAACATTCTTCATTTTGATTTCTCTAATTTGCAGCTTGTACCTTTCGCTGTAGCGAACGAACTTACATTCTATCTTACTGTTGGTTGTCTTTTATTTCTTCTCACATTATTTTTGTACATTGTCCTCCGTTATATTTCTATGTGTTCATGTTTTGCATTGTCAGTCATACGTTGTCAATATTGTTCACGATAATAATAAAGTCTTGTACAATATCCTCTTCTGTTCAGACTGCTTCGTTTTAACTATTAATATATCTCGTGAGAAGACACATCCTTGTTTTTCGCAACATTCTATTATAACTTTTAGTTAATCAATACATTACTACCGTAAGTAGGAGATTCACACCCAGTATTATAATTAGCGCTGCAATATTATAATTCGTAAATATATAATTTTTTCTCAACATTTCGAGGATTATTTAAGGCCTTTTTATAGTGTTCCATATTCTGCTTTTTTACTGTTTGTCATTCCGATAATAAATATTGCATTTCTTGTTCTAATGGCTTCTAGATCTTTTCCATATCTAAACCTGCTGTTCGGTCTATTCATTCGATTATTATAAAGGCTATCATAAGGCTCATTTAGATGATCTCCTGTTTTCTAGTATGCACACCCTGCAGTATATATCGTTAATTATTTCCGTAACTTTGTCGATGGTGAAACAATTTGAGATAGATTTCATCACAATCACAGACCCGTCATGCCCTGTTGCTCTCTTCCATAACGTATTCTTGATTGCCCATTTTACACTAAATTTAATATTTCAAAACTTTAATTAAAGGTAATTTTGTTCATTGTCAGTTTCCCTCTATTCTTGTCAAAGGGTTCTTCAATATATCCCTTCTATTTATAATGTATTTCCCTATGATATAAGGAAAGACACTTTGTTTGAATTTATGCATACTGAAGAAGAGATAGCTTATTAATCCGTTATATATTTTCTTATTTTATGCATACACGTTTTATCACAGACGCTCGATCTATGCCCAATGGAACATGGGAAAACTATCACTGCAGAAGTGTATTACTATGAACTTAATCAGACAAAGGAATCAGTACGCTAACGATTCCTTGTATGAGAAACAAGAATATGTATTAGGTTGGTGCAAAAATAATGACGTAATAATGTCGTTTTTTGACGTATTTTTCATGTCAAAAAACGACATTATTACGTCATTATTTTTGCACCAACCTAATAATTCTTCTGCATGAAAGAACAATTGTACGAAATCCAATCCTCAATTTATGATTTATTCATATATATATACATACATTACATACATACATATATATATATATATATATATATATATATATATATATATATATATATATATATATATATATATATATATATATATGCTATTATATTCTGCTGCATTCCACCAAAAGTGAGGCAGAAGAAATAGTTCTCTTTATCTGGGGTAATTCAATGCGTAGCTTAGATGTGTCAAATGGCCAAATCTGTTGGGAATCCAGTGAGAGACGATCTCACTATTCAGTCGTAATGGATCAAGTCAGACAACCTGGCTGACCATTACACATCGTGGAAGTGCCTATATAGTTATATTGGTTTGTGAGCCTGGGTTTCACCCATATATATATATATATATATATATATATATATATATATATATATATATATATATATATATATATATCACAAATTAACTGATTTAAAATATTTTTTTCGCGACGCAGTAATAACCATGTTTCAAGAATGGAAGCTACAAACTTTACATTTAATTATATAATTAGATTGAAAGAATTAGTTCCGTTTCGTCTTTAAATGAATATTGAAAACCTTATTTTAAATCAGTTAATTTATAATATTTATGCACTGTAAATTTACACTGAGCATTGATTTGGAAAAATAAAATTAAAAAAATAACAAGAACATCGGATTATATATCTTTCTGTTTGTTTATATATATATATATATATATATATATATATATATATATATATATATATATATATATATATATATATATATATATATCGATTTTTGTGCGTGTCCTTAAGCATTTATCAACATCAGTTTATTTAACACTGTTTTATACAAAATTATTTCCACAATTCATCTGGCAATGGACACAGGATATTAATCGAACTCATTTATATATTATCATAAAATATACATGTAAATAAATAAACTGTGCATAGAACATAATTTATTTATTCATTTTTCAAAGTAACTTTGTAATTTAATATAAATCCACAGGGAAGATATTCAACACTTTTCTAAGACCTCTATCTATATGAAAACGGAAGGAGATTTTTCCGTAAGATAATTATTTCATATCTAGTCCATTAAACATGTAAGATGGCAACAATATTAATCAGAGAAAAATGCCCTTTACAAAACATAAAACAGTGTAAATAGAATAATTGACTTTCAGAACAACAAATTTAATTCGAAAATAGATTTTGTATGAAAAATTACCAAAGCAAAGCCAGAATATAAGCGACGAACAATTTCATGTATTATTAAATATATTCAGGTAAATGACTTTAATTTCATGCAGAAAGGAAATACTTTTTTTTTTTACTTTTCTTAATAGCTGTAGGATATTAGACGTTATATTCAAAAGAAAATATCTATTGGTATTTAAAATATTAATGGATGAGATTTCACAGCTTTATTGAAAAGAAAACTTACGGGAAATCCTAGTAGTGTCCTCTTACGTTTAATGAGAAAAATAATGTTTATATTTTACGACACCTCAATTTCAAATGCAATGCGTACAGTCCAACACATGAAAACATGAGTTTTTTTATATTTTTAAGCAGTCGACAAACAAAAAAGTGAAAGAGATGAACAACAAATCATGGATGTTAGTAAGAGTTTTAAAATGTATAAATATTGGATAGATTCAAGAAAATAAACATTGGTCTGGAAACATCCTCAAGGGAGTCTGCTCCACAGAGTAGCATTCTTTATAAAAAGACTTTGGCAATCTATGAAAAATAGGTACAACATTTTGAAAAAAAAAAAAAAGGCATGAAAAATAGTTACAAAGTTTTGTGCTTTAAAATTTTTTCGGAGGTTTAATTAATTGGAAATTTGCTAACATCTTGTATTACCAATAATTTATAAAATTAATGACGGAAAAATTCAGGAGTAAGGAAATTCGAATTTCTTTATATACATACATATTGTATATATATATGCATATGTTGTTTATATATATATATATATATATATATATATATATATATATATATATATATATATATATATATTGTAAATATATATATGCATATATTTTTTATATATATATATGTATAGATATATATATGTGCATATATTGTTTATATATATATATGCATATATGTTTTGTATATATATATGCATATGTTGTTTATATATATATGCATATATGGTTTATATATATTATATATATATATGCATATATTGTTTCATATATATATATATATATATATATATATATATATATATATATACTATATACTCTATCTCTATATATCTATCTATCTATCTATATATATATATATATATATATATATATATATATATATATATATATATATATATATATATTGTGTGTGTATTTAGGCAGCATCTTTTCATTTATACACGTTTCATTAAATAATATAGACAAGTGTTCTCTATTTATTTTATGTAAATTTTTTTCGTAACTTCTGAGAAGTTTAATAAAATTATTGTTGAAAGAAAAAAGAAATTCACAGTAGTGATCCCTATTTTTTATAATACAATCTAAGCTTTCGGCTTACTTAAGCCACTATCGAAGATGTCAATTACAACATATTAAACAATATACGGACACGACAGTGATGATAGTCTGTCAATGTTTCTATGCAACGATAAACACGCACATATAAGACGCTAGAAGCGAAAATCGCACCGCATCTCATGACGTCACACATGACCACACGAGAGTGAATTGTAGAAGTATGAATCGAAAGCCGGTTGGTATAAACCAAAGGCTTCGCTTACCAGTTATAGACATTTAAGAATATTTGTAGAGATGACATAATTGATTTTGTTTAGGTTGGGTTTCAACTGTTTGATGTATAATGCTTCAAGGAATTTTAGTTTTTCTCTATTGCTTTCATGTTGAAGGATAATTGTGTTTTCGAGAAGTATTTTACGGAATTGTGTATGCGCGCAGGCATGTTGTTTTAAATCCCTAAAAATATTAGAGTTTTCATTCAAATGTAGTGTCAAGCGTCGTGAAAGCGAGTTTGTTGTGTGACCAACATAAATATTATTTAATTCGTTGGAGATACACTCTCTAAAAGGGCACTTGAATTTATAAACTATGTTGGTTTTTTTGCAAATCGCTAACCGGGAGAAAAAATATTGCGAGGAATTAAGTTGGATATACTAGATTTAGTGTAGTATATGATTAATTTAAGTTTTTTGCTAGGATCTGTAGTTGATATATTAGAATATACTAAATGTTTTAGTTTATTTTCATCTTGTTTATAATTAGTATGCATTTGATTACGATATAGGAGATTAATTTGTTTGAGATCAGTAGAAGCAGTATTATGTACAATTTTCTTAGTATTGAGATTTCTATATAGTTTGGAAAGCTATTGTTAATAAGTGTCTGTTTTATATTCTTTAGTTCACTGTAAAAATCTGTTTTGTGGATGAATTAGTTCCTGCACGATGTATTAGATTCTTAATAATTGCTATTTTGTAGTAATATGGGCAATCGCTCTTGTAGCTAAGTGTACATGAATTTATGCTTGTAGGTTTTTTGTATGGCGAAATAGTAAATTTGTTATTATTTGTGTTTATAAATATGTCAAGGAAGGGGATTTTATTATTAGTATTGAGTTCATATGTGAATTTAAAGACAGAATTATTTTGGAAAAGTTTTTGAAGTTGAATTATTTCATCTGTATTTTTAACAAACATACTAATATCATCAACGTATCTTAAGTAGATGGATGGTTTTTTAAACTCTGTAAATATCTTATTTTCGAGGTTCGACATGTAGAAATTGCTAAATGTCGGACCCAGTACTGAACCCATGGAGACACCATCACGTTGTATATATATATTGTTATTATGATCAAAGAAAGGGACTTCAGTAATACAAGCCAATAGTAGTTTTCTTAATATATTAAGATTAATTTTAAGTGGGGGGTAAAGATAAGTTACTGTATATATTTCGTATAATTATGTCAATAGTTTCACTAACAGGAACATTGGTAAATAAGTTTTCAACGTCATATATATAACCAGGTCTATAATCACCAACAATATTGGTGATTATAGACCTGGTTACATATACGGCACTATAAAAACACATAAACCTAACTATCCTCTCCGTCCTATCATATCGCAAATTCCAACTCCTGTATATCATCTAACAAAATACATTAACCAACTTATTGCTCCCTATCTTCCTAGTAAATATAGTGTTAAGTCAATATTTGAAGTAATCCAAATCCTAAAATGTGAAAAACCTGACAATGAAATCATGGCTTCACTTGACGTCGAGGCCATCATCGGGAGGAGAAATATTTCTGCTTATTGGTAGCAGTAAACTACAGAAATGAATGTCTTGATGGAGAAAATGAAATTTTGTCTGTAGGTTTCATTTGTTTTTAATTTTTATTTTTTTATCTTTTTAACATGAATCTTTCAACATTCCTTGTGTTTGTCAAACAGTCTCTTTTAAGTTGTTATTTGAGATAAGAGCTGGATGGATCTATGCTTCTCTGAATTCCCGTGGTCAGTTTGACAGTTTTATTTTCCTGGAGAGGGGATGTGTCTCTGTTTAGTGTTTGTGTGTGCGTTATTTGGTTCTGAGGGAGTGAGTGATTATGATATGTGTAAGCGTGTGTATTGCTGTGGGTGTGTGTTATCATTTGGCTCATTAGGGTGTGAGTGAATATGATGTGTGTAAATGTGTATATTCTTGTGGATGTGTGTATAAGTGTGAGGCCTCCACACCTCCGTAAGCATGTCTGTTTTGTGTGGGTGATAAATGTGGTTCGTTTCTGATTTGTTGAGTTATATATTAGTACTATCTATATTGTAAATTTATTGTTTAGCCCAGCTGGATGTTGTGTTTTTAGACGTTGTATCCACTTATTTTCATGGGACTCTAAAATCTTTCTAATGTTATCTGCTCTGAACTTTTCTATTCTATCAATTATAGTGAATTTGGCATTGGTTTTGAAATCGTGTTTTTTCAGGCGGAAATGTTGTTCTACAGGTAATAATTTTTCATGGGGAGTCGACTTAATTCGATTGCGATAATTATTAATCCTGTAGTGAAAGGGCCATTCAGATTTTCCTACATCTTGTTTCTGGCTTAGTGTGCATTCTAGGAGGTAAATTATGTTATGACTTCTACAGTTAGAATCGTGGTAGATTTTGAAAGCATATTTAGTGATTGAGCTAGTGAATGAATTCGTGTATTTAATATGGATGCAACATAAATTTCTTTTGTTGTTACATGGTTGGGAAAATCCTGTTGTTTTCGTTCTTAGTTTATTACGGATTAACTTATCCTCTGAAATGTGATTACTATGATTTCTTATAGGTTCTTAGGTCTTCGATAAGCCGGGTTCCTTAAACAATTATTTTAGGTCTGGTTTGAGATGTAGTTTTTCCCAGCGACGTTTGAATATTTGGGATAGTGGAGGCAGAGTGGGGTTGAAAGTGGTTACTAGAGGGATTCGGCTAGATATTTTTTTAAATCTTGTACATTAGGGTGTCTTCTCTTGGTGTGGAAATAGCTTTATTTATTTGTTCCCTGATTAAGTATTGTTTATAGCCACGTGTTGTGAATTGATGCTCCAGATTTTCAATGTGTTTATTTAATTCTTCATTGATGGAGCATATCCTTCTGAGTGTAAGTGCTTGTGTATAGGGAAGGTTCTCTTTGAGGTGTTTAGGATGGGAAGACTTAAAGTGTACATAGTTGTGGGTGTCGGTGATTTTAGTGTGTAGTGTCGTTTGTAGATTCCTGTTTTCATCTATGTAAATGCGGGTGTTTAAAATGTTACTGATGTTTTGTATTTTTCATAGTCAAGCTTAATTCAGTCTTGCACTGTGTTTAGGGTCATAAGGAATTTGGTAAGTTTGTCATCACTACCCGTGTATACAAATATATATATATATATATATATATATATATATATATATATATATGTAAGCAAATATATGGATATAGATCCGACAGTATGAATGCAGTATATATATATGTATATATATATATATATATATATATATATATATATATATATATATATATATATATATATATATATATATATATATGTATGTATGTATGTATGTATGTATGTATGTATGTAAGCAAATATATTGATATAGATCCGATAGTACGAAGAAAAATATACGGAAAAACAAAACAAAAATCATAATATGCATTATATTAACATTAAAACAGCATCATTGCATATTAGGATTTTTGTTTTGTTTTTCCGTACATTTTTCTTCATATATATATATATATATATATATATATATATATATATATATATATATATATGCATATATTTTTTATATATATGCATATATATATATATATATATATATATATATATATATATATATTTGTGTGTGTGTGTGTGTGTGTTTTTGTGCGTCTGATCAAATTTTATTGTATGCTACATTTATGGGTTACAGGATAACATCAGGGACAGGTCGAATATAAAAATAAAAATGGACATTGAGGGCAACAGCCAAAGGCAATGTTCTTTTTCCTGATTAAACGCAATGACGCTTTCATGTTTAAATGCAGTGATGCCCTAACAATGACGTTTAAGCATGTAATAGATTATACTGTGTAAGAGTTCATTATATATATATATATATATATATATATATATATATATATATATATACACACACGCGCACACACACACACACTGCGTACCAAATTATTATCGAGATAACTCTTTTTCTAATATTTCTAAAACCATCCAATCTATTCAAACAAACTTTACACAGAATGTTGGCAACACTAACCTGCGCAATCAGTGAAATTTTCGTACTGATCTGCGAAATGTAAACAAACTGGCAGTATATTTGTTATCAGCACGGTGTTTTGCACGTGCCAAATTCTTAGAAAGTTTTCGTCAAACTCCCAGAATTGAGCAAAGAAAAATGTTATCAATGTTGCACGTGAATTTTTATGATCAAAAGAAGCTAATAAATAAGAGAATCAAACAAATAATAACAGATACAAACAAATGCAGTGTTAAACAAATGCAGTACGAAAAGTTCAGAGTTTGCGCAAGTCAGTGTTGCCAACATTGTGTGACAATTTTTTGTGAATTGATTGGACGTTTTTGAAATATTAGAAATATAATTTGGCACGCAGTATATATATATATATATATATATATATATATATATATATATATTTCTAAAGAAATGGATTATTTTTTTATACCTTAATCAGACAGATTTATTAGATATTGTATTAATGAATACTTGTTTTTTTTTTTTTTTCGTAAAAAACAAGCATTTACATAAATATGTATATTTTACTATAAAAAAACGCAGCGTCTAGTCAGCTGTGATTATCCACTCAAAATAAATAATGAAATCTGTCGGTTTCATAAATATAAATATATGACTTTCTTTAGAAATTGAATTGTTTACGTTAAAATAAGAAACTGTGTATTCATGTACATTGCGAGTTTCTCAGAACAATCTGTATTTAAATGTATTATTCAACATTTTTTTAACATCCACGTGAAAGATTAAGTGAAATTTTATTAAAGATAATGAATAATAGAAGAGTAATCATGAAGACAGTCGATAACGATTGACATTGCATTCAAATATTTGGAGATAATATTTTGCTGGGAAGACTGGGACCAAATGTAGATCATCAAGATTCAAGTGTTGAAAAAGAAATTGCTAACATAAAACCTAATTTCAAATCTGGTAAATTCAAATGTAAATTGATGAGATATTATGCCTAATCTATTACAATTTTATTTAAAATTTTGAAGATCACACTGGAAATCAAGTAGCTGGATGTGAGTTCCATGAACGAGAATGTCAAGAGAAGAAACACCGTAGAACGTATAGTTACATCCAACCATAAACTGTAACAGGATGAGAATTACCGCCAGTGTACGACTGTGCTTAGATTCCAAAAGACTAGTTAACATAGAGAGGATCTCATTAGAATTATTACCATGAAATTATAGATAGGAAACTCAGTGTGAATCAATGATATAAATGTGGGAAAATAACTGAAATCGACATGCCAGGTTAGATCCAATAATATTACAGATTACATTAGTAAAAACACCATATGTTTCAGCCATATTCGAAGGATAAAAGAATGTTGGACTATTTAGATATACAATAGATTATAAGATACTCAAGCGAACATTGTCTACCACGTCGATGTAGACCACCTTTCCAAGAAGAAATCCAGACTTTTCTAAATTCCATCTTACATATTTTATATTTCATGTCCTTAGTATCTATAGGGTAAAACCTTACTGAGTTCAGATTTGGGTTTTTGGTCGGAACGAAATAAAATTTCAGAACATCTTGTATATACCGTATACATGTATATTCGTCGCAACACACACAACCGATCAACACACACACACACAATTTTGTATAAAATATACTTAACAGCAGTGTCATATCATGAAGTTTTAAAGAAGCATGTATAAAATAGTGATTACGTCCTAAATATACTTAAACTGCTAACGTAGTAAATACGGTTATATCCAGCAATTTTGAATATAAAATGACGAGCCACTGAAAATGTAAGTTTTGAAGACACCACGTAATCTCGGGCCCTTCTATTTGCTTTTTTAATTAAATAAAGCCGAGAGTTATTTCCAGTCAAACGTTGAAACTCGGCAGCATTCAATACGATTTTTTGTTTTTGATATTTTTATCATCCTTTGTGTTTGGGTGTCGTTTAACACGCACTGTATTATAGAGCGGCGCCACGTGATATCGCCGATATTTTTCATACTCATTTATTTCCATTAAATGAGATTTTCTGTTTTTTGCCGAATCAGTTCTTCATAACAATATTAAAACTGAAATCGTCAGAAAAGTTTGAAACAGTGGATTTCAAAAGATGTATGTTTCATCTAAGTTGATATAATCAAAGGCCATTTTGAAGGAATCACTAGAATTTATTAATATGCGGGTTTAACATTTGTAGATATGTCATACGCTCGACGATTTGGAGGTACCTATTCGAAATCTATAAATTGCTAATATATATATATATATATATATATATATATATATAAAAAGACGATTTTTGATACATTTACTTCATAGATACAAATATTTAAGTAAATGCTCTGTTATATAATAAACTGTATTATAACATTTACCGGACTGAATGTCCGAGAAAATCTCAAAGAAAGTATTAGTCCTCCGACAGGAGTCGAACCTGTATCCTGTATCGTTTAGCCTGTCTTAATTTTAACCAATTTGGCCACAGAGGGGCGTTCGTTTAGCAAGGTCGATTTTACTGTTTTTAAACTTCAATCTTCCATGAATTTATCACATACATTCATATCTGCTCAAAGCGTATCCAAATGTAAACAAATGACGTCACACATTATGATAGGACAACGTCCGTCAATTATTTTAAGACATTTTTATGTTTATACACTCTTTTTACTTAAATATTTGTATCTATAAAAAGAATGTATGAACATAAAAATGTCTTTAAATAATTGTCGAAATTTGTCCATTTCATAATATATATATATATATATATATATATATATATATATATATATATATATATATATATATATAACAAAATGTTCTAATCATGTGAGAGCAAAAATTGTTCAGTTGTTAGATTAAGATTTGAATAGTTTTATCTTAGAAATCATTAACGGTATCCTACTAGAATTCTCCGAGGTTTTTATAACACTAGAGGTGTGTTCCTTGAACAATAAGAATTTATTTAGCACTAAGTTGAAATGATGACACCTCTTGCTGTAGTGACCCCATGTTTTCCTCCCACGATTCCCTTGAATGTTCTTTGTAAATGGAAACCATTGTATGAATGATGGCACCATTGCTGAAGGCCTGAATGTTCTTTTTCGTTTCACAATTGTTTAGATGGGAAGACATAATGGGATTGACAGAAAATGATTTTAACCTATTTCCTTTCTAGCTGAATATGTTATATAGCTTTTTAATGATTCCTACGTCAAATAAAGTCAAGATGTCTAAACGTCTTATCTGACAACCTGGAAAAAAGAAACACAAATAGTTTAGTGTTTTTAAGAATTTAATTTATTTATCCTATGCTGTTATACGATTTCGACAATATTCCTCTTTCCCCCAGCATTTTTGTGTTTATGTAGACACACACACATGCACACACACACACACACATGCAAAAAACACATGCACACACACACACACATGCACACACACACACATGCAAAAACACATGCACACGCACACACATGCACACACACACACACATGCACACACACACACACACACATGCAAAAACACACATGCACACACACGCATGTACACACATATGACATGATCCCCACATGTGTCTGACGACTTTGGAAAACATGTACGTTGTACTACAAACGTAGATATATGTGAGTTTACTGATGTAAACTTCATAGCTCTGTTTAACTTCACTGAGCAGTGTTTTGTTTGAACCATAAATTAAATAAATATTAATTTGCTTACTTGTGTATGTACGATATCGCACAAATATACAGTTACTAATATATCGTTATTTAGTTTATATTAACACCTGTATCTATATTTATACCTATTTATCTCTCCCTCTTTATATATATATATATGTGTGTGTGTGCGCGTGTGCGCACGCGCGAAATGATGGAAAGCTTCTCATCCAGTCTCTTCCTCTTATTCTAATAAGAACAAACACAATTTTTCATATCAGTAGCGCATGCGCGTTCACATTTTTGTATTTATAAAATACCAAAGAACAGTATTTTTCGTATATTTTTATATATTATTATTCCTTTTAGGTTCGTAAACGACCCGCATCGTTATTTCCCCTCGTATTTTTGCTTTTATCTTTATATTACATCCATAATATATATTTTCGGCATATTCTGGACCCTTTATTTTATATGAGGCGGTTTTTACTTTGAATATTTTTAAGCGATGCGTCATATATAATGGGTTTTCCTAATAACTTGTACATATTATTTTTGTTATTTACTTTTAAATATATGCTCAGTGAACATTTATTATTTATTTAATTCATGTTTCTTTATTACTTACTGTTACTGCTACAGTATCTTTTCATTAATACATTTTTCCAATAATATAATTTTTTTATTTATATATTTATTATTTCAATTTTTTTTATTCATAAATATTTGCAGAACAGATAAGTGAAAATGACCTTAAATCTTTTATACATTTCTTACGGATATATATATATATATAATTTCCTGAATGAGATTTTGGAAGAAGAAGATTTCTTTCTTCCTTCATTACTTCTTTTCTCATTCCACTATTCCCACTTATATTCTTTTCCATCTCATAGGTTTCAGTTTATTTTTTAGTTCATTTCTTTCTTCATTCTTTCATTCATATTTCAACTTTCCCACTTATTTCTATCGTAATCATTTATGCATAATTATACACACACACACACACACACACACACATATATATATATATATATATATATATTCTCGTCATTCAAAAGGAAATGGCTTTCATTCCTTCTTATTCCACATTTTCCATTTATTTTATTTTTCAACTCATTTCTTACTTGATTCTTTCTTTCTATATTAGCAATTATAAGCTCTTCAGGAAGAGATATCTTTTTCTTTCTTTCCTTCTTTCTTTCCTTCTTTCTTTATTCCTTTCTTTTTGTTCTGTCTTTATTTCATATTCCAGTTTCAGACATTTTTTGTCAGCTTTTCTTGTCATTCTTTCATTCATTCTTATCATATATATTACTTCAGCAGACTTTACTTGCATTCTCTTTCTATTGCCTCTCTCTTTCTGTCTTTACTTCTTTATCTCTCATACATACATATATATATATATATATATATATATATATATATATATATATATATATATATATATATATGTAGATAGATAGATTGATAGATAGATAGATATTCCCCACTTCAAATAGATCATTTTTCTTTCTCTTTTTGTTCTTTACCTCTTTCATTTTCGTTTTATACAGATGTTTGTTTTTTACGTAAATATCTTTGTTTCTTTTCTTTATTTTTCTATTTGTCATTTCTTCATTCATATTGTATTAAGCTTTGAATTATCTTTTTACATCTATTAAATTCTTCGATTCAATTTCACAAACCTTTCTTTATTTTTCGTTACATTATATTTCTATCTGAAGTTTTTTCTTGTTTTTTTTTGTTTTTTTTCCTACATATTTTTCGTTTTTCTTCCTTCTTCTTTCCCTATCAACGCCATCTTTCTTTATCTTTACGTTCCGTTCTTTTTCCCCACTAATCATTTCATTGCTCTTTAACTCAGTTCATTTATCCATTACAGTTTTTGCAATAACATCGCAGTTGGAGATTTCTTGAGATAGAGATTCAATTCATTTTTTTTAATCCTTTCGTGCCTTGGAAGATCATTTCTTTCATTCCTCCAGCAATTTCGCCTTTCATTCTTGCTTATTTTCACATTTCTGTTCAATCGTTTCTTTTTCGCATCATTTTCCCGGTGAGTTCAGTTAAGCTCACTTTATTTTTCTGCCCACTCTCTGAGTTTCATGTCCTTTGTACTTGACTTCCAGTGCTTTTGGTTTTCTCCTAGATTTCTTTCGCTACAAATGCAATACACACAAAGCAACAGAAGTTAAGGCGACAATGAATGCTGTCAATTTGAACTAATATTGACAAAAATGTATTCGTCTATTTTCTGCTAATTTTCAGCAACGAAACGCAGTTATGGCGCAGATGTTTACCGCGGGGAATCGCTGAGACTCTTCCATTTGTTAAATATTTAAATCAGCAAAAATGTCAATACAAGTCAACATAATTTCTTCTCCGCATCTCGTGACAGCAAAATAAATATGAAAGGCAACGTATTTTTAAAACATTTTCTCGTTATAAAATTATCTATCTATCTATCTATCAAGCTAGATAGCTAGCTAACTACCTAGCTCCACTCTCTCTCCCTGTCTTTCTGTCTCTCGTTATATATATATATATATATATATATATATATATATATATATATATATATATATATATATGAAATTGTGTATTTAGGCAAAAGTCCTTCTTTCATACAAGTTTCATTAACGCCACTGCCAAATAACTTCGTTGATAAAGCATTTATTTCATTTTTCTATGTTCGCCTAATCTTTACTTTTTGGGACATATGATGTGTAAACCTTGTCGAATGATTTTTGGAGATATTGCGTAAACATTGTCGGATATCCAACTCTTTCGCATATTCTTTTAGCCACTATTAAGTATGATTTTTATTTTTATTCTTAACTGATTGTGTAGATTCTTTACAGACACCATAACTATAATAGCGTCAACTCATATTAAACCGAGGTCAACATCGAGTGGCGACAAGCTGTTTCCCTACTGAATTCAAGCTTCATGTTCTGAAGATCTTCAGTCAAAAAACGTAAATACTAATAGTTGTGACTACAAATATTTTGGGTTAATGTTAGATATAGTGTTAACAATTATGTACATTTAAAATAGTGTTAGATTTAGGGCAATATAATATAGGGAGATGAGCGGAAAAGTTATATAGGTTGACTATAAAGGAGTTAATACTTAACATGTGAAATCTCGAATACCTTATTTCCAACTCTTCTTATTTATAACTGCATATTTTCTTTTCGTGTAAACTGATATATGTCTAGTCAAAGAAGACTTCAGAAGTACCTAGTAAATACTTCTGTTAGAAATGGATAAAATATGACGCTGTAAAGTTGTCAAGTGCCAACAGAAATAGGGATTATCACTCAATACCATTCATTCTAAAACAATTCCTACATCAGATGATACAAAATTGTGCCGCTTAATTTAGCGGTGTAACGGAGATATTTGAAGATGATCAAACCTCTAGACGCTCTCCATCTTCCAACACTGAGGAAAACATTCATCGTGTTCACTATATGGTGATGGATGACCGGTGTGTGAATATTAAACAAATGTTCAATGCGAATAACATACCCTGAGAGAAGGTTAAAAACATTCTGTACATCACGAGAAAATGTGACATTTTTTGCAGAAAATAAAACTGAATTCTTTTAATGTAAATTAATCCAGGATGAGTGATGTGTTTATCACTTTGAGACTGTGACAAAGAGACAATCAATGCAGTTGAAACACCCCTACTCACCTGTTCCAAAGAACTTCAAGATCGTTTCATCTGCAGGAAATATGATGGCCTAAAATTTTGGGGTGCAAAGACATGGATTCATTGATTATCTTCAGAATGGAGATTATTATGACAACTTGCTGAGACAGTTATGATAGGCTATCAAAGCCAACCGTCCAAGAAATCTGACAAAAGGACAATTCTCCAGCGTACACGTCCTTGGTTTCAATGGCTGTTGTGCGTCAATGTGGCTTTGACCTGGTTGACAATTCTTTTTATTCCCATTATTTGACTCCCTCTAATTATTATCTGTTACCCAAGATAAAAAAAAAACAAAAAAAAAAAACATACACTTTATTCGGGTACCATTATCGCAGCGATGATGCTGACATATCTGCAGTTGATGACATTTTTACAAACAATATCAACGCTTCTTCATTAATCAGATGCAAGCATTTCAATACTGTTGGAAGAATTGTGTCGACCGCAAGAGGGACTATTTTGTCGGCCGTAAAATATATGAAGCTGTGGAGAACTTCACACAGTAAAAGATGTTTCATAAATGTATTGCAAGTAACATATAATTTTTTTTAAATGTATTACTGATGATATTTTAATCTTGTCGATTTCAAATTCTGACTAATTCACTTCACACTAAATAAATTTGAAATAGACATAGATCAATTATAGTATTTAGCAGTATTAAGCTCTAATCGCAATCTCAAATAAATAAATGAGACAGGTGCAAGTCACTTTTGCAAAAAGCCGAAAAATATGATCACGTCTTAATACAAATACAGAAAATAAACAATGAAATATTAAAAGAACATAGGGACATGTTGGTACCTTTAAAAATCGATTCCTTTAATTTTCATGAAGATGGTCACGAAACCCGAAACACGTGTAAATATGAAAGTCCAAGGCCTCTCTCGGTCATATGTCACATACTGACCTAGACTAACCTCCGCAGTGTTGGAATGGAGTAAAATGTAACGTTAAATGCGACAAATTCAAGAATCGAGTTATACTTTAGTATGCACATATTTCCATTGATATAGCATAGAGATTCTATTACACAAGTTTTGAAAAGTTATGTTTTAATTAGGAAGACAATTTCTTTGAGAATCAACCAGGCTAATAGTAAGACAACTTGCAGTGTATATGAATTGTAAATAAGAGAAGAGACTATGCTCTTTACTGACAGTCTAGAAGGACATTTTCATTTCAAACGAAGCTCCAGTCAATCATGCCACAGACACACCTACTGTTGCTACAGCAGCAGTACATTAAGTTCGTGTTGTTGTTGTAGCTTCTATTATTTGTATTCATTTTCCAGTTTATTTGGTGTAGAATAAGCATATTATCCCTAAGGATTTTTGCAACCTTGTATGATTTCTTTTGATAGGATCCTTGGTGATATGTAATTTAATTGAGCTGTCAGCGAAAATCCCTGACAAATTATAATTAAAATACATAATCACAATACTACTAACAAAAAAATAATTCTTTGATTAGAGATTAGAGAAGCAGAAAGCGATCAGACTTCGCTATAAAATTAGGTTCAAACAATACCTGGAAAGTAGAGAAATGATATAAAATAATGTATGGAAAACATGTAATACAAACATTCATGTATGATATAAATAAAATGTTAGAATGTAGTTTAAACTTATTTATATGAATTGATAGATTCGTTTTCTGAAACTGATAAACAGTTTGCGGGTGATCTAAACAGTTTGCGGGTGATCTAAACAGTTAAAATATTTTCAGATTTCAGGAATATTATTTTGGAGTTTATAATGGTATTATATATATTAAGCAATACCTGTGTGGAGTCTCGGTATGACGATAAACTACGTTTGGCAGCAAGGGCTTTTTGTGAGTTTTTGAGGAACGTGCAACCATATCTTAAATGCAGTTGTCTGCAGCTCCACCCTGACCCGAAGTTGTAACACCTGTTAGGGTCCCATATATGGTCAAATAGTTAACCCCCAAACAGGGTTCAAAATATTATGAAAGAATATAAACACAGTATTAAAAACAAGGATACTTCCAGTATGATAACTTTTATTATTGCTAAGATACACCCGTTCAAAGCTTAATATCAAAATGTCACAATTTTGATGTTACCCGCATGTGTGTATATATATATATATATATATATATATATATATATATATATATATATATATATATATATATATGTATGTATATATATATATATATATATATATATATATATATATATATATATATATATATATATATATATATATATATATATATATATATATATATATATATATATGTATGTGTGGGTGTTTGTGTCTGTTTGTGTGTGTCTAAAGTGAGTGAGTTAAATGACTATCCAGTGGAAGAAATTTTACATTCATACATTTGTCTGAAATGTACTTCTGTTAGAAATGTTGATTCACTGTGTCATGATAAAAAATCATTCTAACCAGAATATATCATAGTCTCTTCTTGATTCTTTTCTAGGTATTTAGAGATTCTTGATCAAATAAGAATCTGCAATATTATAAGTACAGACATGGGATTTCCCCTTCACTTACTTTCAGACAGCCTTTTCTATGAATTTTTTATGGAAATTTCCCTTTTGTAAGGTACGTCAAATTCAAAAATTTAAGCGCACTACCAGATTAGTCAGCTATATCGGATCATTTTACTATTGAAATGGCTAGATGTAACCGTAAGTTTTATATTAAGCGTTTCTTTTTGCGGACCACTTGGTTGTGGAAAACTTTGCAACATCTTGCATTTCAATCAACTATGTGAGTATATGACTGTATCTCGGGGATTCTCAACCTTCATATAAAAAGAAATACATATATATATATATATATATATATATATATATATATATATATATATATATATATATATATATATATATATATAATATATATATATATATATATATATATAAATATATATATATATATATATATATATATATATATATATATATGTATTCAATCACCGTTCAAATATATTCACAGAAATGTACTCAAAAATATGTCTGTGTATTCGGTAACAAAGAAGTATTAACTCAATGAGAAATAATTCACAACAGCGAAACAGAGATGAGATGTACATTGACCGGATTTAGACATTAATATTAAAAGCGCCTTCCAAATTCAATTCTGACGCACCACTATACACATAGATACATCAAACCTCCCGAGACAATCTGTGAAATATATTTAATTAAATTATAGTTGTAAATTTATTCAGAATTCCGTGGTGCTTCTGCTTGTTCTGCTATTTACATTCGCTGATTTATGTTGGGCACATGTATCCATATTGATACACGATCAGATCATGTAATATTCGATTGAAGTGTACTGCATAGGTAAGAGAAATACAGGATATTTAGGAATGATAGAAAGTTTATATCGAAAACAATGTAAGCATTTCGAATTCATAATAAATTGTAGTATAGGGTGGAAACATTTTTAAACACTGCTGAATGTAAGGCAGATCTCATGCATTTCGCTTTATATATATATATATATATATATATATATATATATATATATATATATATATATATATATATATATATATATATATATATATATATATATATATATATATATATATATATATATATATATATATATATATATATATATATATATATATATCAGGTTTTTACAAAAATAATGTGGTAATAATGTCGTTTTTGACGTATTTTTAACGTCAAAAAATCGACGTTATTACATCATTATTTTGCACCAAATATATATATATTAAAGACATTTTTTATGTTTAACGTTCTTTTTATAGATACAAGTATTTAAGTAAATGCTCTGTTTATAATAAACAGTATTAAATAACATTTAGCGGCCTTAATGTCCGAGAAATTTTCATAGAAAATTTTCGTCCTTTGACAGGATTCGAACCCGCATTCTATACGGAACCGCCATTTATCCGGGCGTGCCTAACCGATTCGGCCGCTAAGGAGCGTTCGGTTGGCAAGGTCGAAGTTACTTCTTATAAACTTCAATCTTCCATGAATCTCGTACATTCATGACTGCTCATGGCGTATCAAATGTAAACAAATGACGTAATACATTAAGAAATGGACAAAGTCCGACAATGTATTTATTAAATACATTTTTTATGTTTAACGTTCTTTTTATAGATACAAGTATTTAAGTAAATTCTCTGTTTATAATAAACAGTATTAAATAACATGTAGCGGCCTGAATATCCGAGAAATTTTCATAGAAAATATTCGTCCTTTGACAGGATTCGAACCTGCATCCTATACGGAACCGCCATTTTTCCAGGCGTGCCTAACCGATTCGGCCACAAAGGAGCGTTCGGTTGGCAAGATCGAATTTACTGCTTATAAACTTCAATCTTCCATGAATCTCGTACATTCATAACTGCACATGGCGTAACAAATGTAAACATAAAAAATGTCCTTAATAAATAAATTGTCGGACTTTGTCCATTTCTTAATGTATTACGTCATTTGTTTACATTTGATACGCTATGTGACATCCAAAACCGATCCAGAGTCTTATCCTGGTCGCGGCGCCAATTGTGGCATCCAACCGTTACGTCAAATTGTGACGTCAGCTGATCCCGGGTCTTATCCTGGTTGCGGCGCCATTTGTGATGATCTAACCATTAAGTGATTCGGATGGGAATCTGGTTAGATTCGATATCAGCCTCGTCGTTCCCAACTCGCTTCCAACGTCTGGTTACCGAAGTAACTACTTTGATCTCCAGTCTGCCTACCCACGTTGTAAATTGATCTTAGGCAGACGAAATCAATCAGCGTTGGGGCCGTACTGCAAGCTTGAGTTCGAATGAGGGTGGTATCGCACAAGTACGGGCAAAATAAAATAAAATAATAAGTCGAAAATGGTATCAAAAAAAGGATAACAATACTTTATATCTGGTTGCTGGATACATAGGACTGCATCGATCTCCCGACCCGCTATATGGATTGTGACACGAGGTTTTCAGGCAAAATTCACAAAGCTTATTTTGGTGGTGTGAGTCTAAGTCGTTCTTCAAAAAAAAAAAATTATTCTTGGTTAGAAGATGAGTTCGGAAGTTGTGAGAATCTTGGTCAGCTCTTCGTGGTGGGTCTTCAGAGCTCTCAACTGGAACTCTCTCTCGAACTCAAAACTAACTAAACTCTACTCTAAACTCTACTAATTTTTGCTCGCTGCGAATTTGCTTATATGGTCGCCGATTCAAAACCGGGGATGGGCTCGTCGGGGTTTGAGGTTCCTTGATAAGTCTAAATCCATAAACCCCTTCTTTTGTTTTCGGTCAGGGAAAATTTATTATTTCCATTTTTGGAAGTCTTCTCTTACTCCCACCTTCTCTTATTTTCATATGGACACTCCACCATGCCCCAGAGGGGCGTCGACGGTCCTTCCCACTTCTTCGTAATAATCCCTCATACTTAAACTCTCTGCGGCTGCCTCCTTGCGTCACATGATCACCTCCGCCTGGCTAGTTAGCGTTCAAACAATGGTCGATCAACAGTGTGGGCGTGACTAGCCTAGCCTTGTTCTTAAAAAAATATATATTTTGTTCAAAGAAAAAAAATTATCTTTTTCTTTTCCTTTTCTTTCTTTTGTTTCTCTCTTCTTCTCTGGCCGCCAAGACGACAATACTACCCGTAGAGTGACAATCTCAATTCTTATCCTAACTTCACTGCATATGGAATTCTTCAATCAGATTTTCGCCAGCACCAAGAGGCTAGTCAACCAGACACACTCATTCTTCGGCGCCAACCAAATATTGTTTCGCTGTCATATTCAAATTCCAACACAGCCCAGATGTGTTTTTTCTCAATGACACCTCCCATCGACAAAGACCCAACCTAGAGATGACTCTCTTTGTGTGTGGTCAACAGATGACCTATTAAATTGTTTTCAGACAGCATCATGACACAAGTAAACCTTTATCTATTTAAAACTCTGTATTCACCTGGTGTTTGTCAATTAGCTTTATGACAATGGCCATAAGAATTTTCACTATTCTTTATTTATCAAAACAACATTTTCAAATGTCACTTCTCGTAGGTGACTTTATCTTTAAAACTTCCTTGCGGGGAATTTCACCACTCCCGACAATAAGTTAATTTTTTATCTATCTAAACAAAACAATGTATTAACCTGGACCCTGCCAGCCAGCCCCAAGACAATGGCCGACATAACCCTCACCAGTGTCTTCCATTATCAAAATAACATTTTCAAATGGTATTTCTCGTGGTTGGCCATCCGTTATCACCTAAGTTAAGTTGTCTGTTCCCTAATAAACTGGCTCTTTTTTCTTTCTTTTCTTTCTCTTTTTCCTTTCCTTCTTTTTCCGTCTTTTTGCGCTCCTAAATGGTGTCACAGCCATGAGCAGTTATGAATGTACGAGATTCTAACTTCTTTCAACTTTATTAACGCTTAATTAACAGAGAAAACAGACAAAATATCAAAAACACTGGTATTTTCAATTTTTGTTTGACTTGTTAAAATTTGTCAGTCACATATCACATGCATTAAATCCCTTTGTAAATCTATAGTGGGTCTTAAGTGCCACTTAAGATTATTACACAATATTTTATAACTGGATCTATTGTTTAAATTATCAGAGCCTCATTCGTCGAAACCGACGGGGATGTACATTATTATATATGATATAATTATTAAAAGTATAAAACAAATTGCAATCACATTATAATATATAACTGTGATTAATTTGCGATAATCAGATATATTTTTCAAAATTCAAATTATGTAACAGTTTATACTCAGCGCCTGAAGTCTGCCTAGCGCACGAAAATCAGAGTCGTGTTAGTGGTGAGGGATAACATATACATTTATTAATACATATTAATGTAACATGTACGTTTATCGATGCACACTTTTCCATCGATTACTTTTTTATTAACAGCAGCACAATATGTGAGATATAGTATAATTATATTTACATTTTTCTCCTTTTAGCTGAGCACTGTTTCAGGTGTAATTAATTATTTATATTTTGTATCCAAACCATTATCCGAATATGCAACCAATTAACTTGAACGATTCCGCAAGAAAAAATCATGTTCCTTGACAAAATATCTTATATACCGACCCTTTTGCACAAGAATGAGAGCACCATCAAAAGAATGGGTTGGAAACACAAGAACGGACAGTAACAACTTAAGATATACCTAGCTTTCCGGGTTAACCCCCCACCCAACTCCCAAAAACACAACCACGTGACGATATATTGGTGGGCTTCGAAAAAGATCTATTTTCGGCAATAGACAAAATTGAATTCGATATTACCAACGATCTAAAGGAAGTTTGTATGTTTTAAAAAAGTGAGAAAAAATAGTCATCAAGGTGAATTAGACAGACAGACATCACAAAGCCGATGCAGATATATAACACAAAGTTATTAACAAGGAAGTTAATAGGTTTTATAAAAAGTTACGTAACAACTGGTATTATGACATCAATTGTGAAGCCAAGAATATAGTCTTAGAACCAAACATTTATGATAGGATCTATAAATTCCACAAACAACGCATTTTCCTCACAGTTAAAGACCACAAAGCAAACTTCCTAAACAAACTTCAATGCTGATTACTCGACACAACTAAAGATTATATCGATAAAATGATTAAAAAGTATCTTTGAAAGAGCATGCAAATACACGAAAACGCTCTAGTAATTAACCAGTGGCACCAAGCAGCAGAAGTCATTGAATGGGTTACAAATGTAAAAAAAGTAGAATGGATATATATTCATCCAATTTGATATATGTGACTTTTACTCGTCCATTACCGAGAATCTCCTAACGTCTGATAGAAATCTAGCAAAATAAATATCATAAAGCAGGCAAAAAAATATACTAGTCCATAATGTTTCTCTGTAAACCAACAGAAGTAACCGAAATTTAATGTTGCTATGAGAGCATATGACTTAGCGAGCCATGAGAATTTATTGGTATTCTATAAATATATTTTCGACATTAAAGACATTGAGCTCTATAGAAATGATGGTGTATTTCTTCTCCGTAAAATTAAACTACGAAATATAGACCGATTGAGAAAGGTACGGGGAATTAATTTTAATGATCAAGAATCAAAGGTAAAGTGATCAGCTTTCTTGATGTAACCTTGGACTTGAATAATGGATATTATAAACTATATACAAAACATAGCTACATAAGTAAAGAATGAAACCGACGGCGTAAAAAGCTAGACGATTTACATACATCAGTTCAAGATAGATTATACAACAACCCCAGCAGTAAGGAAATATTTTATAATATTTAAATTAAATATATATATAAAGGCTTTAGAATTACTCATTTGTTAAATTAATTTAGAGTATTAGGTTGGTGCAAAAATAATGTCGTTTTCTCGCATAGTAACATATGTGAGAAAACGGCATTATTTTTGCACCAACCTAATATTAAAAAAAAAAATAAAGAGCATAAAAATAAACAGAAACACCGTAAATGCAATATCATATGATTTAATCTGCTTTTTAAACGTAATGTTCAAACTAATATCGGAAATATTTTCCTAAACTGAATTCATAAACTCGTTAACCATTTACCAACACTAAACACAGTCTTTAACAAAATAATGTTATAATCAGCTATAACTGCATTAATTATATGAACAAATTCATTTCCCATCATGACAACACAAAATTAAAAAAATATATTTCCAAATCAGACAAATTAACAAGGACATTTTTATAAAAATAAATGCCTCAACGGAAAAAATATGATCTGGACCTTAAATGATCAATGTAAGACCGTTAATATTGTATATCAAGCGAGCATACATTCTAGTAGCGATGTTAATTTGTATTTCGATTCCAATGAAAATCCTTGGAAATTTTGTTTGTAACATAATCGAAAAGTTTTAGGTAAGAAAATACAGAAACAACACTGTTTTCTCTAAATATTTCTGTCAGTTAAAAAATACTGGTAATTCTCCTTTTATATAACTGGGATATTACAGCAAGAACCAAATCATCTAAGAGAAAAATTGAAAAAGGGGTTAAAACGCTTAATATAAAAGATAAATGAATTGGTAGTTACATGAATGATAACTAACTGCTTAAAGATAAATAACTGCTTAAATACTTTGATCCATATTAATTTTTCATGCTAATTAAAGTTATTTTAAATATAAATTGTTTGTTTTTAACATAAATTAATGCTTGTTTTCTTTACATAACAACAAGTATTCTCGATTTAATCGAAAAAAAATGAATATTCAAAACTAATTAGATTTTTAATTTTTATTTTACATACACATACAAATCCCGTTTATTTTAATCGCCAAGTATAATTTTTAAATTAAATAAAGCTGCAATCCTATTTTAATATGTAACGTTTTCAACATTGCGTTAATCAGTTAATGTCAAATTACGTAGGGCTCAATGCATACCCAGCACGTGAAGATTGCATTGTGCATAAACCACGTGTGGAGACTTGCTAGTGATGAGGGATCAAATATTTTTTACGAATTTAAATGTCTATCAAGGAATTGTGTTCCTGATCACAACACAAGTTTAACAAGAAGAATAACAGTACATCTTTCTGAACATAGTTAAATTAGGTCTCATTTAAATACTCATGGAGACCTACCGGACACTATTCACAACATACTTGTTGATAATACAAATATGCATTGTCTACATGAAACAAAAAAGTCTAAAATGAATTAGGGTCTTATTAATAAAGACAGGAAAATACACTCAGCAATATCAAATATGAACACGAACACAGTATGTTGACTGCGTTTTGAAAATGAATGATTCTATCATACTAAATACATACATGAAACAAACTATTTACCGTTAACAGTAAAGATATTTTATCCTTGAAAATCGTAAATTTTTATAGGCGAAAGCATTTCTAAAAATGAAAAAAAAATGAGCAGTTGTTTTATAATTCATCTACTGAGAATAAACAAATATGAGAGCGTATCAGAAATTATATAAAAAATCATAGAGCCCATTATCTGTCATGTTTAATGAAGCTTACATGAAAGAAGGATTTCTAGCTAAATACACAATATTAACACACACACACACACACACACACATATATATATATATATATATATATATATATATATATATATATATATATATATATATATATATATATATATATATTTGGTTGGATTGATGTGAGTTTGTGACCCAGGGTTTCACGTATTTTCATCTGTGTTTGGTTTAGCACGATGACATTACGAGGACGATTCACCCCGCATATAATATATATATATATATATATATATATATATATATATATATATATATATATATATATATATATATATATATATATTTATACACACACACAAACATATATATATATATATATATATATATATATATATATTTATACACACACACATATATATATATATTTATACACACACACAAACATATATATATATATATTTATACATACACACACACATATATATATATATATATATTTATGCAGACACACACAAACATATATATATATATATATATATATATATATATATTTAAACACACACGCACAAACATACATATATATATATATATATATATATATATATATATATATATATATTTACACACACACACACACATATATATATATATATATATATAGGGGGAGAGAGAGAAAGAGAGAGATATATAGATAGATAGATAGATAGATAGATAGATAGATAGATAGATAGATATATTGTCTGTCTCTTTGATGGTTATATTTAATATTCTCCTTTCAAAAATGATATATCGAACATCACTATCTTCAGTATATGTTGTCTTCGAAGCATAAGGAAGTAGACCAAAATGGTACATATAAATAGTTAGTAATTAATGAACGTAACGGAATGCAACATTCAATTATGAAGAATATTCTAGAAGAGTTGTTTTTGATACTAGAAATTGAAATTAATGTGGAAAATAAAATAAAGTTTATCTATACCTTAGCTATACCGATAGTAACATACATTTTCAACATTATTAAATCAAAGTTGAAAGACATTAAACGACTGGGCACCTATACTCGAAATATGCTTATCTTAATATAGATGCAACACCCGAAATCAGATGTTGATAGCCTGTACTTACCAAGAGCTTTAGTAGGCCGAGATCTAATGCAAATTGAACTAACTCTAAACACTAGATGAATCGGGTTGGAAGCATACCTAACAAAAGCCAATGAATCTCTCCTACAAATAGTATAATATCAAAATCACTTCATCAACAAAGAAGCTGCGCTCTTCAAGAAATAGCGTAATATACCTGAAACCCTACCAATAATAAAGGACTTGAATACCATCTACGACAAACGAAAGAAAAACTCTTTGGCCAAACGAAATTCCAAAAAGAAAATATCTGGGAGGACAAGGTGGTGAATGGAAAATAACTGATAGGAACGAAAGTATTGTCAAATGTAGCCCAGCAGAGGACACACCAGTAGCTGAGGAGCACCGGGCTGAAAACCGAGAAAGGAGACCTATATATATTGCAACTCAGGAGCAAAGACGCGCAACCAGATTCTTATTACTGCAAAATAATTAAGACAGAACTGCGGACAATATGATGAAACTTTCGATCATATTATCTCAGGATCTAGCAAAATGGAAATACCCATAGACATAAAAATGTGCTGGAAATGAGCAAGAATCTCAAATTCGAAATGACTGAAAGATGGTATGAGCCAACCAGATACAGTGATAAGGAAGACGACATGGCTATCCCCTGAGTTACGCCAATTACAACTGACATGGAAATGAAATCGACCAGACGCGATATTATCAGAAATGTCAAGCGATTCAGGAATTGTATACTTATACCATCTGAGAGGGACACCTCCATGAAAATTACCGAGAAATTGTTCAAGATCAAGTTGGACAGAATGTAGGGAATGAGGACATACTATACGAAAATTAATTGGATATCCGGGCCTCCTGAGGAAAGAAATGGACAGTTTTACTGTCAGTATCCCATGTAACATCAAAATGCAGGTTGCCCAGATAATTGCTCACTTAAGATAGTATACGAAGAAAAGTGATATCAATTAAATGACAATTCTCCTACAGAGTCTAAGGATCATAGTTTAGATAGGGCTCTACGGGATGCAAAACGGGAAACATAATATGCACAAATAATAATAATAATAATAATAATAATAATAATAATAATAATAATAATATTTCTCCCGAGGCCCAAATCTCTGATTACTAACGGTACAGTCTCAATGGAGACTGAGACAGTACTAATAGGAATCAGATCTCTAGATCTTGTGAGAAAAAAGAATAGACAATTTTCCTAATAATGTCCCAGGTAGCAACATACAAGTTGCCCAGAATAGGAACATTCCATATACTAAGGAAAGCGCTATCAATTAAATGACAATTCTACTATAGGGCCTAAGGATCATATTAGGTTGGTGCAAAAATAATGACGTAATAATGTCGTTTTTCGACGTTAAAAATACGTCAAAAAACGACATTATTCCGTCATTATTTTTGCACCAACATAATAGTTTGGGCACAGCTATAGAGGGTACAAACCAGGAAACATAACATACATACATACATATAATAATAATAATAATAATAATAATAATAATAATAATAATATCAACAAAACAACTACAACAAAACAACATGTACATAAACATAGACGTGACCATTCCTCACATAAAATCATATCAGTAGATGAATTTAAAAAATATAATTATTTATATATAAAAGAAGGAACAATTACATATATGCCGTATTGAAACGACACTGTTGATGTCCAAATAAGATAAAGAAAAGGAAAATAAAAATACTGAATTTCACATTAAGAATATTCCAGGATACATATTACTATCTTAGATAAAAATGATTGTGTTTATGTGTCCATTACTAGTATTCAGAAGATATTTGTCAGTGTCATATGATCAATAATTATGTAAAAACTTCTTTTTCCCTCAGCTCAGTAAAAAAAAATTCTTCGTGAAGTACTGTATGAAACGGAAAACAGAAAAATTGTAACAACAAAAACAGTTGCAACAACAAAAACAGTTGCAACAACAAAAACAAAGACAACAACAACAACAACAATAATAATAATAATAATAATAATAATAATACATTTTCTGTAAGGAAATAAATATATAACAGAAATTATCTTTTCCATCTAGATATCCTTTGATAAATTCCAAAGAAGAAACAGCAATAATATGGGTCCTGCTCTGGCAGCTCGGCTTCAGTCCTTTGGCCAACGCCGTAAGGCTTGCTTTTCTGTGCCTTTTTCACAAATCTTTTAATGGTAATTGTTCGGATGAGCTCATCGCTATGGTACCTAGATTGTATGAATTTAAGTGAAATACTAAACTGGAGCGAGATCTGAATTATTTACAGTTGAGATATCTAGATGCAGCCGTAACCGCTATGCTGACAGTTTTTTTCTCGCACCTCTCGTCTGTGGATCATACTTTCGGTCGCGTACTTTTCTTCCGAATCTAATCTGCAAATGTTTAAACGAAATTTCAATCGTTATCTAATGTTTTCCTGAGTGTTCTTTTATCTTTTTCCTCGTTATTAATGTTTCTCTTCTTAATTCTGTAACTTCGTGCGTTTTAGTATTAGGTTGGTGCAAAAATAATGACGTAATAATGTCGTTTTTTGACGTATTTTTTAACGTCAAAAAACGACATTATTACGTCATTATTTTTGCACCAACCTAATGCCTGTACTTACTTGCTTGAGGTGATACCGTTTCCTGAAATTCTATCAGGCGGCATTTATTGCTTGTACGCTTTAATCAAATGTATGATCTGTTAGCTTTTACACATTTGCAAATATATATGGAAGCGTACAATAATGAAGTATCATCTTGGAATTCTTTAATTAGTTATGCTTGATATTTTTCAAACATTTTCATCGAGTGCGTACTTTTCTAACGTGAAAATAATACATCCCAATCTTTCTTTGTGGTCGGTGGAAATACATGCCAGTTAACAATTTTATGGGTGAACGTCTATTCGAACAATAAAAAAATATACAGTTTCCATTTAATACTTTGTGGAATAGCCATTATTCTTTTCTACAGCAACCAACCTCTTCTTATGCGCAATTAATGATTTGCTAGTTTTAGTTGGTATTTTTTCTATTCTTCTTCGCATATAGACTTCAGATCCATGTTGTAATTTGGAGCACTCGATTGGATTTTCATTTTCAAATAATGCCACAACTTCTGGATTGGTTTTAAATGTAGGGACTGATTGGCCATTTTATATTTATATTATTTTCAGCAAGCCATTTCTTCATAGATTTGGCAGTGTACTTAGGATTATTGACTTGTTGGAAACTCCAATTAGGAGGACGTTAATGATTTTCAGCCGAAATATTTTGATATGCTGCGGTACTCATTCTATCATATATTACTGATATGTTGTCAGTACCATTTACAGAATAAACATCCCCAAACCATGACAACACCAACAACAAATTTCACTTTTAGAACTGTGTATTTTGGTTTGAAGGCATCGCCATCTTTCTTTCATACTGGATTTCTAGAAGCACGTCGAAACAACTCTCTATTTGGTTTCGTCTGTCCATAAAAAACTCTTTCCCCAAACAATCTCTCCATATCCTTATATTTCACCAACGAATTTAAACCTAGTATTTCTGGGTCTTTTCAAAAGAAATGGCGTTTTTCCGAGAGGAGCGTGAATGTAGATTTTTCATATGAATTTCATTGTCTATTGTCCATTTTGTGACGCAAATTCCTGATGAAAGTAAATCATCCTACTACTCTTGACGAATAACCATCGTATAATGTTTGATGTAACGCTTTACTTTCCTCGAAGATATTGAAAAAATCTTCCGCGAGAGGCTCTTTACTTCAAAAAGCTATTAGTGAGGTTCACACAAAATTTGTTGATCTGAAACAAAAAATAAATGACGTTACACAGAATGATTTAAACCGAAAAATACTGTTGCCATATTGTGCAAACCAGCTGGAAAAAGTTTTATAAAAATCCATTCACTACTAGGCTTTCACTGTGTTCAGGGTGTAGTTATATCAATTTAATTTTAATATTTCATGTTGTTTTAGATGTAGCGAGTCACCTAACAACAGATTTAAAAAAAATATTTTGTCTCTGAAGCAACGCCCTGGTCAAATTTGATTAACCTCGCACAATATGTATTTTGTGAACTTCAGCTTGCAGAATGTTTTCAAATAATGGAACGGCGTTGGAGTAGCCAAATTCACCTGCATATTCTCAAGGTTTAGATAGAGCAGTTAAACTACAAAGTAAATCTTCAAGTATTCTATCTGGATAAGAAGCAAGATACAAGCACTTTATGAAGAAATCATTGTGCCATGTTGTAATGGGGTCCACCCCTTTTTCATATAAGTGGACTCTACCAAGTGTACCTGGACTGCTGCCGTTAAATACCCAGAGTTACAGTCAGTGAGAGAAGTCGGTAGTCGGATGTCAGTCGATGTCGGACGACCGGCTGAACGGTTGAACTCTCTGCCTTCGGGCGGGGAGGAACCCGAAAGAGGCTACGCTGAAGGGCGGGTTCTCTTTCGGGGAGGTAAACCGACCCTGAACCCGTTTATACGGGTTCAAAGGGCATACTTTTGGCCAAGCCCACGGGCTCGGACACCCACGCTAAACCGGCCTTGTGCCACATGATACCCTTGTGGGGAGGTGACTAAATACTAGTCGGTAGTCGGATGTCAGTCGATGTCGGACGACCGGCTGAACGGTTGAACTCTCTGCCTTCGGGCGGGGAGGAACCCGAAAGAGGCTACGCTGAAGGGCGGGTTCTCTTTCGGGGAGGTAAACCGACCCTGAACCCGTTTATACGGGTTCAAAGGGCATACTTTTGGCCAAGCCCACGGGCTCGGACACCCACGCTAAACCGGCCTTGTGCCACATGATACCCTTGTGGGGAGGTGACTAAATACTAGTCGGTAGTCGGATGTCAGTCGATGTCGGACGACCGGCTGAACGGTTGAACTCTCTGCCTCCGGGCGTGGAGGAACCGGAAAGAGGCTACGCCGAAGGGCAGGTTCTCTTTCGGGGAGGTAAACCGACCCTGAACCCGTTTATACGGGTTCAATGGGCATATTTTTGGCCAAGCCCACGGGCTCGGACACCAACGCTAAACCGGCCTTGTGCCACATGATACCCTTGTGAGGAGGTGACTAAATACTAGTCGGTAGTCGGATGTCAGTCGATGTCGGACGACCGGCTGAACGGTTGAACTCTCTGCCTCCGGGCGTGGAGGAACCGGAAAGAGGCTACGCCGAAGGGCAGGTTCTCTTTCGGGGAGGTAAACCGAGCCTGAACCCGTTTATACGGGTTCAATGGGCATATTTTTGGCCAAGCCCACGGGCTCGGACACCAACGCTAAAACGGCCTTGTGCCACATGATACCCTTGTGGGGAGGTGACTAAATACTAGTCGGTAGTCGGATGTCAGTCGATGTCGGACGACCGGCTGAACGGTTGAACTCTCTGCATTCGGGCGGGGAGGAACCGGAAAGAGGCTACGCTGAAGGGCGGGTTCTCATTCGGGGAGGTAAACCGACCCTGAACCCGTTTATACGGGTTCAAAGGACATACTTTTGGCCAAGCCCAAGGGGTCCGACACCCACGCTAAACCGGCCTTGTGCCACATGATACCCTTGTGGGGAGGTGACTAAATACTAGTCGGTAGTCGGATGTCAGTCGATGTCGGACGACCGGCTGAACGGTTGAACTCTCTGCCTCCGGGCGTGGAGGAACCGGAAAGAGGCTACGCCGAAGGGCAGGTTCTCTTTCGGGGAGGTAAACCGACCCTGAACCCGTTTATACGGGTTCAAAGGGCATACTTTTGGCCAAGCCCACGGGCTCCGACACCCACGCTAAACCGGCCTTGTGCCACATGATACCCTTGTGGGGAGGTGACTAAATACTAGTCGGTAGTCGGATGTCAGTCGATGTCGGACGACCGGCTGAACGGTTGAACTCTCTGCCTCCGGGCGTGGAGGAACCGGAAAGAGGCTACGCCGAAGGGCAGGCACTCTTTCGGGGAGGTAAACCGACCCTGAACCCGTTTATACGGGTTCAATGGGCATATTTTTGGCCAAGCCCACGGGCTCGGACACCAACGCTAAACCGGCCTTGTGCCACATGATACCCTTGTGGGGAGGTGACTAAATACTAGTCGGTAGTCGGATGTCAGTCGATGTCGGACGACCGGCTGAACGGTTGAACTCTCTGCCTCCGGGCGTGGAGGAACCGGAAAGAGGCTACGCCGAAGGGCAGGTTCTCTTTCGGGGAGGTAAACCGACCCTGAACCCGTTTATACGGGTTCAATGGGCATATTTTTGGCCAAGCCCACGGGCTCGGACACCCACGCTAAACCGGCCTTGTGCCACATGATACCCTTGTGGGGAGGTGACTAAATACTAGTCGGTAGTCGGATGTCAGTCGATGTCGGACGACCGGCTGAACGGTTGAACTCTCTGCCTTCGGACGGGGAGGAACCCGAAAGAGGCTACGCTGAAGGGCGGGTTCTCTTTCGGGGAGGTAAACCGATCCTGAACCCGTTTATACGGGTTCAAAGGGCATACTTTTGGCCAAGCCCACGGGCTCCGACACCCACGCTAAACCGGCCTTGTGCCACATGATACCCTTGTGGGGAGGTGACTAAATACTAGTCGGTAGTCGGATGTCAGTCGATGTCGGACGACCGGCTGAACGGTTGAACTCTCTGCCTCCGGGCGTGGAGGAACCGGAAAGAGGCTACGCCGAAGGGCAGGTTCTCTTTCGGGGAGGTAAACGACCCTGAACCCGTTTATACGGGTTCAATGGGCATATTTTTGGCCAAGCCCACGGGCTCGGACACCAACGCTAAACCGGCCTTGTGCCACATGATACCCTTGTGGGGAGGTGACTAAATACTAGTCGGTAGTCGGATGTCAGTCGATGTCGGACGACCGGCTGAACGGTTGAACTCTCTGCCTCCGGGCGTGGAGGAACCGGAAAGAGGCTACGCCGAAGGGCAGGTTCTCTTTCGGGGAGGTAAACCGACCCTGAACCCGTTTATACGGGTTCAATGGGCATATTTTTGGCCAAGCCCACGGGCTCGGACACCAACGCTAAACCGGCCTTGTGCCACATGATACCCTTGTGGGGAGGTGACTAAATACTAGTCGGTAGTCGGATGTCAGTCGATGTCGGACGACCGGCTGAACGGATGAACTCTCTGCATTCGGGCGGGGAGGAACCGCAAAGAGGTTACGCCAAGGGGGGTTCTCATTCGGGGAGGTAAACCGACCCTGAACCCGTTTATACGGGTTCAAAGGGCATACTTTTGGCCAAGCCCACGGGCTCGGACAACCACGCTAAACCGGCCTTGTGCCACATGATACCCTTGTGGGGAGGTGACTAAATACTAGTCGGTAGTCGGATGTCAGTCGATGTCGGACGACCGGCTGAACGGTTGAACTCTCTGCCTCCGGGGGTGGAGGAACCGGAAAGAGGCTACGCCGAAGGGCAGGTTCTCTTTCGGGGAGGTAAACCGACCCTGAACCCGTTTATACGGGTTCAAAGGGCATACTTTTGGCCAAGCCCACGGGCTCCGACACCCACGCTAAACCGGCCTTGTGCCACATGATACCCTTGTGGGGAGGTGACTAAATACTAGTCGGTAGTCGGATGTCAGTCGATGTCGGACGACCGGCTGAACGGTTGAACTCTCTGCCTCCGGGCGTGGAGGAACCGGAAAGAGGCTACGCCGAAGGGCAGGTACTCTTTCGGGGAGGTAAACCGACCCTGAACCCGTTTATACGGGTTCAATGGGCATATTTTTGGCCAAGCCCACGGGCTCGGACACCAACGCTAAACCGGCCTTGTGCCACATGATACCCTTGTGGGGAGGTGACTAAATACTAGTCGGTAGTCGGATGTCAGTCGATGTCAGACGACCGGCTGAACGGTTGAACTCTCTGCCTCCGGGCGTGGAGGAACCGGAAAGAGGCTACGCCAAAGGGCAGGTTCTCTTTCGGGGAGGTAAACCGACCCTGAACCCGTTTATACGGGTTCAATGGGCATATTTTTGGCCAAGCCCACGGGCTCGGACACCCACGCTAAACCGGCCTTGTGCCACATGATACCCTTGTTGGGAGGTGACTAAATACTAGTCGGTAGTCGGATGTCAGTCGATGTCGGACGACCGGCTGAACGGTTGAACTCTCTGCCTTCGGACGGGGAGGAACCCGAAAGAGGCTACGCTGAAGGGCGGGTTCTCTTTCGGGGAGGTAAACCGATCCTGAACCCGTTTATACGGGTTCAAAGGGCATACTTTTGGCCAAGCCCACGGGCTCCGACACCCACGCTAAACCGGCCTTGTGCCACATGATACCCTTGTGGGGAGGTGACTAAATACTAGTCGGTAGTCGGATGTCAGTCGATGTCGGACGACCGGCTGAACGGTTGAACTCTCTGCCTCCGGGCGTGGAGGAACCGGAAAGAGGCTACGCCGAAGGGCAGGTTCTCTTTCGGGGAGGTAAACGACCCTGAACCCGTTTATACGGGTTCAATGGGCATATTTTTGGCCAAGCCCACGGGCTCGGACACCAACGCTAAACCGGCCTTGTGCCACATGATACCCTTGTGGGGAGGTGACTAAATACTAGTCGGTAGTCGGATGTCAGTCGATGTCGGACGACCGGCTGAACGGTTGAACTCTCTGCCTCCGGGCGTGGAGGAACCGGAAAGAGGCTACGCCGAAGGGCAGGTTCTCTTTCGGGGAGGTAAACCGACCCTGAACCCGTTTATACGGGTTCAATGGGCATATTTTTGGCCAAGCCCACGGGCTCGGACACCAACGCTAAACCGGCCTTGTGCCACATGATACCCTTGTGGGGAGGTGACTAAATACTAGTCGGTAGTCGGATGTCAGTCGATGTCGGACGACCGGCTGAACGGTTGAACTCTCTGCATTCGGGCGGGGAGGAACCGGAAAGAGGCTACGCCGAAGGGCGGGTTCTCTTTCGGGGAGGTAAACCGACCCTGAACCCGTTTATACGGGTTCAAAGGGCATACTTTTGGCCAAGCCCACTGGCTCCGACACCCACGCTAAACCGGCCTTGTACCACATGATACCATTGTGGGGAGGTGACTAAATACTAGTCGGTAGTCGGATGTCAGTCGATGTCGGACGACCGGCTGAACGGTTGAACTCTCTGCCTCCGGGCGTGGAGGAACCGGAAAGAGGCTACGCCGAAGGGCAGGTTCTCTTTCGGGGAGATAAACCGACCCTGAACACGTTTATACGGGTTCAAAGGGCATATTTTTGGCCAAGCCCACGGGCTCGGACACCAACGCTAAACCGGCCTTGTGCCACATGATACCCTTGTTGGGAGGTGACTAAATACTAGTCGGTAGTCGGATGTCAGTCGATGTCGGACGACCGGCTGAACGGTTGAACTCTCTACCTTCGGGCGGGGAGGAACCGGAAAGAGGCTATGCCGAAGGGCGGGTTCTCTTTCGGGGGGGTAAACCGACCCTGAACACGTTTATACGGGTTGTAGCGGATAATTTTGGCCAAGCCCACGGGCTCGGACACCCACGCTAAACCGGCCTTGTGCCACATGATACCCTTGTGGAGAGGTGACTAAATACTAGTCGGTAGTCGGATGTCAGTCGATGTCGCACGACCGGCTGAACGGTTGAACTCTCTGCATTCGGGCGGGGAGGAACCGGAAAGAGGTTACACCGAAGGGCGGGTTCTCATTCGGGGAGGTAAACCGACACTGAACCCGTTTATACGGGTTCAAAGGACATACTTTTGGCCAAGCCCACGGGCTCCGACACCCACGCTAAACCGGCCTTGTGCCACATGATACCCTTGTGGGGAGGTGACTAAATACTAGTCGGTAGTCGGATGTCAGTCGATGTCGGACGACCGGCTGAACGGTTGAACTCTCTGCCTCCGGGCGTGGAGGAACCGGAAAGAGGCTACGCCGAAGGGCAGGTTCTCTTTCGGGGAGGTAAACCGACCCTGAACCCGTTTATACGGGTTCAATGGGCATATTTTTGGCCAAGCCCACGGGCTCGGACACCCACGCTAAACCGGCCTTGTGCCACATGATACCCTTGTGGGGAGGTGACTAAATACTAGTCGGTAGTCGGATGTCAGTCGATGTCGGACGACCGGCTGAACGGTTGAACTCTCTGCCTTCGGACGGGGAGGAACCCGAAAGAGGCTACGCTGAAGGGCGGGTTCTCTTTCGGGGAGGTAAACCGACCCTGAACCCGTTTATACGGGTTCAAAGGGCATACTTTTGGCCAAGCCCACGGGCTCCGACACCCACGCTAAACCGGCCTTGTGCCACATGATACCCTTGTGGGGAGGTGACTAAATACTAGTCGGTAGTCGGATGTCAGTCGATGTCGGACGACCGGCTGAACGGTTGAACTCTCTGCCTCCGGGCGTGGAGGAACCGGAAAGAGGCTACGCCGAAGGGCAGGTTCTCTTTCGGGGAGGTAAACCGACCCTGAACCCGTTTATACGGGTTCAATGGGCATATTTTTGGCCAAGCCCACGGGCTCGGACACCAACGCTAAACCGGCCTTGTGCCACATGATACCCTTGTGGGGAGGTGACTAAATACTAGTCGGTAGTCGGATGTCAGTCGATGTCGGACGACCGGCTGAACGGTTGAACTCTCTGCCTCCGGGCGTGGAGGAACCGGAAAGAGGCTACGCTGAAGGGCGGGTTCTCATTCGGGGAGGTAAACCGACCCTGAACCCGTTTATACGGGTTCAAAGGACATACTTTTGGCCAAGCCCAAGGGGTCCGACACCCACGCTAAACCGGCCTTGTGCCACATGATACCCTTGTGGGGAGGTGACTAAATACTAGTCGGTAGTCGGATGTCAGTCGATGTCGGACGACCGGCTGAACGGTTGAAGTCTCTGCCTCCGGGCGTGGAGGAACCGGAAAGAGGCTACGCCGAAGGGCAGGTTCTCTTTCGGGGAGGTAAACCGACCCTGAACCCGTTTATACGGGTTCAAAGGGCATACTTTTGGCCAAGCCCACGGGCTCCGACACCCACGCTAAACCGGCCTTGTGCCACATGATACCCTTGTGGGGAGGTGACTAAATACTAGTCGGTAGTCGGATGTCAGTCGATGTCGGACGACCGGCTGAACGGTTGAACTCTCTGCCTCCGGGCGTGGAGGAACCGGAAAGAGGCTACGCCGAAGGGCAGGTACTCTTTCGGGGAGGTAAACCGACCCTGAACCCGTTTATACGGGTTCAATGGGCATATTTTTGGCCAAGCCCACGGGCTCGGACACCAACGCTAAACCGGCCTTGTGCCACATGATACCCTTGTGGGGAGGTGACTAAATACTAGTCGGTAGTCGGATGTCAGTCGATGTCGGACGACCGGCTGAACGGTTGAACTCTCTGCCTCCGGGCGTGGAGGAACCGGAAAGAGGCTACGCCGAAGGACAGGTTCTCTTTCGGGGAGGTAAACCGACCCTGAACCCGTTTATACGGGTTCAATGGGCATATTTTTGGCCAAGCCCACGGGCTCGGACACCCACGCTAAACCGGCCTTGTGCCACATGATACCCTTGTGGGGAGGTGACTAAATACTAGTCGGTAGTCGGATGTCAGTCGATGTCGGACGACCGGCTGAACGGTTGAACTCTCTGCCTTCGGACGGGGAGGAACCCGAAAGAGGCTACGCTGAAGGGCGGGTTCTCTTTCGGGGAGGTAAACCGATCCTGAACCCGTTTATACGGGTTCAAAGGGCATACTTTTGGCCAAGCCCACGGGCTCCGACACCCACGCTAAACCGGCCTTGTGCCACATGATACCCTTGTGGGGAGGTGACTAAATACTAGTCGGTAGTCGGATGTCAGTCGATGTCGGACGACCGGCTGAACGGTTGAACTCTCTGCCTCCGGGCGTGGAGGAACCGGAAAGAGGCTACGCCGAAGGGCAGGTTCTCTTTCGGGGAGGTAAACCGACCCTGAACCCGTTTATACGGGTTCAATGGGCATATTTTTGGCCAAGCCCACGGGCTCGGACACCCACGCTAAACCGGCCTTGTACCACATGATACCATTGTGGGGAGGTGACTAAATACTAGTCGGTAGTCGGATGTCAGTCGATGTCGGACGACCGGCTGAACGGTTGAACTCTCTGCCTCCGGGCGTGGAGGAACCGGAAAGAGGCTACGCCGAAGGGCAGGTTCTCTTTCGGGGAGATAAACCGACCCTGAACACGTTTATACGGGTTCAAAGGGCATATTTTTGGCCAAGCCCACGGGCTCAGACACCAACGCTAAACCGGCCTTGTGCCACATGATACCCTTGTTGGGAGGTGACTAAATACTAGTCGGTAGTCGGATGTCAGTCGATGTCGGACGACCGGCTGAACGGTTGAACTCTCTACCTTCGGGCGGGGAGGAACCGGAAAGAGGCTATGCCGAAGGGCGGGTTCTCTTTCGGGGGGGTAAACCGACCCTGAACACGTTTATACGGGTTGTAGCGGATAATTTTGGCCAAGCCCACGGGCTCGGACACCCACGCTAAACCGGCCTTGTGCCACATGATACCCTTGTGGGGAGGTGACTAAATACTAGTCGGTAGTCGGATGTCAGTCGATGTCGGACGACCGGCTGAACGGTTGAACTCTCTGCATTCGGGCGGGGAGGAACCGGAAAGAGGTTACACCGAAGGGCGGGTTCTCATTCGGGGAGGTAAACCGACACTGAACCCGTTTATACGGGTTCAAAGGACATACTTTTGGCCAAGCCCACGGGCTCCGACACCCACGCTAAACCGGCCTTGTGCCACATGATACCCTTGTGGGGAGGTGACTAAATACTAGTCGGTAGTCGGATGTCAGTCGATGTCGGACGACCGGCTGAACGGTTGAACTCTCTGCCTCCGGGCGTGGAGGAACCGGAAAGAGGCTACGCCGAAGGGCAGGTTCTCTTTCGGGGAGGTAAACCGACCCTGAACCCGTTTATACGGGTTCAATGGGCATATTTTTGGCCAAGCCCACGGGCTCGGACACCCACGCTAAACCGGCCTTGTGCCACATGATACCCTTGTGGGGAGGTGACTAAATACTAGTCGGTAGTCGGATGTCAGTCGATGTCGGACGACCGGCTGAACGGTTGAACTCTCTGCCTTCGGACGGGGAGGAACCCGAAAGAGGCTACGCTGAAGGGCGGGTTCTCTTTCGGGGAGGTAAACCGATCCTGAACCCGTTTATACGGGTTCAAAGGGCATACTTTTGGCCAAGCCCACGGGCTCCGACACCCACGCTAAACCGGCCTTGTGCCACATGATACCCTTGTGGGGAGGTGACTAAATACTAGTCGGTAGTCGGATGTCAGTCGATGTCGGACGACCGGCTGAACGGTTGAACTCTCTGCCTCCGGGCGTGGAGGAACCGGAAAGAGGCTACGCCGAAGGGCAGGTTCTCTTTCGGGGAGGTAAACCGACCCTGAACCCGTTTATACGGGTTCAATGGGCATATTTTTGGCCAAGCCCACGGGCTCGGACACCAACGCTAAACCGGCCTTGTGCCACATGATACCCTTGTGGGGAGGTGACTAAATACTAGTCGGTAGTCGGATGTCAGTCGATGTCGGACGACCGGCTGAACGGTTGAACTCTCTGCCTCCGGGCGTGGAGGAACCGGAAAGAGGCTACGCCGAAGGGCAGGTTCTCTTTCGGGGAGGTAAACCGACCCTGAACCCGTTTATACGGGTTCAATGGGCATATTTTTGGCCAAGCCCACGGGCTCGGACACCAACGCTAAACCGGCCTTGTGCCACATGATACCCTTGTGGGGAGGTGACTAAATACTAGTCGGTAGTCGGATGTCAGTCGATGTCGGACGACCGGCTGAACGGTTGAACTCTCTGCATTCGGGCGGGGAGGAACCGGAAAGAGGTTACGCCAAGGGGGGTTCTCATTCGGGGAGGTAAACCGACCCTGAACCCGTTTATACGGGTTCAAAGGGCATACTTTTGGCCAAGCCCACGGGCTCGGACACCCACGCTAAACCGGCCTTGTGCCACATGATACCCTTGTGGGGAGGTGACTAAATACTAGTCGGTAGTCGGATGTCAGTCGATGTCGGACGACCGGCTGAACGGTTGAACTCTCTGCATTCGGGCGGGGAGGAACCGGAAAGAGGCTACGCCGAAGGGCGGGTTCTCTTTCGGGGAGGTAAACCGACCCTGAACCCGTTTATACGGGTTCAAAGGGCATACTTTTGGCCAAGCCCACTGGCTCCGACACCCACGCTAAACCGGCCTTGTACCACATGATACCATTGTGGGGAGGTGACTAAATACTAGTCGGTAGTCGGATGTCAGTCGATGTCGGACGACCGGCTGAACGGTTGAACTCTCTGCCTCCGGGCGTGGAGGAACCGGAAAGAGGCTACGCCGAAGGGCAGGTTCTCTTTCGGGGAGATAAACCGACCCTGAACACGTTTATACGGGTTCAAAGGGCATATTTTTGGCCAAGCCCACGGGCTCGGACACCAACGCTAAACCGGCCTTGTGCCACATGATACCCTTGTTGGGAGGTGACTAAATACTAGTCGGTAGTCGGATGTCAGTCGATGTCGGACGACCGGCTGAACGGTTGAACTCTCTACCTTCGGGCGGGGAGGAACCGGAAAGAGGCTATGCCGAAGGGCGGGTTCTCTTTCGGGGGGGTAAACCGACCCTGAACACGTTTATACGGGTTGTAGCGGATAATTTTGGCCAAGCCCACGGGCTCGGACACCCACGCTAAACCGGCCTTGTGCCACATGATACCCTTGTGGGGAGGTGACTAAATACTAGTCGGTAGTCGGATGTCAGTCGATGTCGGACGACCGGCTGAACGGTTGAACTCTCTGCATTCGGGCGGGGAGGAACCGGAAAGAGGTTACACCGAAGGGCGGGTTCTCATTCGGGGAGGTAAACCGACACTGAACCCGTTTATACGGGTTCAAAGGACATACTTTTGGCCAAGCCCACGGGCTCCGACACCCACGCTAAACCGGCCTTGTGCCACATGATACCCTTGTGGGGAGGTGACTAAATACTAGTCGGTAGTCGGATGTCAGTCGATGTCGGACGACCGGCTGAACGGTTGAACTCTCTGCCTTCGCACGGGGAGGAACCCGAAAGAGGCTACGCTGAAGGGCGGGTTCTCTTTCGGGGAGGTAAACCGACCCTGAACCCGTTTATACGGGTTCAAAGGGCATACTTTTGGCCAAGCCCACGGGCTCCGACACCCACGCTAAACCGGCCTTGTGCCACATGATACCCTTGTGGGGAGGTGACTAAATACTAGTCGGTAGTCGGATGTCAGTCGATGTCAGACGACCGGCTGAACGGTTGAACTCTCTGCCTCCGGGCGTGGAGGAACCGGAAAGAGGCTACGCCGAAGGGCAGGTTCTCTTTCGGGGAGGTAAACCGACCCTGAACCCGTTTATACGGGTTCAATGGGCATATTTTTGGCCAAGCCCACGGGCTCGGACACCAACGCTGAACCGGCCTTGTGCCACATGATACCCTTGTGGGGAGGTGACTAAATACTAGTCGGTAGTCGGATGTCAGTCGATGTCGGACGACCGGCTGAACGGTTGAACTCTCTGCATTCGGGCGGGGAGGAACCGGAAAGAGGTTACGCCGAAGGGGGGGTTCTCATTCGGGGAGGTAAACCGACCCTGAACCCGTTTATACGGGTTCAAAGGGCATACTTTTGGCCAAGCCCACGGGCTCGGACACCCACGCTAAACCGGCCTTGTGCCACATGATACCCTTGTGGGGAGGTGACTAAATACTAGTCGGTAGTCGGATGTCAGTCGATGTCGGACGACCGGCTGAACGGTTGAACTCTCTGCCTTCGGACGGGGAGGAACCCGAAAGAGGCTACGCTGAAGGGCGGGTTCTCTTTCGGGGAGGTAAACCGACCCTGAACCCGTTTATACGGGTTCAAAGGGCATACTTTTGGCCAAGCCCACGGGCTCAGACACCCACGCTAAACCGGCCTTGTGCCACATGATACCCTTGTGGGGAGGTGACTAAATACTAGTCGGTAGTCGGATGTCAGTCGATGTCGGACGACCGGCTGAACGGTTGAACTCTCTGCATTCGGGCCGGGAGGAACCGGAAAGAGGCTACGCCGAAGGGCGGGTTCTCTTTCGGGGAGGTAAACCGACCCTGAACCCGTTTATACGGGTTCAAAGGGCATACTTTTGGCCAAGCCCACGGGCTCCGACACCCACGCTAAACCGGCCTTGTACCACATGATACCCTTGTGGGGAGGTGACTAAATACTAGTCGGTAGTCGGATGTCAGTCGATGTCGGACGACCGGCTGAACGGTTGAACTCTCTGCCTCCGGGCGTGGAGGAACCGGAAAGAGGCTACGCCGAAGGGCAGGTTCTCTTTCGGGGAGATAAACCGACCCTGAACACGTTTATACGGGTTCAAAGGGCATATTTTTGGCCAAGCCCACGGGCTCGGACACCAACGCTAAACCGGCCTTGTGCCACATGATACCCTTGTTGGGAGGTGACTAAATACTAGTCGGTAGTCGGATGTCAGTCGATGTCGGACGACCGGCTGAACGGTTGAACTCTCTACCTTCGGGCGGGGAGGAACCGGAAAGAGGCTATGCCGAAGGGCGCGTTCTCTTTCGGGGGGGTAAACCGACCCTGAACACGTTTATACGGGTTGTAGCGGATAATTTTGGCCAAGCCCACGGGCTCGGACACCCACGCTAAACCGGCCTTGTGCCACATGATACCCTTGTGGGGAGGTGACTAAATACTAGTCGGTAGTCGGATGTCAGTCGATGTCGGACGACCGGCTGAACGGTAGAACTCTCTGCATTCGGGCGGGGAGGAACCGGAAAGAGGCTACGCCGAAGGGCGGGTTCTCTTTCGGGGATGTAAACCGACCCTGAACCCGTTTATACGGGTTCAAAGGGCTTACTTTTGGCCAAGCCCACGGGCTCCGACACCCACGCTAAACCGGCCTTGTGCCACATGATACCCTTGTGGGGAGGTGACTAAATACTAGTCGGTAGTCGGATGTCAGTCGATGGACGGACGACCGGCTGAACGGTTGAACTCTCTGCCTTCGGGCGTGGAGGAACCGGAAAGAGGCTACGCCGAAGGGCTGGTTCTCTTTCGGGGGGGTAAACCGACCCTGAACCCGTTTATACGGGTTCAAAGGGCATATTTTTGGCCAAGCCCACGGGCTCGGACACCCACGCTAAACCGGCCTTGTGCCACATGATACCCTTGTGGGGAGGTGACTAAATACTAGTCGGTAGTCGGATGTCAGTCGATGTCGGACGACCGGCTGAACGGTTGAACTCTCTGCATTCGGGCGGGGAGGAACCGGAAAGAGGCTACGCCGAAGGGCGGGTTCTCTTTCGGGGATGTAAACCGACCCTGAACCCGTTTATACGGGTGCAAAGGGCATACTTTTGGCCAAGCCCACGGGCTCCGACACCCACGCTAAACCGGCCTTGTGCCACATGATACCCTTGTGGGGAGGTGACTAAATACTAGTCGGTAGTCGGATGTCAGTCGATGTCGGACGACCGGCTGAACGGTTGAACTCTCTGCCTCCGGACGTGGAGGAACCGGAAAGAGGCTACGCCGAAGGGCAGGTTCTCTTTCGGGGAAATAAACCGACCCTGAACACGTTTATACGGGTTCAAAGGGCATATTTTTGGCCAAGCCCACGGGCTCGGACACCAACGCTAAACAGGCCTTGTGCCACATGATACCCTTGTGGGGAGGTGACTAAATACTAGTCGGTAGTCGGATGTCAGTCGATGTCGGACGACCGGCTGAACGGTTGAACTCTCTACCTTCGGGCGGGGAGGAACCGGAAAGAGGCTATGCCGAAGGGCGGGTTCTCTTTCGGGGGGGTAAACCGACCCTGAACCCGTTTATACGGGTGGTAGGGGATATTTTTGGCCAAGCCCACGGGCTCGGACACCCACGCTAAAACCGGCCTTGTGCCACATGATACCCTTGTGGGGAGGTGACTAAATACTAGTCGGTAGTCGGATGTCAGTCGATGTCGGACGACCGGCTGAACGGTTGAACTCTCTGCCTTCGGGCGTGGAGGAACCGGAAAGAGGCTACGCCGAAGGGCTGGTTCTCTTTCGGGGGGGTAAACCGACCCTGAACCCGTTTATACGGGTTCAAAGGGCATATTTTTGGCCAAGCCCACGGGCTCGGACACCAACGCTAAACCGGCCTTGTGCCACATGATACCCTTGTGGGGAGGTGACTAAATACTAGTCGGTAGTCGGATGTCAGTCGATGTCGGACGACCGGCTGAACGGTTGAACTCTCTGCATTCGGGCGGGGAGGAACCGGAAAGAGGCTACGCCGAAGGGCGGGTTCTCTTTCGGGGATGTAAACCGACCCTGAACCCGTTTATACGGGTTCAAAGGGCATACTTTTGGCCAAGCCCACGGGCTCCGACACCCACGCTAAACCGGCCTTGTGCCACATGATACCCTTGTGGGGAGGTGACTAAATACTAGTCGGTAGTCGGATGTCAGTCGATGTCGGACGACCGGCTGAACGGTTGAACTCTCTGCCTCCGGGCGTGGAGGAACCGGAAAGAGGCTACGCCGAAGGGCAGGTTCTCTTTCGGGGAAATAAACCGACCCTGAACACGTTTATACGGGTTCAAAGGGCATATTTTTGGCCAAGCCCACGGGCTCGGACACCAACGCTAAACAGGCCTTGTGCCACATGATACCCTTGTGGGGAGGTGACTAAATACTAGTCGGTAGTCGGATGTCAGTCGATGTCGGACGACCGGCTGAACGATTGAACTCTCTACCTTCGGGCGGGGAGGAACCGGAAAGAGGCTATGCCGAAGGGCGGGTTCTCTTTCGTGGGGGTAAACCGACCCTGAACAAGTTTATACGGGTTGTAGGGGATAATTTTGGCGAAGCCCACGGGCTCGGACACCCACGCTAAACAGGACTTGTGCCACATGATACCCTTGTGGGGAGGTGACTAAATACTAGTCGGTAGTCGGATGTCAGTCGATGTCGGACGACCGGCTGAACGGTAGAACTCTCTGCATTCAGGCGGGGAGGAACCGGAAAGAGGCTACGCCGAAGGGCGGGTTCTCTTTCGAGGATGTAAACCGACCCTGAACCCGTTTATACGGGTTCAAAGGGCATACTTTTGGCCAAGCCCACGGGCTCCGACACCCACGCTAAACCGGCCTTGTGCCACATGATACCCTTGTGGGGAGGTGACTAAATACTAGTCGGTAGTCGGATGTCAGTCGATGTCGGACGACCGGCTGAACGGTTGAACTCTCTGCCTCCGGGCGTGGAGGAACCGGAAAGAGTCTACGCCGAAGGGCAGGTTCTCTTTCGGGGAAATAAACCGACCCTGAACACGTTTATACGGGTTCAAAGGGCATATTTTTGGCCAAGCCCACGGGCTCGGACACCAACGCTAAACAGGCCTTGTGCCACATGATACCCTTGTGGGGAGGTGACTAAATACTAGTCGGTAGTCGGATGTCAGTCGATGTCGGACGACCGTCTGAACGGTTGAACTCTCTACCTTCGGGCGGGGAGGAACCGGAAAGAGGCTATGCCGAAGGGCGGGTTCTCTTTCGGGGGGGGGTAAACCGACCCTGAACACGTTTATACGGGTTGTAGGGGATAATTTTGGCCAAGCCCACGGGCTCGGACACCCACGCTAAACCGGCCTTGTGCCACATGATACCCTTGTGGGGAGGTGACTAAATACTAGTCGGTAGTCGGATGTCAGTCGATGTCGGACGACCGGCTGAACGTTTGAACTCTCTGCATTCGGGCGGGGAGGAACCGGAAAGAGGCTACGCCGAAGGGCGGGTTCTCTTTCGGGGATGTAAACCGACCCTGAACCCGTTTATACGGGTTCAAAGGGCATACTTTTGGCCAAGCCCACGGGCTCCGACACCCACGCTAAACCGGCCTTGTGCCACATGATACCCTTGGGGGTGGTGACTAAATACTAGTCGGTAGTCGGATGTCAGTCGATGTCGGACGACCGGCTGAACGGTTGAACTCTCTGCCTCCGGGCGTGGAGGAACCGGAAAGAGGCTACGCCGAAGGGCAGGTTCTCTTTCGGGGAGATAAACCGACCCTGAACACGTTTATACGGGTTCAAAGGGCATATTTTTGGCCAAGCCCACGGGCTCGGACACCAACGCTAAACCGGCCTTGTGCCACATGATACCCTTGTGGGGAGGTGACTAAATACTAGTCGGTAGTCGGATGTCAGTCGATGTCGGACGACCGGCTGAACGGTTGAACTCTCTACCTTCGGGCGGGGAGGAACCGGAAAGAGGCTATGCCGAAGGGCGGGTTCTCTTTCGGGGGGGGGGGTAAACCGACCCTGAACACGTTTATACTGGTTGTAGGGGATATTTTTGGCCAAGCCCACGGGCTCGGACACCCACGCTAAACCGGCCTTGTGCCACATGATACCCTTGTGGGGAGGTGACTAAATACTAGTCGGTAGTCGGATGTCAGTCGATGTCGGACGACCGGCTGAACGGTTGAACTCTCTGCCTTCGGGCGGGGAGGAACCCGAAAGAGGCTACGCTGAAGGGCGGGTTCTCTTTCGGGGAGGTAAACCGACCCTGAACCCGTTTATACGGGTTCAAAGGGCATACTTTTGGCCAAGCCCACGGGCTCCGACACCAACGCTAAACCGGCCTTGTGCCACATGATACCCTTGTGGGGAGGTGACTAAATATTAGTCGGTAGTCGGATGTCAGTCGATGTCGGACGACCGGCTGAACGGTTGAACTCTCTGCCTTCGGGCGTGGAGGAACCGGAAAGAGGCTACGCCGAAGGGCTGGTTCTCTTTCGGGGGGGTAAACCGACCCTGAACCCGTTTATACGGGTTCAAAGGGCATATTTTTGGCCAAGCCCACGGGCTCGGACACCCACGCTAAACCGGCCTTGTGCCACATTATACCCTTGTGGGGAGGTGACTAAATACTAGTCGGTAGTCGGATGTCAGTCGATGTCGGACGACCGGCTGAACGGTTGAACTCTCTGCATTCGGGCGGGGAGGAACCGGAAAGAGGCTACGCCGAAGGGCGGGTTCTCTTTCGGGGATGTAAACCGACCCTGAACCCGTTTATACGGGTTCAAAGGGCATACGTTGGCCAAGCCCACGGGCTCCGACACCCACGCTAAACCGGCCTTGTGCCACATGATACCCTTGTGGGGAGGTGACTAAATACTAGTCGGTAGTCGGATGTCAGTCGATGTCGGACGACCGGCTGAACGGTTGAACTCTCTGCCTCCGGGCGTGGAGGAACCGGAAAGAGGCTACGCCGAAGGGCAGGTTCTCTTTCGGGGAAATAAACCGACCCTGAACACGTTTATACGGGTTCAAAGGGCATATTTTTGGCCAAGCCCACGGGCTCGGACACCAACGCTAAACAGGCCTTGTGCCACATGATACCCTTGTGGGGAGGTGACTAAATACTAGTCGGTAGTCGGATGTCAGTCGATGTCGGACGACCGGCTGAACGGTTGAACTCTCTACCTTCGGGCGGGGAGGAACCGGAAAGAGGCTATGCCGAAGTGCGGGTTCTCTTAAGGGGGGGGGTAAACCGACCCTGAACCCGTTTATACGGGAGGTAGGGGATATTTTTGGCCAAGCCCACGGGCTCGGACAGCCACGCTAAACCGGCCTTGTGCCACATTATACCCTTGTGGGGAGGTGACTAAATACTAGTCGGTAGTCGGATGTCAGTCGATGTCGGACGACCGGCTGAACGGTTGAACTCTTTGCCTTCGGGCGTGGAGGAACCGGAAAGAGGCTACGCCGAAGGGCTGGTTCTCTTTCGGGGGGGTAAACCGACCCTGAACCCGTTTATAAGGGTTCAAAGGGCATATTTTTGGCCAAGCCCACGGGCTCGGACACCAACGCTAAACCGGCCTTGTGCCACATGATACCCTTGTGGGGAGGTGACTAAATACTAGTCGGTAGTCGGATGTCAGTCGATGTCGGACGACCGGCTGAACGGTTGAACTCCCTGCTTTCGGGCGCGGAGGAACCCGAAAGAGGCTACGCTGAAGGGCGGGTTCTCTTTCGGGGAGGTATACCGACCCTGAACCCGTTTATACGGGTTCAAAGGGCATACTTTTGGCCAAGCCCACGGGCTCCGACACCCACGCTAAACCGGCCTTGTGCCACATGATACCCTTGTGGGGAGGTGACTAAATACTAGTCGGTAGTCGGATGTCAGTCGATGTCGGACGACCGGCTGAACGGTTGAACTCTCTGTCTTCGGGCGTGGAGGAACCGGAAAGAGGCTACGCCGAAGGGCTGGTTCTCTTTCGGGGGTGTAAACCGACCCTGAACCCGTTTATACGGGTTCAAAGGGCATATTTTTGGCCAAGCCCACGGGCTCGGACACCAACGCTAAACCGGCCTTGTGCCACATGATACCCTTGTGGGGAGGTGATTAATTACTAATCGGTAGTCGGATGTCAGTCGATGTCGGACGACCGGCTGAACGGTTGAACTCTCTGCATTCGGGCGGGGAGGAACCGGAAAGAGGCTACGCCGAAGGGCGGGTTCTCTTTCGGGGATGTAAACTGACCCTGAACCCGTTTATACAGGTTCAAAGGCATGCTTTTGGCCAAGCCCACGGGCTCGGACACCCACGGTAAACCGGCCTTGTGCCACATGATACACTTGTGGGGAGGTGACTAAATACTAGTCGGTAGTCGGATGTCAGTCGATGTCGGACGACCGGCTGAACGGTGGAACTCTCTGCCTTCGGGCGTGGAGGAACCGCAAAGAGGCTATGCCGAAGGGCGGATTCTCTTTCCGGGCGGTAAACCTGACCCTGAACCCGTTTATACGGGTTCAAAGGGCATATTTTTGGCCGAGCCCACGGGCTCGGAGATCCCACGGACTCGGAGATCCCACGGGCTTGGAGATCCCACGGGCTCGGAGATTCCACGGGCTCGGAGATCCCACATTAAACCGGCCTTGTGCCACATGATACCCTTGTGGGGGGGTAACTAAATACTAGTCGGTAGTCGGATGTCAGTCGATGTCGGACGACCGGCTGAACGTTTCAACTCTCTGCCTTCGGGCGGGGAGGAACCGGAAAGTGGCTCCGCCTAAGGGCGGGTTCTCTTTCGGGGAGTAAACCGACCCTGAACCCGTTTATACGGGTTCAAAGGGCATATTTTTGGCCAAGCCCACGGGCTCGGACACCTACGCTAAACCGGCCTTGTGCCACATGATACCCTTGTGGGGAGGTGACTAAATAGTAGTCGGTAGTCGGATGTCAGTCGATATCGGACGACCGGCTGAACGGTTGAACTCTCTGCCTTCGGGCGGGGAGGAACCCGAAAGAAGCTACGCTGAAGCGCGGGTTCTCTTCCGGGAAGTTAAACCGACCCTGAAACCGTTTATACGGGTTCAAAGAGCATACTTCTGGCCAAGCCCACGGGCTCCGACACCCACGCTAAACCGGCCTTGTGCCACATGATACCCTTGTTGGGAGGTGACTAAATACTAGTCGGTAGTCGGATGTCAGTCGATGTCGGACGACCGGCTGAACGGTTTAACTCTCTGCCTTCGGGCGTGGAGGAACCGGAAAGAGGCTACGCCGAAGTGCGGATTCTCTTTCCGGGAGGTAAACCTGAGACTGAACCCGTTTATACGGTTTCAAAGGGCATACTTTTGGCCAAGCCCACAGGCTCGGAGATCCCACGGGCTCGGAGATCCCACATTAAACCGGTCTTGTGCCACATGATACCCTTGTGGGGGGTAACTAAATACTAGTCGGTAGTCGGATGTCAGTTGATGTCGGACGACCGGCTGAACGGTTGAACTCTCTGCCTTCGGGCGGGGAGGAACCGGAAAGTGGCTCCGCCTAAGGGCGGGTTCTCTTTCGGGGAAATAAACCGACCCTGAACACGTTTATACGGGTTCAAAGGGCATATTTTTGGCCAAGCCCACGGGCTCGGACACCAACGCTAAACAGGCCTTGTGCCACATGATACCCTTGTGGGGAGGTGACTAAATACTAGTCGGTAGTCGGATGTCAGTCGATGTCGGACGACCGGCTGAACGGTTGAACTCTCTACCTTCGGGCGGGGAGGAACCGGAAAGAGGCTATGCCGAAGTGCGGGTTCTCTTAAGGGGGGGGGTAAACCGACCCTGAACCCGTTTATACGGGAGGTAGGGGATATTTTTGGCCAAGCCCACGGGCTCGGACAGCCACGCTAAACCGGCCTTGTGCCACATTATACCCTTGTGGGGAGGTGACTAAATACTAGTCGGTAGTCGGATGTCAGTCGATGTCGGACGACCGGCTGAACGGTTGAACTCTTTGCCTTCGGGCGTGGAGGAACCGGAAAGAGGCTACGCCGAAGGGCTGGTTCTCTTTCGGGGGGGTAAACCGACCCTGAACCCGTTTATAAGGGTTCAAAGGGCATATTTTTGGCCAAGCCCACGGGCTCGGACACCAACGCTAAACCGGCCTTGTGCCACATGATACCCTTGTGGGGAGGTGACTAAATACTAGTCGGTAGTCGGATGTCAGTCGATGTCGGACGACCGGCTGAACGGTTGAACTCCCTGCTTTCGGGCGCGGAGGAACCCGAAAGAGGCTACGCTGAAGGGCGGGTTCTCTTTCGGGGAGGTATACCGACCCTGAACCCGTTTATACGGGTTCAAAGGGCATACTTTTGGCCAAGCCCACGGGCTCCGACACCCACGCTAAACCGGCCTTGTGCCACATGATACCCTTGTGGGGAGGTGACTAAATACTAGTCGGTAGTCGGATGTCAGTCGATGTCGGACGACCGGCTGAACGGTTGAACTCTCTGTCTTCGGGCGTGGAGGAACCGGAAAGAGGCTACGCCGAAGGGCTGGTTCTCTTTCGGGGGTGTAAACCGACCCTGAACCCGTTTATACGGGTTCAAAGGGCATATTTTTGGCCAAGCCCACGGGCTCGGACACCAACGCTAAACCGGCCTTGTGCCACATGATACCCTTGTGGGGAGGTGATTAATTACTAATCGGTAGTCGGATGTCAGTCGATGTCGGACGACCGGCTGAACGGTTGAACTCTCTGCATTCGGGCGGGGAGGAACCGGAAAGAGGCTACGCCGAAGGGCGGGTTCTCTTTCGGGGATGTAAACTGACCCTGAACCCGTTTATACAGGTTCAAAGGCATGCTTTTGGCCAAGCCCACGGGCTCGGACACCCACGGTAAACCGGCCTTGTGCCACATGATACACTTGTGGGGAGGTGACTAAATACTAGTCGGTAGTCGGATGTCAGTCGATGTCGGACGACCGGCTGAACGGTGGAACTCTCTGCCTTCGGGCGTGGAGGAACCGCAAAGAGGCTATGCCGAAGGGCGGATTCTCTTTCCGGGCGGTAAACCTGACCCTGAACCCGTTTATACGGGTTCAAAGGGCATATTTTTGGCCGAGCCCACGGGCTCGGAGATCCCACGGACTCGGAGATCCCACGGGCTTGGAGATCCCACGGGCTCGGAGATTCCACGGGCTCGGAGATCCCACATTAAACCGGCCTTGTGCCACATGATACCCTTGTGGGGGGGTAACTAAATACTAGTCGGTAGTCGGATGTCAGTCGATGTCGGACGACCGGCTGAACGTTTCAACTCTCTGCCTTCGGGCGGGGAGGAACCGGAAAGTGGCTCCGCCTAAGGGCGGGTTCTCTTTCGGGGAGTAAACCGACCCTGAACCCGTTTATACGGGTTCAAAGGGCATATTTTTGGCCAAGCCCACGGGCTCGGACACCTACGCTAAACCGGCCTTGTGCCACATGATACCCTTGTGGGGAGGTGACTAAATAGTAGTCGGTAGTCGGATGTCAGTCGATATCGGACGACCGGCTGAACGGTTGAACTCTCTGCCTTCGGGCGGGGAGGAACCCGAAAGAAGCTACGCTGAAGCGCGGGTTCTCTTCCGGGAAGTTAAACCGACCCTGAAACCGTTTATACGGGTTCAAAGAGCATACTTCTGGCCAAGCCCACGGGCTCCGACACCCACGCTAAACCGGCCTTGTGCCACATGATACCCTTGTTGGGAGGTGACTAAATACTAGTCGGTAGTCGGATGTCAGTCGATGTCGGACGACCGGCTGAACGGTTTAACTCTCTGCCTTCGGGCGTGGAGGAACCGGAAAGAGGCTACGCCGAAGTGCGGATTCTCTTTCCGGGAGGTAAACCTGAGACTGAACCCGTTTATACGGTTTCAAAGGGCATACTTTTGGCCAAGCCCACAGGCTCGGAGATCCCACGGGCTCGGAGATCCCACATTAAACCGGTCTTGTGCCACATGATACCCTTGTGGGGGGTAACTAAATACTAGTCGGTAGTCGGATGTCAGTTGATGTCGGACGACCGGCTGAACGGTTGAACTCTCTGCCTTCGGGCGGGGAGGAACCGGAAAGTGGCTCCGCCTAAGGGCGGGTTCTCTTTCGGGGAGGTAAACCGACCCTGAACCCGTTTATACGGGTTCAAAGGGCATATTTTTGGACAAGCCCACGGGCTCGGACACCTACGCTAAGCCGGCCTTGTGCCACATGATACCCTTGTGCGGAGGTGACTAAATACTAGTCGGTAGTCGGATGTCAGTCGATATCGGACGACCGGCTGAATTGTTGAACTCTCTGCCTTCGGGCGCGGAGGAACCGGAAAAAGGCTACGCCGAAGGGCGGATTCTCTTTCCGGGAGGTAAACCGACCCTGAACCCGTTTATACGGGTTCAAAGGGCATATTTTTGGCCAAGCTCACGGGATCCGACACCCACGCTAAACCGGGCTTGTGCCACATGATACCCTTGTGGGGAGGTGACTAAATACTAGTCGGTAGTCGGATGTCAGTCGATGTCGGACGACCGGCTGAACGGTTGAACTCTCTGCCTTCGGGCGTGGAGGAACCGGAAAGAGGCTACGCCGAAGGGCTGGTTCTCTTTCGGGGGTGTAAACCGACCCTGAACCCGTTTATACGGGTTCAAAGGGCATATATTTGGCCAAGCCCACGGGCTCGGACACCAACGCTAAACCGGCCTTGTGCCACATGATACACTTGTGGGGAGGTCACTAAATACTAATCGGTAGTCGGATGTCAGTCGATGTCGGACGACCGGCTGAACGGTTGAACTCTCTGCATTCGGGCGGGGAGGAACCGGAAAGAGGCTACGCCGAAGGGCGGGTTCTCTTTCGGGGATGTAAACTGACCCTGAACCCGTTTATACAGGTTCAAAGGCATGCTTTTGGCCAAGCCCACGGGCTCGGACACCCACGGTAAACCGGCCTTGTGCCACATGATACACTTGTGGGGAGGTGACTAAATACTAGTCGGTAGTCGGATGTCAGTCGATGTCGGACGACCGGCTGAACGGTGGAACTCTCTGCCTTCGGGCGTGGAGGAACCGCAAAGAAGCTATGCCGAAGGGCGGATTCTCTTTCCGGGCGGTAAACCTGACCCTGAACCCGTTTATACGGGTTCAAAGGGCATATTTTTGGCCGAGCCCACGGACTCGGAGATCCCACGGGCTTGGAGATCCCACGGGCTCGGAGATTCCACGGGCTCGGAGATCCCACATTAAACCGGCCTTGTGCCACATGATACCCTTGTGGGGGGGTAACTAAATACTAGTCGGTAGTCGGATGTCAGTCGATGTCGGACGACCGGCTGAACGTTTCAACTCTCTGCCTTCGGGCGGGGAGGAACCGGAAAGTGGCTCCGCCTAAGGGCGGGTTCTCTTTCGGGGAGTAAACCGACCCTGAACCCGTTTATACGGGTTCAAAGGGCATATTTTTGGCCAAGCCCACGGGCTCGGACACCTACGCTAAACCGGCCTTGTGCCACATGATACCCTTGTGGGGAGGTGACTAAATAGTAGTCGGTAGTCGGATGTCAGTCGATATCGGACGACCGGCTGAACGGTTGAACTCTCTGCCTTCGGGCGGGGAGGAACCCGAAAGAAGCTACGCTGAAGCGCGGGTTCTCTTCCGGGAAGTTAAACCGACCCTGAAACCGTTTATACGGGTTCAAAGAGCATACTTTTGGCCAAGCCCACGGGCTCCGACACCCACGCTAAACCGGCCTTGTGCCACATGATACCCTTGTTGGGAGGTGACTAAATACTAGTCGGTAGTCGGATGTCAGTCGATGTCGGACGACCGGCTGAACGGTTTAACTCTCTGCCTTCGGGCGTGGAGGAACCGGAAAGAGGCTACGCCGAAGTGCGGATTCTCTTTCCGGGAGGTAAACCTGAGACTGAACCCGTTTATACGGTTTCAAAGGGCATACTTTTGGCCAAGCCCACAGGCTCGGAGATCCCACGGGCTCGGAGATCCCACATTAAACCGGTCTTGTGCCACATGATACCCTTGTGGGGGGTAACTAAATACTAGTCGGTAGTCGGATGTCAGTTGATGTCGGACGACCGGCTGAACGGTTGAACTCTCTGCCTTCGGGCGGGGAGGAACCGGAAAGTGGCTCCGCCTAAGGGCGGGTTCTCTTTCGGGGAGGTAAACCGACCCTGAACCCGTTTATACGGGTTCAAAGGGCATATTTTTGGACAAGCCCACGGGCTCGGACACCTACGCTAAGCCGGCCTTGTGCCACATGATACCCTTGTGCGGAGGTGACTAAATACTAGTCGGTAGTCGGATGTCAGTCGATATCGGACGACCGGCTGAATTGTTGAACTCTCTGCCTTCGGGCGCGGAGGAACCGGAAAAAGGCTACGCCGAAGGGCGGATTCTCTTTCCGGGAGGTAAACCGACCCTGAACCCGTTTATACGGGTTCAAAGGGCATATTTTTGGCCAAGCCCACGGGATCCGACACCCACGCTAAACCGGGCTTGTGCCACATGATACCCTTGTGGGGAGGTGACTGAATACTAGTCGGTAGTCGGATGTCAGTCGATGTCGGACGACCGGCTGAACGGTTGAACTCTCTGCCTTCGGGCGTGGAGGAACCGGAAAGAGGCTACGCCGAAGGGCAGGTTCTCTTTCGGGGAGATAAACAGACCCTGAACCCGTTTATACGTGTTTAAAGGGCATATTTTTGGCCAAGCCCACGGGCTCGGACACCAACGCTAAACAGGCCTTGTGCCACATGATACCCTTGTGGGGAGGTGACTAAATACTAGTCGGTAGTCGGATGTCAGTCGATGTCGGACGACCGGCTGAACTGTTGAACTCTCTGCCTTCGGGCGGGGAGGAACCGGAAAGAGGCTACGCCGAAGGGCGGGTTCTCTTTCGGGGAGGTAAACCGACCCTGAACCCGTTTATACGTGTTTAAAGGGCATATTTTTGGCCAAGCTCACGGGCTCGGACACCAACGCTAAACAGGCCTTGTGCCACATGATACCCTTGTGGGGAGGTGACTAAATACTAGTCGGTAGTCGGATGTCAGTCGATGTCGGACGACCGGCTGAACTGTTGAACTCTCTGCCTTCGGGCGGGGAGGAACCGGAAAGAGGCTACGCCGAAGGGCGGGTTCTCTTTCGGGGAGGTAAACCGACCCTGAACCCGTTTATACGGGTTGTAGGGGATATTTTTGGCCAAGCCCACGGGCTCCGACACCAACGCTAAACCGGCCTTGTGCCACATGATACCCTTGTGGGGAGATGACTAAATACTAGTCGGTAGTCGGATGTCAGTCGATGTCGGACGACCGGCTGAACGGTTGAACTCTCTGCCTTCGGGCGGGGAGGAACCGGAAAGAGGCTACGCCGAAGGGCGGGTTCTCTTTCGCGGAGTCAAACCGACCCTGAACCCGTTTATACGGGTTGTAGGGGATATTTTTGGCCAAGCCCACGGGCTCGGACACCCACGGTAAACCGGCCTTGTGCCACATGATACACTTGTGGGGAGGTGACTAAATACTAGTCGGTAGTCGGATGTCAGTCGATGTCGGACGACCGGCTGAACGGTTGAACTCTCTGCCTTCGGGCGTGGAGGAACCGCAAAGAGGCTATGCCGAAGGGCGGATTCTCTTTCCGGGCGGTAAACCTGACCCTGAACCCTTTTATACGGGTTCAAAGGGCATATTTTTGGCCGAGCCCACGGGCTCGGAGATCCCACGGACTCGGAGATCCCACGGGCTTGGAGATCCCACGGGCTCGGAGATTCCACGGGCTCGGAGATCCCACATTAAACCGGCCTTGTGCCACATGATACCCTTGTGGGGGGGTAACTAAATACTAGTCGGTAGTCGGATGTCAGTCGATGTCGGACGACCGGCTGAACGTTTCAACTCTCTGCCTTCGGGCGGGGAGGAACCGGAAAGTGGCTCCGCCTAAGGGCGGGTTCTCTTTCGGGGAGTAAACCGACCCTGAACCCGTTTATACGGGTTCAAAGGGCATATTTTTGGCCAAGCCCACGGGCTCGGACACCTACGCTAAACCGGCCTTGTGCCACATGATACCCTTGTGGGGAGGTGACTAAATAGTAGTCGGTAGTCGGATGTCAGTCGATATCGGACGACCGGCTGAACGGTTGAACTCTCTGCCTTCGGGCGGGGAGGAACCCGAAAGAAGCTACGCTGAAGCGCGGGTTCTCTTTCGGGAAGTTAAACCGACCCTGAAACCGTTTATACGGGTTCAAAGAGCATACTTTTGGCCAAGCCCACGGGCTCCGACACCCACGCTAAACCGGCCTTGTGCCACATGATACCCTTGTGGGGAGGTGACTAAATACTAGTCGGTAGTCGGATGTCAGTCGGATGTCAGTCGATGTCGGACGACCGGCTGAACGGTTTAACTCTCTGCCTTCGGGCGTGGAGGAACCGGAAAGAGGCTACGCCGAAGTGCGGATTCTCTTTCCGGGAGGTAAACCTGAGACTGAACCCGTTTATACGGTTTCAAAGGGCATACTTTTGGCCAAGCCCACAGGCTCGGAGATCCCACGGGCTCGGAGATCCCACATTAAACCGGTCTTGTGCCACATGATACCCTTGTGGGGGGTAACTAAATACTAGTCGGTAGTCGGATGTCAGTTGATGTCGGACGACCGGCTGAACGGTTGAACTCTCTGCCTTCGGGCGGGGAGGAACCGGAAAGTGGCTCCGCCTAAGGGCGGGTTCTCTTTCGGGGAGGTAAACCGACCCTGAACCCGTTTATACGGGTTCAAAGGGCATATTTTTGGACAAGCCCACGGGCTCGGACACCTACGCTAAGCCGGCCTTGTGCCACATGATACCCTTGTGGGAGGTGACTAAATACTAATCGGTAGTCGGATGTCAGTCGATGTCGGATGACCGGCTGAACGGTTGAACTCTCTGCCTTCGGGCGTGGAGGAACCGGAAAGAGGCTACGCCGAAGGGCCGGTTCTCTTTCGGGGAGATAAACCGACCCTGAACACGATTATTCGGTTTCAAAGGGCATATTTTTGGCCAAGCCCACGGGCTCGGATACCCACGCTAAACCGGCCTTGTGCCACATGATACACTTGTGGGGAGGTCACTAAATTCTAGTCGGTAGTCGGATGTCAGTCGATGTCGGACGACCGTCTGAACGGTTGAACTCTCTGTCTTCTGCCGTGGAGGAACCGGAAAGTGGCTACGCCGAAGGGCGGTTTCTCTTTCCGCGAGGTAAACCTGACCCTGAACCCGTTTATACAGGTTCAAAGGGCATATTTTTGGTCGAGCCCACGGGATCGGAGATCCCATATTAAACCGGCCTTGTACCACATGATACCCTTGTGCGGGGGTAACTAAATACTAGTCGGTAGTCGGATGTCAGTCGATGTCGGGCGACCGGCTGAACGGTTGAACTCTCTGCCTTCGGGCGGGGAGGAACCGGAAAGAGGCTACGCCGAAGGGCGGATTCTCTTTCCGGGAGGTAAACCTGTCCCTGAACCCGTTTATACGGGTTCAAAGGGTATATTTTTGGCAGAGCCCACGGGCTCGGAGATCCCACATTAAACCGGCCTTGTGCCACATGATGCCCTCGTGTGGGGGCGACTAAATACTAGCGGGTAGTCGGATAGTGAGTGAATATACGAACGGAGATAGTGTGAGGTAACCTCTTGTAGAAGTCAGTTACAAGCACGTAGACTCTAAGGAAGTTATACTTCGAGACTGTATATATCTATCTGTATTTGCTACTGAGCACGTTCCTGGACTTACTAACAGTATTACTCTTTGTATGATTGTGTAAATACGTTTTATTTCTTATATTTATTGCGTTTGTCATTCCTTGGAGACCGAATTCATCTCGGAATCCACAACACATATAAAAAGAACTTTTGTCTGTTGATCAATTTAGTTATATTATGATGTAATATGTATACAATTTATAACGATATTCATTAAAAAATGTAAATGTAAAAGATTTTGCCTTATATTTTGTGCATATCAGTATTATGGTTTCATAAATATTTTATTAACTATGACCAAACAGATTGTGTCAAATCTTTGACTAGTCTTTTTTTGTAATTTTTACAATTTTTTTTTACATAGGTTAGGTTTCAATTATCAAGTACAGCAACAAATGGCATATTTTGCTCATGGGGATTCATAATTCGAATTCAGGTTCGAAAATAATTTCCATTAAATTTTACTAATACATAAAATATCACCTTTATTTAGATTTATTCTTGAAATAAAAACATTTCGAATTCAGTCAATAAGCAAAAACCTGGCATATTTTGAGACGATATCTCAGACAAAAAGCTCGAAAAATGGTATAGACTATGAAGAAACTTCTTGGTAGCAGTACCTAAGACATGAAACTCGAGTTTTTGCATCAAGCAGGATATTGAATTTCTGAAACAACGTGAAAAATCAATCTGCCTTACTGAGCAGTTTTCTTTCTTCACATCTGTTTTTATAAATTTGGAAGTCATTATCTACAAAACAATTAGTTTAATGTCTTTGATTTCCTAATTGTTTTACACCTGGCAAGGTTTGAAATGTTTCTGTATTGGTGACCTCGTCAGACATCGTGAACCGAGAAAGTTCTTCTATTAAATTCATGCATTCAGTGGATTCGGAAATAGGAAGGCGATTTCCAATGGATGAGAAGAGAGAGTCCCTATTGATGTCGTCAGAAACTGATATGAAGTCTACATCAGAGGTACACAATTGCCTATTCGAAATATACACATTTTCCTAGACTTGTTTGATGACAGATATGCCATACTAGAAAGAAAAATAAAATAGGCCTAGAGAAGTTGTCTTTAATAAAGAAAATGAGTGCTTAGTAAATATAAAGTACATTCTATCTGGATAAGAAGCAAGATACAAGCACTTTATGAAGAAATCATTTTGCCATATAATAAGAACTTTTTATTCCAAGGGAAAGTCTGTTCCTCAATTTAGTTATATTATGATATGTAATATGTATACTATTTATAATGATATGTAATATGTATACTATTTATAACGATATGTAATATGTATACTATTTATAATGATATGTAATATGTATACTATTTATAACGATATGTAATATGTATACTATTTATAATGATATGTAATATGTATACTATTTATAACGATATTCAATAAATATCAAAAAATGTATTCAGTTTTAATACTTCCGTATGTGTGAGATTTCTGAGGGTCAGATTTTGTTTCCGTAAGTACTGATGCGCAATAGACAGCAGGTTTTAGGGATGTATTTTTAGTTCGAGACTTCTTTCAAAAAATAGATAAAAGTGTTCATGAAGTCAGGGAGGAAATACTCTATTGTCAAAGGTTCACCTTCATTTTCAACTGATGTTTTATTATTATATATTTTATATATTTTTCTTAGATTTCTTAAGTTTCTCTTCAGTAGGTTCATTATTATTCACATTTGATGATTGGATGTATATTGGTTTATTTCCTACTTCTGCGTGTATATTTAGGCATCTGTAGTCAGGGTTTGAAGTGTTTTGACGGCATTTCTTTTTGGAGATTACATTGTATAATGTCATTGGGATTTTTCACTTTTCTCCACATTTTATGCAATGTCTATACTGCTTGGCATATTTAATTTAATTTCCAATTTTCTGGATATATTGCGTTCTAGAGATTTTCATTATCTCTACTGCATATCATACTATTTCATATCAAATTCGAATACCGGCAACATTAAATTATTCCGTCCAATTCGCCTCTCCAACAGAGAGGTTATTCAGTAAGACCCACTGTTTATTTTTCACATGATTCTTTCCATGGCAGGATGATATTCTAATAGTTATAATAATTTCAAAGCTTATTTTAGAAGCTAAACATTTCATGTTGGTACGACTTTACTAGGCGGCACTTTTATTTGATAGAAAATACTTATTATGGAATTCGAATGATCAAACTTTACATCAGATTTAAATTTAACAAAACTTCATTTTTTATCTTTTCTTATCTAAAATCCGAACAATCTGATTCGAATTTCCTATTCATCCCATCAACATTTTTATATTTTCTTTCTATGTGTGTCAACCATTGGGCATAGAAAACTATAGTTCATGTTCTATGTTGACGTGTATACTGCAGATATTTTTTGTCCATTTCGTAGTTTTCTTTCGACTTCAAATTCTTTTCCAATTGTACAGCAATGATCTAGCAAATTCTTCCCTTTTTATCTGATTTCTCGCTTGCGTGTTGCCGTCTGCTTTATCTGAATATTATAGATTATATTAGTTTCTTGTTTTATTTCTTTAATGTCAGCCTTTCGATTATGTTGAATGAAAATAGATAAAAAAAAGTATGTACAGTAAAGGAAGGGGGGAAGAATGAACAAAAGATTAAATTGTGGGAGCATAAAGAAAGAAAGAAAGAAAGAAAGAAAGAAAGAAAGAAAGAAAGAAAGAAAGAAAAGTTTAGTAGAAAAGTAAGAAAACATTTATATGTATTAAAATGAATTAATGGATATAGAAAAAGTAACGCAGGATCGACGAAAATAGAATGAGATTTGTAAAATAAATGGAAATCTCTTCAGAAATGGAAAGAAAAGAGAAGGAAATACAAAAACAATTAAGGGCGTAAGATAATTGCCGTGTAATCATCTGAAAATAATAAATAAATAAAAAAGTCAAACCATATGTAAATAAAATAAAGAATTCAGAACGTTGAAAGATACACACACACACACACACATATATATAAATATATATATATATATATATATATATATATATATATATATATATATATATATATATATATATATATATATATGCATATATATATATATATAGGTAGATGGAAATAAAGAAATTAAGCAAGAAATGAAGGAACGAATGAAAGAAAGAAAAGAAAAAATGAAGTATTCGAAAAGTAACGATGTTAAATTAACTGCATTATGTAAAAAAATGCAAGAAGATATAGAATGAATGGAGGAAGACAAAGAATGCAGAAAAACTGAAATAAATATAAATTATGGAAGTTCAAAACTCTCTCGAAATTTAAAGAAAGAAAGAAAAAAGACGAAAGAACAGAAAAAGAAAGAAAGGAAAGAACAAATAACCAAAAGTAAAATTAGGATAGCAGGGACGAATGAAAGGAATCAAAAATAATAAAAAAAGAAATAATAAAAGCAGAGAAGACGTAGTGGAGGAGTAAGGAAGTGAAATTATATGTATCGGGTAAGGAGATGAAGAAAATAAGGAAGAATTGCAGGAAGAATAAAGTGCAGAAAAAAAATTGCTGTCTCTTCGGAGATAGAAAGAAAGAAAAAAAAAGAAAGAAAGAACGGATTGATACAGACTTTAAGGATAATAATCTCAATGATATAAATATCTTTAAAAAATAGGTCAAATAAAACTATGTCACAAAAAACGAAACAAAAAAATAAAACGAGAAAAATCTGACAAAAAGAAAGAAATGAAAAGGAAGAATGCATTAAAAAAAAGACGCTGAAAAATATGTCTTCTAAAAGAAACATTGACGAAAAAAGAAAACGAGAGAAAGAAAGAAATGCTAAAATATCGCTGTAAAATATACGATGAAAAATGTGGCCTTTGAAAGAAATATTATTTGAAAAAGGAAAAAAAAATAGAATGAAATAAAGGCGAAGAAGGAAACAAAGAAAGACACAAAGAAAGAAACAAAGAAAGAATGCAAGGCGAATGAAAGCAGTAAAATTGACGATAAAAATTATGGGCTATAAAAGAAACATTGGTTGAAAAAGGAAAAAAATAGAATGAAATAAAGGCGAAGAAGGAAACAAAGAAAGACACAAAGAAAGAAACAAAGAAAGAAACAAAGAAAGAATGCAAGGCGAATGAAAGCAGTAAAATTGACGATAAAAATTATGGGCTATAAAAGAAACATTGGTTGAAAAAGGAAAAAAATAGAATGAAATAAAGGCGAAGAAGGAAACAAAGAAAGACACAAAGAAAGAAACAAAGAAAGAAACAAAGAAAGAATGCAAGGCGAATGAAAGCAGTAAAATTGACGATAAAAATTATGGGCTATAAAAGAAACATTGGTTGAAAAAGGAAAAAAATAGAATGAAATAAAGGCGAAGAAGGAAACAAAGAAAGACACAAAGAAAGAAACAAAGAAAGAAACAAAGAAAGAATGCAAGGCGAATGAAAGCAGTAAAATTGACGATAAAAATTATGGGCTATAAAAGAAACATTGGTTGAAAAAGGAAAAAAATAGAATGAAATAAAGGCGAAGAAGGAAACAAAGAAAGACACAAAGAAAGAAACAAAGAAAGAAACAAAGAAAGAATGCAAGGCGAATGAAAGCAGTAAAATTGACGATAAAAATTATGGGCTATAAAAGAAACATTGGTTGAAAAAGGAAAAAAATAGAATGAAATAAAGGCGAAGAAGGAAACAAAGAAAGACACAAAGAAAGAAACAAAGAAAGAAACAAAGAAAGAATGCAAGGCGAATGAAAGCAGTAAAATTGACGATAAAAATTATGGGCTATAAAAGAAACATTGGTTGAAAAAGGAAAAAAATAGAATGAAATAAAGGCGAAGAAGGAAACAAAGAAAGACACAAAGAAAGAAACAAAGAAAGAAACAAAGAAAGAATGCAAGGCGAATGAAAGCAGTAAAATTGACGATAAAAATTATGGGCTATAAAAGAAACATTGGTTGAAAAAGGAAAAAAATAGAATGAAATAAAGGCGAAGAAGGAAACAAAGAAAGACACAAAGAAAGAAACAAAGAAAGAAACAAAGAAAGAATGCAAGGCGAATGAAAGCAGTAAAATTGACGATAAAAATTATGGGCTATAAAAGAAACATTGGTTGAAAAAGGAAAAAAATAGAATGAAATAAAGGCGAAGAAGGAAACAAAGAAAGACACAAAGAAAGAAACAAAGAAAGAAACAAAGAAAGAATGCAAGGCGAATGAAAGCAGTAAAATTGACGATAAAAATTATGGGCTATAAAAGAAACATTGGTTGAAAAAGGAAAAAAATAGAATGAAATAAAGACGAAGAAGGAAACAAAGAAAGACACAAAGAAAGAAACAAAGAAAGAAACAAAGAAAGAATGCAAGGCGAATGAAAGCAGTAAAATTGACGATAAAAATTATGGGCTATAAAAGAAACATTGGTTGAAAAAGGAAAAAAATAGAATGAAATAAAGACGAAGAAGGAAACAAAGAAAGACACAAAGAAAGAAACAAAGAAAGAAACAAAGAAAGAATGCAAGGCGAATGAAAGCAGTAAAATTGACGATAAAAATTATGGGCTATAAAAGAAACATTGGTTGAAAAAGGAAAAAAATAGAATGAAATAAAGGCGAAGAAGGAAACAAAGAAAGACACAAAGAAAGAAACAAAGAAAGAAACAAAGAAAGAATGCAAGGCGAATGAAAGCAGTAAAATTGACGATAAAAATTATGGGCTATAAAAGAAACATTGGTTGAAAAAGGAAAAAAATAGAATGAAATAAAGGCGAAGAAGGAAACAAAGAAAGACACAAAGAAAGAAACAAAGAAAGAAACAAAGAAAGAATGCAAGGCGAATGAAAGCAGTAAAATTGACGATAAAAATTATGGGCTATAAAAGAAACATTGGTTGAAAAAGGAAAAAAATAGAATGAAATAAAGGCGAAGAAGGAAACAAAGAAAGACACAAAGAAAGAAACAAAGAAAGAAACAAAGAAAGAATGCAAGGCGAATGAAAGCAGTAAAATTGACGATAAAAATTATGGGCTATAAAAGAAACATTGGTTGAAAAAGGAAAAAAATAGAATGAAATAAAGGCGAAGAAGGAAACAAAGAAAGACACAAAGAAAGAAACAAAGAAAGAAACAAAGAAAGAATGCAAGGCGAATGAAAGCAGTAAAATTGACGATAAAAATTATGGGCTATAAAAGAAACATTGGTTGAAAAAGGAAAAAAATAGAATGAAATAAAGGCGAAGAAGGAAACAAAGAAAGACACAAAGAAAGAAACAAAGAAAGAAACAAAGAAAGAATGCAAGGCGAATGAAAGCAGTAAAATTGACGATAAAAATTATGGGCTATAAAAGAAACATTGGTTGAAAAAGGAAAAAAATAGAATGAAATAAAGGCGAAGAAGGAAACAAAGAAAGACACAAAGAAAGAAACAAAGAAAGAAACAAAGAAAGAATGCAAGGCGAATGAAAGCAGTAAAATTGACGATAAAAATTATGGGCTATAAAAGAAACATTGGTTGAAAAAGGAAAAAAATAGAATGAAATAAAGGCGAAGAAGGAAACAAAGAAAGACACAAAGAAAGAAACAAAGAAAGAAACAAAGAAAGAATGCAAGGCGAATGAAAGCAGTAAAATTGACGATAAAAATTATGGGCTATAAAAGAAACATTGGTTGAAAAAGGAAAAAAATAGAATGAAATAAAGACGAAGAAGGAAACAAAGAAAGACACAAAGAAAGAAACAAAGAAAGAAACAAAGAAAGAATGCAAGGCGAATGAAAGCAGTAAAATTGACGATAAAAATTATGGGCTATAAAAGAAACATTGGTTGAAAAAGGAAAAAAATAGAATGAAATAAAGGCGAAGAAGGAAACAAAGAAAGACACAAAGAAAGAAACAAAGAAAGAAACAAAGAAAGAATGCAAGGCGAATGAAAGCAGTAAAATTGACGATAAAAATTATGGGCTATAAAAGAAACATTGGTTGAAAAAGGAAAAAAATAGAATGAAATAAAGGCGAAGAAGGAAACAAAGAAAGACACAAAGAAAGAAACAAAGAAAGAAACAAAGAAAGAATGCAAGGCGAATGAAAGCAGTAAAATTGACGATAAAAATTATGGGCTATAAAAGAAACATTGGTTGAAAAAGGAAAAAAATAGAATGAAATAAAGGCGAAGAAGGAAACAAAGAAAGACACAAAGAAAGAAACAAAGAAAGAAACAAAGAAAGAATGCAAGGCGAATGAAAGCAGTAAAATTGACGATAAAAATTATGGGCTATAAAAGAAACATTGGTTGAAAAAGGAAAAAAATAGAATGAAATAAAGGCGAAGAAGGAAACAAAGAAAGACACAAAGAAAGAAACAAAGAAAGAAACAAAGAAAGAATGCAAGGCGAATGAAAGCAGTAAAATTGACGATAAAAATTATGGGCTATAAAAGAAACATTGGTTGAAAAAGGAAAAAAATAGAATGAAATAAAGACGAAGAAGGAAACAAAGAAAGACACAAAGAAAGAAACAAAGAAAGAAACAAAGAAAGAATGCAAGGCGAATGAAAGCAGTAAAATTGACGATAAAAATTATGGGCTATAAAAGAAACATTGGTTGAAAAAGGAAAAAAATAGAATGAAATAAAGGCGAAGAAGGAAACAAAGAAAGACACAAAGAAAGAAACAAAGAAAGAAACAAAGAAAGAATGCAAGGCGAATGAAAGCAGTAAAATTGACGATAAAAATTATGGGCTATAAAAGAAACATTGGTTGAAAAAGGAAAAAAATAGAATGAAATAAAGGCGAAGAAGGAAACAAAGAAAGACACAAAGAAAGAAACAAAGAAAGAAACAAAGAAAGAATGCAAGGCGAATGAAAGCAGTAAAATTGACGATAAAAATTATGGGCTATAAAAGAAACATTGGTTGAAAAAGGAAAAAAATAGAATGAAATAAAGGCGAAGAAGGAAACAAAGAAAGACACAAAGAAAGAAACAAAGAAAGAAACAAAGAAAGAATGCAAGGCGAATGAAAGCAGTAAAATTGACGATAAAAATTATGGGCTATAAAAGAAACATTGGTTGAAAAAGGAAAAAAATAGAATGAAATAAAGGCGAAGAAGGAAACAAAGAAAGACACAAAGAAAGAAACAAAGAAAGAAACAAAGAAAGAATGCAAGGCGAATGAAAGCAGTAAAATTGACGATAAAAATTATGGGCTATAAAAGAAACATTGGTTGAAAAAGGAAAAAAATAGAATGAAATAAAGACGAAGAAGGAAACAAAGAAAGACACAAAGAAAGAAACAAAGAAAGAAACAAAGAAAGAATGCAAGGCGAATGAAAGCAGTAAAATTGACGATAAAAATTATGGGCTATAAAAGAAACATTGGTTGAAAAAGGAAAAAAATAGAATGAAATAAAGACGAAGAAGGAAACAAAGAAAGACACAAAGAAAGAAACAAAGAAAGAAACAAAGAAAGAATGCAAGGCGAATGAAAGCAGTAAAATTGACGATAAAAATTATGGGCTATAAAAGAAACATTGGTTGAAAAAGGAAAAAAATAGAATGAAATAAAGGCGAAGAAGGAAACAAAGAAAGACACAAAGAAAGAAACAAAGAAAGAAACAAAGAAAGAATGCAAGGCGAATGAAAGCAGTAAAATTGACGATAAAAATTATGGGCTATAAAAGAAACATTGGTTGAAAAAGGAAAAAAATAGAATGAAATAAAGGCGAAGAAGGAAACAAAGAAAGACACAAAGAAAGAAACAAAGAAAGAAACAAAGAAAGAATGCAAGGCGAATGAAAGCAGTAAAATTGACGATAAAAATTATGGGCTATAAAAGAAACATTGGTTGAAAAAGGAAAAAAATAGAATGAAATAAAGACGAAGAAGGAAACAAAGAAAGACACAAAGAAAGAAACAAAGAAAGAAACAAAGAAAGAATGCAAGGCGAATGAAAGCAGTAAAATTGACAATAAAAATTATGGGCTATAAAAGAAACATTGGTTGAAAAAGGAAAAAAATAGAATGAAATAAAGGCGAAGAAGGAAACAAAGAAAGACACAAAGAAAGAAACAACGAAAGAAACAAAGAAAGAATGCAAGGCGAATGAAAGCAGTAAAATTGACGATAAAAATTATGGGCTATAAAAGAAACATTGGTTGAAAAAGGAAAAAAATAGAATGAAATAAAGGCGAAGAAGGAAACAAAGAAAGACACAAAGAAAGAAACAAAGAAAGAAACAAAGAAAGAATGCAAGGCGAATGAAAGCAGTAAAATTGACGATAAAAATTATGGGCTATAAAAGAAACATTGGTTGAAAAAGGAAAAAAATAGAATGAAATAAAGGCGAAGAAGGAAACAAAGAAAGACACAAAGAAAGAAACAAAGAAAGAAACAAAGAAAGAATGCAAGGCGAATGAAAGCAGTAAAATTGACGATAAAAATTATGGGCTATAAAAGAAACATTGGTTGAAAAAGGAAAAAAATAGAATGAAATAAAGACGAAGAAGGAAACAAAGAAAGACACAAAGAAAGAAACAAAGAAAGAAACAAAGAAAGAATGCAAGGCGAATGAAAGCAGTAAAATTGACGATAAAAATTATGGGCTATAAAAGAAACATTGGTTGAAAAAGGAAAAAAATAGAATGAAATAAAGGCGAAGAAGGAAACAAAGAAAGACACAAAGAAAGAAACAAAGAAAGAAACAAAGAAAGAATGCAAGGCGAATGAAAGCAGTAAAATTGACGATAAAAATTATGGGCTATAAAAGAAACATTGGTTGAAAAAGGAAAAAAATAGAATGAAATAAAGGCGAAGAAGGAAACAAAGAAAGACACAAAGAAAGAAACAAAGAAAGAAACAAAGAAAGAATGCAAGGCGAATGAAAGCAGTAAAATTGACAATAAAAATTATGGGCTATAAAAGAAACATTGGTTGAAAAAGGAAAAAAATAGAATGAAATAAAGGCGAAGAAGGAAACAAAGAAAGACACAAAGAAAGAAACAACGAAAGAAACAAAGAAAGAATGCAAGGCGAATGAAAGCAGTAAAATTGACGATAAAAATTATGGGCTATAAAAGAAACATTGGTTGAAAAAGGAAAAAAATAGAATGAAATAAAGGCGAAGAAGGAAACAAAGAAAGACACAAAGAAAGAAACAAAGAAAGAAACAAAGAAAGAATGCAAGGCGAATGAAAGCAGTAAAATTGACGATAAAAATTATGGGCTATAAAAGAAACATTGGTTGAAAAAGGAAAAAAATAGAATGAAATAAAGGCGAAGAAGGAAACAAAGAAAGACACAAAGAAAGAAACAAAGAAAGAAACAAAGAAAGAATGCAAGGCGAATGAAAGCAGTAAAATTGACGATAAAAATTATGGGCTATAAAAGAAACATTGGTTGAAAAAGGAAAAAAATAGAATGAAATAAAGGCGAAGAAGGAAACAAAGAAAGACACAAAGAAAGAAACAAAGAAAGAAACAAAGAAAGAATGCAAGGCGAATGAAAGCAGTAAAATTGACGATAAAAATTATGGGCTATAAAAGAAACATTGGTTGAAAAAGGAAAAAAATAGAATGAAATAAAGGCGAAGAAGGAAACAAAGAAAGACACAAAGAAAGAAACAAAGAAAGAAACAAAGAAAGAATGCAAGGGGAATGAAAGCAGTAAAATTGACGATAAAAATTATGGGCTATAAAAGAAACATTGGTTGAAAAAGGAAAAAAATAGAATGAAATAAAGGCGAAGAAGGAAACAAAGAAAGACACAAAGAAAGAAACAAAGAAAGAAACAAAGAAAGAATGCAAGGCGAATGAAAGCAGTAAAATTGACGATAAAAATTATGGGCTATAAAAGAAACATTGGTTGAAAAAGGAAAAAAATAGAATGAAATAAAGGCGAAGAAGGAAACAAAGAAAGACACAAAGAAAGAAACAAAGAAAGAAACAAAGAAAGAAACAAAGAAAGAATGCAAGCCGAATGAAAGCAGTAAAATTGACGATAAAAATTATGGGCTATAAAAGAAACATTGGTTGAAAAAGGAAAAAAAATAGAATGAAATAAAGGCGAAGAAGGAAACAAAGAAAGACACAAAGAAAAAAACAAAGAAAGAAACAAAGAAAGAATGCAAGGCGAATGAAAGCAGTAAAATTGACAATAAAAATTATGGGCTATAAAAGAAACATTGGTTGAAAAAGGAAAAAAATAGAATGAAATAAAGGCGAAGAAGGAAACAAAGAAAGACACAAAGAAAGAAACAAAGAAAGAAACAAAGAAATAATGCAAGGCGAATGAAAGCAGTAAAATTGACGATAAAAATTATGGGCTATAAAAGAAACATTGGTTGAAAAAGGAAAAAAATAGAATGAAAGAAATAAAATCAAAGAAAGAAATCTGTAGATTCCGCATATATGTTTATATTTTAAGTGAAAGAACAATTTAAGTAAAAATAGAAATAAAACAGTGACTGGATGAATTCAAGGAGAGAAAAGTCAAAGATATAATGGTAGGAATTATGATGAAAATTGAAGGAAGGCAGGAAAGGGAAGGTCGGATGAAGGAAGAAATGAACGAATTGAAAGAGTAAAAAAAAAAAAGTTTAAATGATTATCGCATATTTTTTACATGAACGAACTAAAATATCCAAAAGTGAAATGTATTGAAAGAAACTAAACAATGATGAAATAGAGAAAAGTGAATGAAAGGTAAAATCTTGACGCAACCAAACAAAACATTCCAAATTTCTCAGAATAATTTGCATATAATTATCATAATTATAACCAAACAGCCAAGAATATGCAAATCTATCGTCTTATCGCTGAAAATGATTTATTTTTTGTCTCCATTCGCACAATGTCGGAAATGAATTTCAATTCGTTCATAATATTCGAAGAGTTCTCTAAATAAATATGCATGCAAATATAGTATGATTTCTCATTATTTTTATATTATTTACAGAAACACTATTATATTTACTGAGACTAACTTAAAACAGAACCATGGCAAATGTTTCTGCAAAGCGGGATCTTTTATCTAAACGATCCTGACGTGGAATCTCGACTTCAGTCAATTTCTCATCGACGGAAAGTACCTTCCGTCTGTCTTTTCTATAAATATTTTCATGGCATCTGCTCTGATGAGATTTTTTCCCATAGAGTTCGAGAAACATAAATTCCAGTGTGCTACTAGATTGGCATCTAGGTCCCACTTTTTTGTTGTTGAAATAGTTAAATACTTGACACCTGTGGAAATACTTTTCGTTTAATTGCTTCCCGGAAAACTGTAATCTTTAAAAATTGAAATGCAACATCAATCACCAGCTTCTGTCTTTTTAAATCCTCATTTACCTTTTTTCATTTCCTCAATCCTCTCTATTCTCAATTTTAACTTATATCTACACCCCTTGTAACCACCTGCGTACAAGTGGCATTTCCACTCTCGCTTTGCTTGTGGGTGAAGTGATTTTTTTTTAAATCTCCAAGGATTCTTAAGATGGGCAATCTGTAAGGTACACAAAGACTGTCTGCGTTGAAACTGAGCATTAAAAAATATTGGTTTTCTCTTTGGCTCGAAGAACAGCAGAATTAAATTTACTTTAAACGTATAACTATTTGACAAGGCAAGCAGTAAAACGTATGATATTCATAATACAAACAGCTCATTTTCCCGAGAGAACAGAAAGTGAATCTGTTATTAGGTTGGTGCAAAAATAATGACGTAATAATGTCGTTTTTTGACGTATTTTTAACGTCGAAAAACGACATTATTACGTCCTTTTTTTGCACCAACCTAATATATTAATCAGACAAATTATATTACGAAGATTATTATAGAATTCGAAAAGCTCACACTCTACAGGGTGTTGTAGCAAAATCCGGCATTTAACAAAAAGAAAACGAAATAGACAATAAAAAAAGTTGTATATGAAGATACCCGACAATTTGACAACTAAATGACGTTTTTATCTTTACCCTCTTCCAGGATGGAATATGAGCGTAGAGCAGCGGTAGTAGCTTCTTTTCGCGTCGGGAAGAAGCCTGCCGAATTGATGGCCTATTTTGTGTTCTAGAGGACCATGATCATGGACATTTGGATGAATTGGAAAGCGTGTGAGGACACGGAAGTCTTTACTGCCAAACAAAAGATCCACAACGTTCGCTCTTCCGTGCGCTATGGCTGACGATTTCGCAGCTGCTGTCAAGGAGACAGTCGACATTGATGTAAGCCAGAGCTACGCTAAGATCGCCGCTGACCTGGGCTGTCACAAGTCGACAATCTGCCGAACGATCAAGAAGGACATTGTTTACTCCTCCTACCGCAAGTCTCACTACATGCTCATCACGAATGCCTCCAAGGAATCGAAAAAGATCAAAGTGGTGGCTTTAGTGAACGAGATCGAGCACGGTCCGCCGGGATGTTGAGGTTCTTCTCTGATGAAAAGAATTTCATCCAGGACCAGACGAGCAACAGAGAGAACGGCAGGTAGATCTGCAAAACATAGAGGAATTTCCCGTCGTGAAGCATACAAAGTTTAACTCCTCTGTTATGGTCCTTGGCGACATTTCCAGCTAGGGGAGGCGTCATGCCTCCGTATTTCTTTCAAAAGGGCCTGAGATTCACCGCTGATATCTACCAGGAGGTGCTAAGGAGCGTGGAAGGACGAGATCGCCACCGGACGCTCCTATATCTTCTAGCAGGATTCAGCTCCCGCACACAAGGCCAAGGTGAAACTGGCGTGTCTGCTCAACAATGTTTTGCACCAGTGGTCGCCAGACATGCGGCCGCCCTCCTCACCCGACTGCAACCCCCTTGACTATTTCTTCTGGGGCGTGATCGAGACCAAGACCAACAAACAGGCCCACATCACGCCCGACTCTTTGTAGACTGCCATCGTAGAGGCGTTCGAGACTATGAACAAGGATATTGTCGCCAAAGGATGTGATTCATTTCGCGCACGCCTTGAGATGGTCGTCGCCGCCGCCGGCGATTCAAGTGAAAAATAATGTATTATGTAACTCTAACTGTTGATAAATAAACTGTTGAGTCTCTGCATATACAACATCTGTCATTATTGCTTATTTTGTTTTCTTTTATTCAAGTGTCGGATTTTGCTGAAACACCCTGTAAGTGTCTTAAAGACACATAAAGTTGAAACACTGGTTACCGTACGATTACCGAAGTTAAGAAACATCCAACTTTGTCAGTAACTACATGGGTGAACGATTGAGAATTCAAGGTGATCTAGGCGGGTGGTGTAATGGATAATGATCTCGGAATTTTTTAATCGAAGAGCGGAGTTCAAATTCCCATTGGGTTCGTTATATTCACTTACATACTTAAACACCAGGAAAAGCTTTGAAATCGCCTCTAAACTCCCCAGCTATGGGCTAATTATTAACATGTGCATCAATAAGCCTTTATTATGACCAAAAAATTGTTTTACAATCTAAAATGTTTTCTGGGTTTAAATAACCTGCAAAGGGTTGCTAAGCCGTAAAAAAAAGTTTCAATTGGTCAATGAGTAATAAGAATGTAAGAAATACAATGAAGACACCCGCAGACAATATTGTTTCATTGAATTTGCATAGAGCTAAAAACTAGCAGAGATTGAATTTATTTTCTTTATGTACTGTATACACTGAAGACGTAGACCAAGGGTCGGCAACTTACGACATTTTGACCGACCCGCGAGCCTGATTACCAAGCATTCTATTTTTAACATGAGAGATGAGACTTTCGAATTAGACTACCTGCCAGTTATCTTTCATGAGACTTATTTTACCAAGTTGCGTTGCCTACGTTTAATGTCAAATAATGGATACATATTTGTTATGAAACTTGGCTACATTAAAAGATAACAGAAGCGAAAGGAACGATAAAGTGAACGAGGCCAGGTAGGGACTGACATGCGAGGTAGCAGAAATCTAAAGACAGTTAAACATACGCGCATTATACATACATGCCTCATGAATGTGTGGATGATACTGCATGTGTACGTCCATAAGTGTATATGTTTGCAACTATTTGTACTCGTATGTATGGGTATATGTGCTTCGTTTTTTTTTTTTTTTTTTTATGTGTGTGTGTGTGTGTGGTTCGTTTGTGGAACAATTTTCAATAACAGTTTCAAAACTACACGTCATAATTTCATCCATTTCACTTCGGTTGATTTTTTTCACTTTGAAGTATTTTGACGTTCCTTGAGGAAAAGTAATTTTTTTTAGCTTTTTTTTTTTTTAAATTTTAAATTTTCTTTTCTTTTCTGATTTCTCAATGTTTTTTTTCATTATGGTTTTAAATATTTAGGTTGACAGGGGTCTGCATATGTAATTTTCCTTAATTTTTCATAACACGATCCGGCCCGCGGGGTCGAATGAGTTGTCGACCCCTGACGTAGGCGATCATGGTTCTCCACAACTTCCTCTCACTTGTAGGTCTTAATAATTTGGGTTTTTTGTTTTTTTCCCTAAGCTATGTTTCCTCTTACATTTACCCATACTCACTAAGTAAGTCTTATGCTGTTTTAATGTTTCTCTTGCATTCAAACTGTCATGTTAGAATCAGATTTCTAAGCCCTTCTCTCGTCATTATTTGTTCTTGATGAGAAGTATAAGTTTCCATTGTCTCTTAATCTTCGTCGTTGGTCTCATGTTTGTTCCATGGTATTCTCAGCATCCTTCTGTTGCTTCAATTCTCTCTTCCATCGTTGAGGAGGTTGTTCTGCAATCACTGCCCGTAATAAACTGTTATGTGATATCTTCCCCCCCCAGTAGGAAGACAGGTATCACATAAGCGTTTTGTATTCTTTCACTTGTTTCTCGCGATTTTCTATTTCTCAGTACTCTGCTTAGCTTTAGGAATTCATGTTTATCCATATAAATACGCCTTGGAATTAAGTCACACTTTCCGTCATCAGGTAAAAAAAAAAAAAATCATGGATATTTAAATCAAAGCACTTGGTTGATTCTGGTATCTGGAATTATCGTTTTGTTTAGAAAAATGCCTTCTGTTTCCTTCCTATTGTTTTGCCTTTTCTTCTCTCTACTTTCTGCATCAGTTTTTGCAGTTTTCTTTCTGTGTCAGCTATCAGCACCGTGCCATCTGTGCATCTTCTGTTGTTAAGTTTTGGGCCACTAATAATAAATCCTCGGAGTATGTTTCTTTTTTAATCTTTTACAGAAGAAAGATAGAATGTACTTTTTAACCCAGAGGACCCAGCTGAATTTGTCCCGATCATCTCAAGAAAGAAATTCGTTGAAGTCATTCATGAAACGTCGGATTTTTCACTATATATTTATAACCTTACAATGAATATTGTTTAACGCCTGCCAAATTTGAAAATGGATGTAACATCTTGAATGATAAGCTTGCGTAAATTACACATGAGAGCAGTGTGCACAAACTGCACCGCTTCGATTATTCTCACAGTAAATATGATCACTCGCTAAAAATGCTGCATACTTTTTTTTGTTGTAACGCTGCAGCAAGTGCATGTCTTCTTTTGTTATCCTTTATTATTTTTGAATGCTAAGTTTGCAGGTAAGCATGTTCTTTCACTATGTCGTGTTAGACATTTTTTGCTGCAATCTATTTTTTCATATTTATTAGTCTACCATTCAACCGTCCTTTGAATATTACTGCCATAATTGGTCTGACGCTCCTGCTATAGACTTAAATATTCTTGATTACATCCAAAGAAGAATTTGGAATATTATTGGTTCTGATCTGGCATCTCGGCTTCAGTTCTTTCCCCACTACTCTAACAAGACGTACTTTCGCCTTTTCAATAAATACTTGGTAATTCTTCCGTTGAACTTTCCGATATGGTACTTAGACATCATAAATTTAAGTGCAGTGTTATATTGAAATTGCTAGATCTAACCGTAAATGCTATGCTAAAAGTGTTTTTCTATTGCACTTCGCGCCTGTGGAAATCTCTTCCAAGTTCTTGCTTTCAAATCAACATTGACCATCGAAAATTTTAATGCAATGTCAATCTTTTGTCTTCTTAAATCTTTTATTGTTCTTTCGCCTTAATAGTATTTTTTTAGTATTCTCTAACACCCAGTAACCCTTACGTCCTATTATCTTTATTACCTTGCTTGGGGTGAAATATTTTAAAAAAAAATTAATCGGATCAGGCCCAAATTGGAGAATTGCCGAATGTTTACTCAAAACAAATCTCCACATCTTTGTGCCTGTTGCAATATTACTACACATTTTACTATTTAAAAACTTTTTTTCAAGTCTCTTACTGCTCTATTGCTATTTGCATGCAAAGATTTCAACCGGTTCTAACCTCAATGTAATTCTCCCTGCATTGTAACGAACGACCCTCATTCCCTTCGTATTCAACTGGTGAGAGTAGTTTCTTCCCACAAAAAGCTCTTTGTGGAATCGAATCGTAAGAGGAAGTTGCTTCGATCATTACAATCTTAACCAGTTAAAAACTAGGGATAGCATTTACCTTCCCACATATTCTTATAAACCGCACTTCTTAATCTATAAGCTTCTACCTCGAGAGGCTCTTGGGCCTTGTACAAAGTAGACATTTAAATGTTTCCACTGATCATTTTTAACATATTACAGGAGGAATAATACATGTACTTCACAACTGCATTAATAGGAATGAAATATAAAAAAAAAGTTACATTATTGAACCAAGACAAAGTGATAGTAAATATTAGTGAATGTTGATAATGGAACATTCAAAGTGATTATAATATTAGGTTGGTGCAAAATTATTGTCGTTTTCTCACATATGTTACTTTTATATATGATTTCTGAATTAATTCCTTGATATATATAGCCATGTTATATATCATTTTGAAGCGCATTTTTCTCTCTATCGAATCGTGTTATTTGTTACCGTTCTCAATCTCTTTATTCATTTTTTTTGCAGGCTTTTCGACAGCGTGGACAAAATTCAAATCCGCACGATATTCTTGTTCCAGTTCAAACTAGGCCGAAAAGCTGCCGAAACAGCTCGTGCTATCAATGATGCGTTTGGCCCAGGAACCACTAACGAACGTGTGGCACAACGGTGGTTCAAGAAATTTCGCAATGGTAACGAGAGCCTCGAAGATAAAGACGGTCGCGGCCGGCCGACTGTGGTTGATAACGAACATCTGAAAGGCTTAATTGAAGCCGATCCTCGCAAAACCACACGAGAAGTTGCTGTTGAACTCGAGGTCGACCACTCAGCCTTAGTTCGCCATTTAAAGCAAATAGGGAAGTCAAAAAAATTGGATAAATGGGTGAACGATAATCAAAAAAATTGTCAAAAAACGACATTATTTTTGCACCAACCTAATAATAAATATACACTTTTCGAAAGAATTAGTAACAGCGAGATATTAATAAATGTGCCAGTAAAGATTCAAACACATGTCATCTTGTTCGATTTTTCCTTCTAAATTGAAAGATCGCCTAGTTCTTATTTTTAGTACAGCTCAATTGGAACAGTTGGTATAATGTTTGCTTGACAACCTAACTGTCAGGGTTTCAATTCTCGGTAGTGGATGCCCACTGATAATGCGTCCCACATATAGGACGAAACGGCCGTCCAGTGCTTTCTGCATTCTGTTGAGATTTCTGTCCGACTCGATGAATTAATTAAATATAATTATCAAATCCTCCTAATAATTTCTATCATGTACATCATTGCTTGAACCGGCTTCTAATGCTCTAGAGTGAGCGTTTTGTTGAGAGTAGTCGTGGCTCCAGGGGGTGCAGTCCTATGGTTACAGAGAACTCTGTATGATTCCACCACGGACTATGTGAGCGAGCGGCGCTATATTGAGTCTGATTTGCAATCTCTTCGTCACCGAGGCCAATTGGAACAGTTGGTTTGATGTTTGCTTGACAACATAACTGTCAGGGTTTTAATTTTCGGTAGTGGATGTGCACTGCTGATGAGTCCCAAATAAAGGTCGAAACGGTCGTCCAGTGCTTTCTGCATTCTGTTGTGGTTTCTTTCAGACTTGATGAATTAATTAAATATAATTATCAAATCCTCCTCACAATTTCTATCATAAATATATATATATATATATATATATATATATATATATATATATATATATATATATATATTCAGAATGGATTCCGGAAAGACAAACCAAACTGTTCCCAAAGAATTAATGAATCTATTTTTACTCTGATATTTCACACACTTAAAACTTTATTACAATGGGCTTTTCGAAATATATACCCGAAGGCAGTTAATAACTCAGTACTATCTGGTATTATTTGGCATCAACTGCGACCTTTGTCTTCCCAGAGGTTACACAATTTTGTGCCCTGGGATTGTAGAAGTAGAAGAGAGCGGGTGGCTGATCTCCGCTCAAGCTATTGCTACCATCGCAACCTGCGCAAATCACATAGCTTCGAGAGAATAGGTCATCATTGATTCTGGATGCACTCCTTTAAATTTGAATGATTATTTGCATCTTCTTTATACATAATCTATAGGCCTGCTCAATGGTGAAACTCTCTGTAGCCGAGTAGTAAAGTACGCTGAATTAAATGGTCGTTTCTTCTAAAAGTTCTCAATCAGAGAGTACATCTATTTTATTCAGATTTGGGCGTGAATGCTGGACAATCAGCTCACAGATGAAGAAGTTACTTGAAGCAACAGAAAGCTGGTTGTACAGAAGGAAGCTGACAATACCCTGGGCCGAACATGTGTAGCAACGATGACTAATGTCATGAATAGCGTACAACTCCTTCAAAAACTTTTACACTGTCAGCGATATACAAACGTTTTTTTCCGATTAATGATTAAGAATTGTTTCAAGAAATTGAATACTGTCAGTCTAGAAATGAACCTTCATTTATCCGTTTTCCTATGTAGACACTAAATAATCGCAAACAAAGAACATTAACAAACCACTGATACAACATTGCATGAAATGTTTTGAGAGTAACAACAACTAAAATGGATAGCCCATTCAACTGCAAGTGAAAATAATGACATAATGAAATGTGTTGAATTTCCACACTACTTTAGTCAAAAAGATTGGCAATAATTTCCTATCATTACCGGAATCGTTGATAATAGATAATGGTTTCCAGGAACAGTTTTTTTTTTTTTATTTAAAACTCTTTGAAGAGAAAGGTTATATAACATTCATCCAAGTGTAATGCTAAATCTTTGTTCATTGAATGCCAAAAGTTTCTTGATATAAACATTTACTAGGTTGGTGCAAAAATAATGTCGTTTTTTGACGTTCAACTTTATGTGAGAAAACGATATTATTTTTGCACCAACCTAATATCTCACCATTATCTTATCATATACAGTTTTTTTATGTGAAAAAAAAAAAAAAAAATAAATAAATAAACGGAACGATATTTTTATATTTAATTAATGAATCAAAATGGTCCAGACATATTTTGCTACCCTGAAGAAAACACATCAAATATTTACGACAATCTAGCTGGAGGAAATTCTTTTAAATTCATCTTTAGATATTTGGTGTGTCACCGATATTTTAAACATTGAATATTCTTAAATAATGATGGGAATTTATGACAGTGAAATTTAAATAGTCGTTCCAAAATTGAAGGCCGACTAGAAATATTTGCCTGGAAATGGTGCAAACCACGTTTATCATGTCCTATGTTTCACAGCAGAACTTCATAAAAATCCAGACAGTACATTATTTGGCACAAAGGAATAAGTTTATCTCTTTTTAAGAATAGGTCTTTTGACTGTATATGAATATCCAACCTCGTATTTCTATTCTATTATCACTGAAATTACAAACATATCTACTAATATGTGGTAAGATTTATTTGAAAAAAATCAGAAAAATTCATACTATATATCCCACAGTCGTTCTCACTTGGTGCCATGCCATTAATTTCAGCAATATAGAATAAGAGCCCAAATTTATAAGTGCGGTCTGCTACGAATTTGAATTCAATCAAAGTTCTAAAATATTTTATTGTTTATTTTTCTGTTTAAATTTCTGAGATGAGGTATTATTTACACTATTTTCATTATTCGGACTATTGTCCTCACCTATGTCACCATATTTATTACAACGTTTCGGCTATTGTACGCTCTGGACTTCTTCAGGTGGTTGGAATGTCGAACTGAACCCTTTACGTCCTCAAGGATACGTGGCACAGTGGATAAAGCATTAGTTAGACCCAGTGAGAGAACCTAAAGTGTGTGAGTTCAATACCTGGATAAGGCGATGGAGAACTTGCAGAGGGGAAATAACAGGAGATAACTCATAACTGACATCCATTAGACATGGCACGTAGAACTAGAACAGTCTACCCCAGTGAGCGAAATAAAGGGTTCGGTTCGACATTCCAACCTCCTGAAGAAGGCCGGAGCGTACAATGGCCGAAACGTTGTAATAAATATAGCGACAAGATGAGGACAATAGTCCGAATAATTTAAATAGTGTTTATTTGTCTCTTTATATTCAATGAGCCCTATGTGTATTTTATTCTCCGAACCGTCTCTTTTTATTTTGTGTCGTGAATATTTCCGTTATTTCTTTCTATATTTTAATCAAAATAATTTCATACTTGCTGTTATCCTGAAAAAAAAAATGTCTCTATATTTCACATACCCTGTCCAAATTCTTCAGAACATTCTACAAATATCATCTTTTTTTTAATTTTAGTCAATTCACTTAAAGTAAGGCTTTAATCCCACCAAGCCGCAAGAGCTAACCGGAATTGGAAGAAAATGAGAAGACCTTAATGAGGAGAAAGAACATTAAAATGATCTATTTCAAGAAGACAGTAGGTGGCAATTTGTTGACCGTTTACATTGTTGAAGTTTGTATGTGACAGGGAAACAAAGTATTATATATATTTCCATTGGTGAAAAGTGCGAGAAGAGAAACTATCAAAATATAAATTACGGTTAATTTTAGTTATTTCAATAGTAAAATTATGAGACCTAATAACCAATCTAGTATGAGACTTAACTTTATGTTTAAATATCTATCGAAGAAACAGGGTGAAGTCACGTCAATGTTTTGAGTGCAAGATTCCAGGTGAGTATCGAATGCATTACAGACCCTTTGGAATTTAAATGGAATCTCGAGATTCATAGCCGTACGTACTCGACCTGATATGTCAGTATTATTCAATGCATCGACAATATGCATGATTTATAAATTTGCAAGATGGATTCCGATGAGAAGAATTTGCCTGACACGAAAGTGAAGCAAACCTCTTAGCAGCATACTTAGCTATTAATATAATCGATCCACTCCATAGCATTAAAAAACGTAGAAAACTGAGGAAAGATTTCATTGTGGCGGTGGATAAAAAATATTTTACAACCTACCTAGGAACGACTACAGTTTTTGATTCATTGATCTCAGTTAAACCAAAATATCGCTTTGCATAGTTAATCATCTATGCTATAATGATTGTATAAAAATTATGTTAACACTAAAAAATAATTTTCATCTGAAACGATTTGTCTTTTGCTAGAACCTGAATTCTTCAGAAATATCTTTTTATTTTCCTTTTGTTTTTGCTATCAAATTATCATCTCATATTACAAATTCATCGCAAACATAATCTGCCCACATATTGCTTTGCTTGCATTAAAAAAAAAATATGTAGCAATCGCTGTACTTTGCCAAAGTAAATAGTGACAGACTCTGCACTGGTCATTCTCTTGGGTAATATAATTTTGTAAACAACATGTCGTTAGCCGTTTCCGCCAGTTTGGCCAACAGCACACAAGCTGCATTCTGTTTGTTCGCTAGCGATGTAGTTATGAGTTATTTAAGTTCCCTTGTCTTCTTTTCGGAGGACAGCCTGGAAGTTGGTTTCTATTGACACTGTTGATAGCGAGGATAATGACCGATTTCTTTAAAGAGTTACTGATTCTAAAAATGATTGAAACATGTCAAAGAACTTAATGTCAAGCAAAAGTAGAACTAATGACAGAAATGTGAGAAATGAAAGAAAAGAAGGAAAAGAGTCGGATCAATAATGAGAGCAGACGATGGATGTTTTAAACTGTCAATAAAGACACGATGGTGAGGTTAACATAAGAGAAACGTTGAAAATGAAAGAAAGGAAATTGAGAAAATGAGAAATAGAATGAACTAACACAAAAGACTGACTGTTACATACAAAACAATTATTAATCTTAAAGAATCCAGCGTTAGGCTGATACTCAATCATATACCCACAACATGACAAATTGATTTGTAAAAACTCTAATAATCTACAAACTTATAACAAATACCAACTACGTTAAATATCTCTAGAGATAAGCAAACGTCAAGTAACAGGATAGAAGTTATCAGAAAAATACATGCTTGAATCTGCAAAGAAAACCAGAAAAAAAGAGTGTGTCTCTTGACAAAGATGAAACAGGTCATATGATGGATGCGATGGATAAATTGTCATCTAAATGACGCAACAATGAAAATAACACTATTATCTCATTTTAACAAATATATTTACGAAAATTACACAAAAATATCTTGCAATAATAAAGAGTAAATTTATTCATAAAAATCGCAATTGACTTCAGCTACGGCATACAGACAAAATCAAAATCTCCCTAACTATTCTGAAACAGTCTCTTTAAATAAGTTGGTGAATGCTGCTATAATCCTTGCCTTCACCTCATCTTTGGTGCTACAAGAAGTTTTGTTGGTCTCTCGCTCAAATGCTCCCTATACATAATAATCATGGAGGTTGCAGTGTGGAGAGGTAGGTGGCCTGATATAAGGGATGATGTGGTCGCAGTAATAGTCTGATAGACATGACTGGCTTCTCCTGCGGCGCGGTCTAAAGGCGGTTGCGGTCAAGCGCGGCGTTTCGCTTTCCCCAACCCCCCTGTCGGCGGCGGCCAGCGGCGTTCACTCGTCGTCTGCGTCGCCGTCGTCGCCTAAAGGGGGGCGGGTGGGCGTGCGTCGCGTCGTCTCCGTCTCGCGTTGTCGCCCGCGGGGAGACGCTTTTGCCTGCCGCTGTTTAACTTCCGCGCGGTGGCCTCCTCTTCCCTCTCGTCCTCCAGTCTTCCCTCGGGCCCTGCTCTACCTACCTCCGCGTCTAATCTTCGCGTCCATTTTGCGCGCGTGCGCGGTCGGCGGTTTCTCCTCCAAGGGTGCTCTTGACCGAGTGTCCGCGGCGGCAGGTACGTTCACTTTGAAAAAATTAGAGTGCTCAGAGCGGGCTGTTCAAGCTTGCATACGATAAGCATGGAATGATGGAAGAGGGCCTCGTCTACGTCTGTCGGTCTCCGTCTACGGCGAGGCAATGATCGAAGGGAGCGGTCGGGGCCACTCGTATTGCGACGTTAGAGGTGAAATTCTTGGATCGTCGCAAGACGAACTGCAGCGATGGCGTGTGGCAAGCACGTTTTCCTTGATCAAGTGCGGTATGTTGCACAATCACGTGTTCATACATAGGATCTTCCAGCTGTTAACCTCTTTACTCAGGCCAGCAATACTACCTCAAGTTACTCGATGTAGACCTCGCTGTTGAGTCTTGTGGGAAGATGAATGGAGGAATAATGTCGCCATCACTAGTGATTACTCCAAATACCATGCATTTGACTGGATATATCATCCGAACCATCTGCACTTGCCTCAGATTTACGCCTAGTCACTCTGAAATCAGAGTCAAGCGATTATTGAGAGCGTAAGAAAAGGAGATGTCAGTGAGGAGAATGGACAATAAAATAACAGAATTACGGAAGAAATATTTTGGCGATTGTTTTGGCATTTAAATTTTGGTATATTGCAGGTGGCACGCAAGCATGAAATTGAGTTGCACAAAGAGAAAACTATTAGTACAGAACTTACATCTGCCCATTTCAACATTAAAATTCTTTACCAATCTTACGTACGCTTAAATACATGCAGTACGTGCATGAAGGAGGAGAGCTCTTTAGAACAACCACCATAGAAATATTTATAGAATTGATAAATGGAAGTAAAGTAACGGACGTTCAAAAGTGACTTGAGTAAAAATGTCAGGTGAGGGCCGATAATATTGCAGAGTTTTATTTGGAATTTTCAAGAATCTAAATATCAGTCTATCTCTTCTTCTGGAAGTAGATATAGCAGATTAATTTGAATGCGTGGAGAAAATGAAATAAATAAAATAATGGTAATCTACTATCTATATTTCTCTTGTTGTCTGTCTGTGTGTCTCTCGTGGGCATTGTTACCTCGCATTTCTCACCCGATTTCGATGCGGTTTTCACCACAAGTTTGCAAATGGCTGACGTAACGGAGACCGATTTTTGAGTTCGGACACAGGTTCCGAAAAAATCAATAATCGAAAAAATCTGCTTACAGAAGGAATGATCGCATTTCAACCAGATTTGACACCCTCTTAGAGTCTATCATTAGAAATGTTACCCAGAAATGTCATGGCCACTGACCCCTAAACAGCGCTGAAAATCGATATAACCCAAAAACCGATAGGCTCAGATTGCGCCTGAACCGCACGTCGGTTTTTAGCGAAAACCGACCGGATTTATAAGGAGGCCATTGGGAGTCACCATGTGAAGTTTCAACTCTGAGCACCCCGCAAACAGAGTGCAAATCGACAATCGGTCAACACCTAAAAATGTTTTTTTTTCGGATGGGTATTTCCTAAATGCAGATTAATTTAAGGTGACGCTATGCGCGGGAAGAAACAGGTCAGTGTGTGCAGTGGAGTGGAAGAAAACCTTTGACCTCAAATTCTGGAATGGGTGCAGGGTCATTGAAATTCGGATTTTTTTATCCCTGCTACCAGTTCTGACTTTGAGCCACAAATGACATATTCGACTTTGTCAACACTATTGCTTTAATCGTATTAACATCAGCACGGCAAAGGGCACTCCTTTAAAGGCAAGGAAGGGCAAAAATATTTTAAGTCAAGTGATAGCGATTGCTCTATGAGTCGTACGATTTTTTAATCAAGCACACGCAACGCCGGGCCATGCTGCTAGTAAATAATAAAAACGTAATACATTTCCGCATGATGTTACTAATAAAATGAAAACATTTATTAGCCCGCGTAGATTGTTCATCTGCCAATTCGGTGTGGCCGTTTACGTCTATAAAAAAGAAAATATTATCCTTTCTGTTTGTACCTGTTGCTCTAAGATGTAGGGGTCATGCTGCGGTCGTATTCGTTTCTCCGTTCCACTGAAGACTGAGGTATTTCCTCATATTTTATTTCATAATGTTCCAACATGTCTTGCAAAACATCTACCTATGAAATAAAACATTTTCTATAGTCGTGCCAACTAAGCGCAACGTTGAATTAACCTCGAATATTATAACTATGCTTAAGCCTCCAACGAGAAGTATTTATTAACTTTTCTTGTTTTTTTCCAACTCTGCATAAGAATAAATTTAGCTCGACCATTATAACGATGCCTATCTTTACTCAACGTAAATTTTTGAATAAAAAAATAAACAGAGTTATGTACCATACGATCATGTATCTTTCCATACTGATTTTTCCCCCAGTAGGTTTCCATTTCTTTCTAAGGTAGACCAGTTGCCATCGATGTCTATAGAAGATGGTCTGTCCTTCTATTTACCCATACGTGGGGGACAAGAGGATCATACGTTTTCCAATGGCATTAGAACGTTAATGAATGTAATGGATTGAACTGGAATTTGAATTGGGTTTTCCGGTTCCCTAATCCGAGCCGCTATCCATTACTCCAAATAACATACACATTCTTAAAACCGTACAACGTTTTCTTTGGTCGTTAGCAATCTGCGCCTGACTTGGTTGAGAGTGATTATTATAAAGATGCATATACTTACTTACCCGTAAAACTGAACCAAAAAACGAACCTACCTGTGGAATATTGAGAATTTATTTCCCTAGTCACTATATAAAAAATAAAAATAAAAGCTCCGTTTTAATACTAACTTTTAATTGATTAAAAATTGATTCGAAGACACATAATCTCGCCAACATATATCATTTAAATTCCATAGCTTAATTACACTTCGGTGTTAAAGATTCTAAATGAAGCACGATGTTGAAATCATTATTAGAGCTATGGCCAACCTCACCATTAACTTTCAAGAGACGTTATGAGAATTTGTAGATAATAAAACAGGGTAATCTGTACTAAACTCTGATTGTCTTCGGCCTCAACGGATATGTCATAAAAATGAGAAGAAAGTAATTATCTTAGAATTGTTTGCCACTACTAATATTCGTTGTATAAGATAGAAATATAAAGTGATATTGAATAACTCAAACTATTATTCTATTTTTATTTAAAGCATACATTTTGGGCAGCAATACATCACAGATTATAAGTTGACATTTGTCATTCTATAAAAGGTTTAAAAATATACTTCTTTTGGTTCTTCTTTTTCTTCTTCACCTTCTTCTTCTTCACCTTCTTCTTCTTCTTCTTCTTCTTCTTCTTCTTATTATTATTATTATTATTATTATTATTATTATTTCTTCTTTTTCTTCTGTAACTTGTTCTTCGGCTTATTCATCTTCTTTCTCCCATCATTGCTTTCCACATTTTTCTATCCATTACCGCTGGAAAATGACGTTAGTCATTTCCCTTAAAATGTCGAAGAATAGAATTGACAAAAAAGCTGAAAGAGATTTACTCAATTATGAAACGCAGAAGGAGAAAATATCAGTCTTCTAATTACGCCTAAACCTAACGAATGCATCAGTGAAATTATAAAACCGAAATGCCAACCTATTACTGTGTTTACCTTCGTAAATTTCCGTAACAAAATAGGAAAGTACATGAGCTCAGTTACTGTAAAAATATTTATAGAAAAACGCACAGCAAAACTAGGTGACAGTATTGATAAAGTTTCGGAAGCCGAGATGTCTGAACACAACCCATAACTTTGCAGATTCCTTGGATTTGCTAAAGAATCTCGATATACATATCAAAAGGACAGGAACAGACATTGTGACAATATTCGATGCACGTAGGAACGGTGAATATATCAATGTACAAGATAGATTATGACGAAAACGTTTTCTAGAAGGACACACTTAAACAGCCTTCCTAGCCGCTGCCTTAGTAATAGATTTCAGAGAAAATTTCAACTGAAAATGTGAAAACTGGCAGACGCAATGAGTTGCTCTCAATTTTGTGTAGCATCAGTTTAGGTAAAATGATTAATATGAAGAAATTTCATTTTGGAAGCGTTATAATTAGAAAGCCACTTCTGAAACTAATTAACATAATATTGAAGGTCATTTTCGTAATCATCTGTTACTATGGTTTTATTGGTTAATAACAGATTGAATGTCATTTTGTGTTCAGATAGCAATTTTACTTTATAGAAAATAAGTGACATACTATTTACATACATATATATATATATATATATATATATATATATATATATATATATATATATATATATATATAATTATGTATAATTTAGAATATTTTCAAATTATTGTGATATAATTATATTATATATAATTATATAATTATTATAATTTTTATAAATATTATAATTATTATTCTATGTAATTTTCAAATTATTTATATATAGATCAAATTATACATATTATTTACTATATTTTGCGGATTGTTGTCCTCACCTTTACTGTCACATTCACAATGTTTCAGCCGTTAGACTTTCCGGTCTTCTTTATGTGATTTTTTTTTTTTTAAATTTGAACCGAAAAATGTATCTAATCCACGGAGTTAGGCTGTTCCAATTCCGCGAACTATCGCGTTTCATATCTGTGTTTTAGGTAATAACGCTTTGAGACCTCTCCATGCTTTTTTTTTAGTTCGCTGATAACAGTGAGTTAATTGAAAACTATTTGTATAATTCACTTTTTGAATCAATCAACGGTAGCATTAATCAACCAGGCCGTGTGTTCTTTCGGAGTAAATAAAAGGTTAAGTTCGAAATACTAACCAGCACTTCTTGAGAGTACAACGGCCGAAAATTCGTGAATGTGGTAGTAAGGATTAAGTCTGCATCACGAACAATGTCAATAGTGTAAATAGTTATAATAGCTCATCTCATAAATATGGATCGATCAGTGTTACTAATGACAAGGGGAAATAGTTGTGCAATCACTATAAATAGCGAGACAGGAACTTAATTTATATTTGCCAATGTATGCAATTAACCACTCTTAGTTTTCATTTTCCTATACTTTAAATAAATTGGGTATAGAAATAAACACAGTTGCTTAGTGGAATGCGTAATAATAAATGTCAGAGCATTTTGGGATAATCCTAATAAATATTGTCTTAATTAAGATGACAACTTTCACTCAGTTTCTCAATTGCTGTCTTATTACTCCTGCAAATGTATATGTTTTAATATTTCTGTATTTTTTTTTATATTAAAGAATCAAACATTTTACACATAATTCTCTCCCTTCAGATTTCCACAGTGAGTTACGAAAAAAATTAAAAAAAAAAGGATGAATTAGCGTGGCACTTTTAAAATCTAAACTGAAAGAAAAAAATGAAGAAAATGAAACCTATTTTATTGTTTTGGACCCAGAATAATCTAAGTTATGCATACATTTTTACCCAGATCTAGGTTAACCAGTTTTTTACCTATGCTTTAGATCTATCATTCTCAATGTTGCCCCTTAAGCCCACAAGTGGGTCTGATAATTTTCTTTAAAAAATAGACTAGAAGTGGAGATTGAAAGAAATGAAGATGTCCGTCAGTAGCTAGATGAAACTTGGAAGTTTAAATCGAGAATGGCATACGCCAGGAACAATATAGCGATTAATCAGGATTTATATATTCTACTGCATACTGATTTTGTAAATAAAATATATTTCAATTTAGAATTAAACTCTCTTGGCTAGCATGCGAGTCTGAAAATGTTTTGACACCAGAAATGGGACTCAAGAAAGACAAGGTATATACATTTACAACAAGGACACTTTATGCTATTACCACACAGTAGAATCATCGCAATCCAACTCCGTGTTCAAAATATAAAAAAATCCAAGCACACGGCTTTTCGTCTGAACCTGGTCCGCTTTGGTACTTTAATAATTACTTCAATCTTGACCTCTTCAAGTAAAAGAGCTATAATTATATCGTTTCGTTATTTTCAGTAATCTACACTTGGATTACCGCCCCTGTTAATAATCACAGGCGGTGACATTTTGAATTACCAACCAATGACGATAATTACAGGCGGCGCGAGACCTGAACAATCAAACACTTTTTCGGTTTCGTTTCATAGAAAAGATGTATTATTCCGCTCCTGTCGCCATGTAAATACCCCAACTGTAGGCACAGATGGTTGCTTTGAATACTTCGCATTTAATCTAACTTCTGGTGTTTTCTCTTGTAAAATTAACTATCAATATATTTCTTGATATTTATTTCTTTTAATGCAATTAAATCTTTCGCTGGATTCACATTGAGTCTAACAACATTTGGGGTATAATTCTTTTAGGAATCCGTAAACATTTATATCGATAGTGTTGTTTCACGTAACAGCACTTCCTATAAGATACACCGATACCTGTTAGTAAAATGTCTCTCGAGCCTCACCTTGCGTTACATTTAATTACAAATGGTCTATCAACGATTTTCTAATAGTAATTTAATGTGTCCGAATATGAACAAAGTCACTGAATATTGTATATACATTCATTTATTTATTTAGTTAGCGTATTTGGCGGCGGTGTGGTTACTACCCTCCTTCTTTCTGTTGTAATTGAAGTACTTGGCAACATATAATAAAAAAAGGTGCAGTGATTTGCTGGCTCCCTTTGCACCAGGAATGTTAATGTTACCCCATCCCTTCTCTCAGAAGTACCTCTACGCACGGTTAGAGCCGTTGACCTCTCAGGCATTGATCCTATTCCCAGGCTGACACCTAGGAAAAAGCCGATTGGCACAGGCTTGTTGAAGAGAGGCGCTCCTTTTCACTGGTCGGGTGGAGAAATTCTTCCCATTATCGTCACACAGGTCAATCGGCAGTTGGCCGTGTCGTGGCGGTTGGAGTGCTAATGTGACATTTTGGTGTCATGTGTGACAGTTTGATGTAAGTCATGGACAAGTCTTGTTCTGTATCTATATTCACCTGTGTAAAGCAGGTTCGCGGCAAGGGTCTCCCACTGACTATACAAATTTTACGCGTTGTTAAGTCTAAATTTTTTCCTGTGTTTTATAGGGTCACATCCTCACCATGTTATCGGAGGAGAAAGGGTTTCACAGGGCGGATTTGCTAACGGCGAGCTGTTATTTGTTCTCGGAGAGATAGCCTTACTAACTAGATATCCCAGTCTACCCTATTATGAAGAGATAACAAAGGGAGGACAGATGGATTCATAACGTTTCTATGGACACTAGAGAGAATTTTTTATCCCGCATCCCATTTAAACGGCGAAACGACAATCCAAATTCCTGTCGATAAAAGAAAAGTTGTTCGCTTATTCAGTACAATGCTTACCGAGTACTAAACTAATGAATATATGACAATGCCGTCCAAAGTATAATTAAATAAAAATTACTTAGTTATTTATTTCGAATAGCATAATTCGTTTCCAAGGACCTTCATGTTGATCTTCCTTCATCTTTTACGCATGTCAAATAATTCCGATTTATTGTTGCACAATGAACAGAGCGTGTTAACAAAATGTAACGCTTGTCAGATAAAAGGAACGACTTATTTTGAAGAAAATGAATTTCGAAAAAATATGGAATCCAATTAATTCTTGCCAATATAATTCATTGCTTGCTGTATATCTGCAGAAACATATAACTGCACGTAAGGATTATCAGCATTTCCACATTTCACTAACATTCAATCTGCCTAAGATTATGAAAATAAAAAACAGTGAAACATACATATAGATTAAAGTTGATGCATTTTTGATGCCGTATATTGGATCGAGGCACAGGCTTTATGCATGAAAAAGACGGGGAAACAATTTATAATAAATCTAAAGATGCATATACCTATATATTCGTATGTACACAGGAGGAGCATGTGTGTGCACTTGTAAATATATGAAGAGAAAAGAAGCCTTTATATTACAATTATGGATATCTGTTAATAAGAACCAAACACACACAGCAATATGTTCGATTACACACTTAAGCACACACTAACACACACATATATCGTCTGAGGATCGCGTTGCGTGAATCTTGAGTCACGTCTGGAGTCAAGTTTCATAGGATTTTATATTGGTAATCCTTTTTTGCTTGGTTTAGGCAATATGAGCTTCGATCACTTTACATTACTGGGTAGGTAAGTTTGATTTTAGGTTTTTATTAGTATATTCGGTTTAATCCGAGACTATAGCAGTGTAATAGTTTAGCTTTTGGTAAGCTGTCCTTTGATTCAATTATATGTCTTCTTTAATATATATATATATATATATATATATATATATATATATATATATATATATATATATATATATATATATATATATATATACAACAGACCAGTTGCCATCGAAGGCTATAGAACCCAGTCTGTCCTGATATTTGCCCATATATATATATATATATATATATATATATATATATATATATATATATATATATATATATATATATATAGACATTAAGAATATATCGGATGTAATAGCTAGCGAAATTGTCTAAATCTTATAACAGCTTAATTTTCCGTTACACATCATGTTTAATACCTAAAAACGAAGTTAACTGAATTTCATTTTTAAAGGTTTTCGGATAAGTCATTCAGCCATCTTGACACCAATGGTCAAAGGAAAAGCAACATTAACGCCTTTAGTATTGGTACCAATCTTTATACACTGGCTTCTATCTTAAATGTACATTCAAAAATCACCAAGAGAACGGTGAATAAGATTTTAAAAAAGGGAACTTTTTAGAGGAAAACTGGATCAAGAGGCCCGAACGAGAAGAGGGATGATCATTTCCGATTAGCTCTAAAATGATCTATTAGAATATAAGACGTTTTGAATGTGAGAGAATGTTGTCAGCTATGACAGTCCAAAGAGCAGAGAAAAATATATTAAAACGAAATCGTACGTGAAACCTGGTACTCCACGACAGAAAGTTAGTAGTTTCGAGTGGGCGATGATCGTCTTGAATAAGTTGGGAAATAATCCTGGAATAATATATATATTTGAACTAATTAATGAGTATAAAAATTAAATAGATTGAAATATCAGAATGTGACGCACAAGAACCATCACCAACCAGTGATGGCAGTAGCCAACATCAGCCAATATCAGCTGAGTGCCTCTGAGGAGTCAGTATTGAATAAGGGTCTCAACTTCGACACAATCATCATTTCCAGAGTCGAGAAGGTGACCTTGAACATCCCTCAGGCTCACGCGGACAGACCTTGGAGAGAGCCAAGCCGCCCAGGTCTAGAATAACAAAACTGGAGAGGCTGGCGATCGGATCCCTACAGAGGAACGACAACATCATCATACTACCAGCTGACAAAGGTAATGCGACTGTAATGATGGACAAATCAGATTATACAAGAAAACTGGAAGACTTCATTAGCACTGGTAGCTACAGTAAAGTGAAAAATGATACTACTATGAAAACGGAACGCAAACTGTCGCAGATACTAATCAAGAACAAGGATCACTTCGCACCTAAGACGTATATGGAGTTATCGCAGCATTACACAAGCTACCTCACATATACGGTTTCCGTAAGATTTACAAAGACGGTATTCCGCTAGGGCCGATTGTTAGTTGCCAAGGATCTGTGTGCCACACCCTGAGTCGCTTCCTTGTAGATATAACTGAAACATCGATCGGAAAGTCTCCTGCATATGTCCGAAACTTCGCCCACTTCGTGGAAATAATCAAAGATGCTCCCATCATATCCAACCGGATGATGAGCTGGACTTGGTGAGTTTGTTCACCAAGGTACCCACGGAGGAGGCACTCTCAGTTGTCAGAGACAGATTGGCCTCTGACTCTTCCCTAGAAGAATGGACCAGTATTCCAATAGATAATCTGATGGAGATGTTGATTTTCTGTACACAAACAACACACTTCGGAATGGGATCACACATTAAGGTTACATTAAGATACGTAGATGACACCTTTATACTCTGGCCACACCAGGAAGATGTTCAGTTTCTACGGGTTCATGTGAAGTCAATAAGACCTTCGATACAGTTCACAATGGAGAAATAGTGTAACAACACACTCCTATTCCTGGATGTTCTAATATCTGGAGCAGAGCATGGGTTTAAGTCATCCGTATAACCTAAACCAACATTCACCGGACAGTACCTAAATTTCAACTCACACCATCCATACAGCGTAAAGAAAGGGTTCGTCCGTTGCTTACAACACCGAGCAAAAGTCATAAGAGGCGACCCAGAGATGTTAGATAAAAAATTGGTCAGTATAAGTAGTACCCTACAACGTAACAACTACCCTGGCAGCAGCCCCCAAAACTGGGATAGGCGGGTACAAGAGGAGGAGGACAACAACACTCAGAAAACAGTCTGACTGTCTTATGTATAGGTGTTATCAGAGAAAATACAAAGGATCTGCAGTTCATATAACATCAAGACAACCTTCAAAAGCTTGATGGCACTTCGCAGATATTTCTGCCGTGTAAGACCCCCCACCATAGAGGAGAACATGACTAAAGATTGAGTGTCCTCTATCACGTGTATCTGCGGAAAAGAATATAAAGGAGAGACAGACCGCCTCCTTAAGATAAGGCTTCAAGAACACCAGGAATCTGTAACACGAGGGGAATTGGAAAAATCAGGTACAACTGACCACATATGGAGGGAGAAGGGAGATCACTGCCCTCTGTGGGTTTATACTGAGATCATAGACAAGGAACACCATTGGAATATTCGTAAACTTAAGGAATCAGCACATATGCTAAGCCACAAAAATCTCCTGGGCCGACCAAGCATAAAATTAAATAATATATGGGAACCTGTAATAAAGAGTGCCAAAGAAAAGCAATGATAACAACAAAGTTGCAATATGAGCTCTGGTAAAAACATGAATGGATAATAGCAAAAAATTGCAATATGAGCACTGTTAAAATGGTTGCTGAAGACATTAGGTAAATAATACCCAGAAATTCGTATACAGATGTCCTCAAGGGCACAGTGGATAAAGTCGTTGGTTAGAACCAGTGACAGGATCCAAAGAGTGTGAGTTCAATACCCGGTTAAGGCAGTGGAGAACTTTCAGAGATAACTGACAACTGACATCCATCAAACATGGCACGTGGAACTAGAACAGTCTACCGTGAGCGAAATAAAGGCTTCAGTTCGAAATTCCAACCAACATAAGAAGGCGTACAACGGCAGAAACGTTGTAATAAATATGGCGACAAAGATGACGACGATAGTCCGAATAATGTAAATATTGAGTTTTCGATCATTAGATATGATTAATTAATGATGAACTCATCAATTTCGCTCATGAGGGATTTCATCATATTAAACGCAATTATTGCGCAAAGTTGAGTCCATTAGTGTTATAAACTAATCGGAGAATTCCAGTAATATATCTTTAATCATTTCTAAGATATACAGTTAACAATCTGACAATTTTGCTGTTATGCTCGGTATACCGATTATACTCGCGTATGTTTCCTAGACTATGCAAAGACCTTCGATAAAGTGCACAACAAATATATGCTGGAACTGTTCAGCATCCTTGATATATTCGGAAAAGATATCAGAATAATCAAGAACCTATACTATGAGCAAACTGTATTATGTACATACAGAAAGAGTTCGGTGAATATACAAAAATAGAAAGGGGCATAAGGCAAGTATGCGATCTTCTCGTTCGACCTGTTCAACCTATAAATCGAGGCAATTCAGAGAGAATAAGGAACCCTACGGGGATTTAGCATTGGCGGCCACAATTGTAACGATATTAAATACGCAGATGACACAGGACTGATAGCAGGCACGAAAAAGAAATTACAAAATTCCCTACAGAAGCCAGGGAAGGAGAGTTTGAAGAATGGACTAAGCATAAACTAGCAGAAAATAGAATGCATGACCAGCAGTAAATGTATGACCTCGAAATGCAATTGGCAGGTCCGGAACACTAGAATCAAGCAGACTCGGAATTTTACATATCAGGGAAGCTTTCTGACAGACAAGAGTAATGGCAACACGGAGAACTGTAGAAGTATAGGTATGGCTGAGGAGGCATTCCAAAAGCTGTGCAGAGTATTTCCTGACAGGAGGATTTCTTTGGTAACTACGAAAGAATACTGAGCTGTTTACAGCAGCAAATGTTGGACAAAGATAAAGAAGAGACTCGAGACGGCAGAGACATGGCACTACAGAAGGATGCTAAGAGTATCGCGGATCAAACATGAGACTAAGTATGGGGTAAACAAGGAGGGGTATTATACATAACATCAGGCACAGGCTGCTGAAGTTCTTAGGACACATAATGAGGAAGGAGGGCTTGGAGAATCTAATACTCACCGGTTGAATAGAGGGAAAGAGAGAAAAGGGAAAAAAAAGCATGACATAACTAGCGACCTGAAGCAAATGAATGACAGGACGTGGACGGGGAGGGGGTAGCAGAGGGAAGGAACTTATTGAGAGCTGCAAGGGATAGAGGGATGTGGATCGACTACATCTTGAAAGGATACGGCATAAAGAAAAGAAAAATATCTGTATACGATTTATACATTTAATGTAGTCAAATTAACTTAAAAATTATATCTTCAAATGTCGTATGATAAGCGAGTATATATGCAGTATGATTATCTTCGTGTGTGCATCTGTATTACAAGCCGTATTTAGCAGTTTCCGATTCTATTCTTTGTGCACAATGTCCAGTTCTCGGAACCAAAATGAAAACCAATTTATTTCTTTTTGTTTCATTTTTTCTCTCTAAATTTTTAAAGTTCGAATTACCAATTACAAAAAACGTGTTTATTTCTTGTTCTTTGAATCTAATATCGGCATTTCTATATTTTATATTAGTTAGTAATTAATATTTTAACAGTTATGATACGGAAGGAAACGATCGTGTTGGGATAATACATGGTAGAATAAGGGCTTTCATTGCCACAGTCGCTGTGTAACGGTTAACGTTCTATTTTATATAATCTTGCCTATTTTTAATTACATATCTTGAATTATCCTCCACAAAAAAAAATTCTGATGTACACGCTCTATCTAATGCTTGTACGACTGTCATTTGCTGTTCTTACCTCAGTAATGACAAATCTAACGAATAAAGTTGAAATGAGATCACGATATAAAATAAGGAAAACCTATTTAGAAATAATATAAGCTGTTAGGAATAGACAAAAGTAGCCTCTCTTTGTTTCGCTACTCTCCACTTTGAGAGAGCTAATTCTGTTTACTGGGACTCTAAAAAAATACGCGAACCTTGTATTCTTAGTTGAATAAAGCTTTCTTAAAGGCTTGACCCACGTACATTTTTAATTACCTAAGCATTCAAATGCTAATGCAATAAAATATATCTCGCAGAGTATATTTACAATTTCTGCATTATTATTTTCCTTGTACCTATCATTGTCATCATGTTTATGTTCTAAATAGATTCCGCATCTATATTTGAAGGTAAATTGAAAATGTTACTATTTCTCCAGGAAAGTTTTATACGTTTTCTCTGGGTATTATATTTAATTAAGGATTACTGTTTATTCTGTTCACTTCTGTAACTCTAATAGTTCACTGTTCAGAAAAAAAATGACTTGTCGGATAGAATAATGGAGATTTTGAATGTTTCTTGATGTTTTTCAAAGGAATGTTAAGTAAAATGTCCAATAATTTTATTTCAGAAAGAGAAAAAGTAATATTCAGTGTAACACTGAAAAGAAAAATATATTACAACTCTCACTAGAATTTGTTGAATAGCTTTGGGCAATGCGGAAGTGATATTTTCTTTCTCTCTCTCTCTCTCTCTCTCTCTCTCTCTCTCTCTCACACACACACACATATATATATATATATATATATATATATCCTAATGTGACAGGTACATTTCACCACATGGGATCATCAGGGTGAACTGGCATTGTATATATATAGATTATGTTTATACTTTATTTTATAGGTAGCATTATTTAAGGAAATGCTCTGTTTACAAAAAACAGTATTAATTACATTTACCGGCCTGAATGTCCGATAAATTTCATAGAAAATATGTGTCCTCCGACAGGAATCGAACCTGTATCCTAAACTGAACAATCACATAACATATGTAAGTAAATAGTATAGCACGTCAAGATATATGACGGTTGTGTGTAGGATAAAAGTTGGATTGTTTCGGAGGAGACATATTTTCTATGAAAATTTCTAGGACAATCAGGGCAATCAGTGTAGAAAATATAAATAGATTAGAATAATTCTTGAACCTAGTCAATGTCATAATTCATATATATATATATATATATATATATATATATATATATATATATATATATATATATATATATATATATATATATATATATATAGGTAAATAGCAGGGCAGACTGGGTTCTATAGCCTTCGATGCCAACTGGTCTAGAAGAAGGACAACTCTGAATTCAAAACCTACGGAGGGTCGTTTGGGGACCTTGTGGCACTTAGTTCACCAGGTCTCTGAATTCGGCCCTTAAAAAAATGTGGCTGGTCTTGCACGATATCTTCACCACGATAATCAAATGTCGGGCTGTCGGTTTCCTGGGAACTGATCTGCTTGACCCTCATACGTCGAACTCGACTATATATATATATATATATATATATATATATATATATATATATATATATATATTCACACAAGCGTTTTCATTATTTTTTCCTTTAGGATGTTCACAAAGAACTTCTTCAAAAGGTTTACAAAGACTTCTTCAAAAGATAAAGGATTTTATAAAATGACGAAACGTGAGATGATGTTCACGGCGAACCAAAAATATGGTAGATACGGAGAAGAAACTGAGAAGTATGACTAAAAATAATTTATTAGTAAAAGGATCCACGGGGAAAAAGAATTAACTGTTATCAATGACTGTGAAAAAGGAAAAACGGAATATAATCTACGAATAAAATGGTCTTTGCTTACGCAGACCTGATTTGTTTATCCTAAGAAAGCCGCCTGAGAAACTTGTAAATGGTGGCCAGACCGGGGCGTGTAGAACATTGAAAAAAAAAATCATCATCATACCTGTGAGCACTGTCAACAGGCTCGTGCCTGTTGCTGAGTCAGGTAAAGTCTGTGTTGTCCTGGAAGAATTCTGAGATTATATCATCTTATAAAACGTTGACAATTTCGTGTCTCTCGTCTCTGATTTATCCGTCTCACGCATTCAACATCACACTAAACATTTATATTTATACACAATAAAACTATTTTGAATGTACGACAGAAAATCTTTAACGAAAGAGGTCAACGTCGAAAGGGTTTTATAAATAAGCTTACGGTTGAAAATTCTGTCAGCGAGTATTTGACTCTTCGTAGGTATCCACTGTAGCTTCAAATAATGGGACAAACAGAAAGATCAAAAACTACCAATTGTTTGAAACGTTTGATCTTCAGTTACATTACATTTTTGATGAACTTAGTAGGATAACCATTATCAATAAAAATACAATGAAATTACAATGATAATTTCTCAAGGTCCTCGACAAATGTACAGTGCGAGGAATTCATCAACACGCAATAGATGTTAGATATTGGTTTAATTTCAAGGGGTCTTAGAACAAAAGTATTCCCGTTAGAGTACTGACATCAGAACGTAAGTTTGGGATACATCCTGCTAACACAGAAACAATCAAGAACTTCTAGAAAAGCTAAAATACAATCATTCTTCGCTTCTATATTATACTACTAGGATGGATCACGTGAATTTAGTTGGCTGTGAAAAGCCATAGTATCGTTGTTGGAATCAAAGCTAGAGAAGGTGTAATCCACGTAACGCAAATATACATAGGGTTTACGGCATTTTCAAACAAAAATGTTCTCATAGAAACCCTTCAAAAAAATTGATAATATTGGACCAAGATGATTATTCATCGAAACACCAACGATTCCAGCATACATAATATTATCAAAAGTAAACTCAAGCCACTCTGTTACTAAATGCAGACATTCCAAAAATACAGCTTCTGGAATTAAAGCTGAACACCCCTATAGAGAGCATCAGAAAAAATTTGCAATGGGCCTTGAAAAGGCACGGTCACATACAAACTCAAAATGTCAAATGGCACTAAAAGTTTTTTCGGAGAACGAATTTTAGATTTTCTAATAAAATTAGGAAACTTAAACGTGTCGTAGATACTGTAAGTGGAGAATGTATCAGAAACACTTTGGATTGTAGATACTGTATCAGAAACACTTTGGAGTGTAGATAGTGTATCAGAAACACTTTGGATTGTAGATACTGTATCAGAAACACTTTGGAGTGTAGATACTGTATCAGAAACACTTTGGATTGTAGATACTGTATCAGAAACACTTTGGAGTGTAGGTAGTGTATCAGAAACACTTTGGAGTGTAGATACTGTATCAGAAACACTTTGGAGTGTAGATACTGTATCAGAAACACTTTGGAGTGTAGATACTGTATCAGAAACACTTTGGATTGTAGATACTGTATCAGAAACACTTTGGAGTGTAGATAGTGTATCAGAAACACTTTGGATTGTAGATACTGTATCAGAAACACTTTGGAGTGTAGATAGTGTATCAGAAACACTTTGGATTGTAGATACTGTATCAGAAACACTTTGGAGTGTAGATAGTGTATCAGAAACACTTTGGATTGTAGATACTGTATCAGAAACACTTTGGAGTGTAGATACTGTATCAGAAACACTTTGGATTGTAGATACTGTATCAGAAACACTTTGGAGTGTAGATAGTGTATCAGAAACACTTTGGAGTGTAGATACTGTATCAGAAACACTTTGGAGTGTAGATACTGTATCAGAAACACTTTGGATTGTAGATACTGTATCAGAAACACTTTGGAGTGTAGATAGTGTATCAGAAACACTTTGGAGTGTAGATAGTGTATCAGAAACACTTTGGATTGTAGATACTGTATCAGAAACACTTTGGAGTGTAGATAGTGTATCAGAAACATTTTGGAGTGTAGATAGTGTATCAGAAACACTTTGGAGTGTAGATACTGTATCAGAAACACTTTGGAGTGTAGATAGTGTATCAGAAACACTTTGGAGTGTAGATACTGTATCAGAAACACTTTGGAGTGTAGATACTGTATCAGAAACACTTTGGAGTGTAGATACTGTATCAGAAACACTTTGGAGTATTTCAGCCAATCATTTAGTCAGTTCCTCTTTGACAGAATACATCATAGACGAAAATGATTGAAGTGTCACATTGTCCTTATATATCTTAGGTAAACCGTTCAGTCGAGAACGTCAAGAAGCAAAAAGGACTGTTGAGGTTTTACACACTTGAAAATCAGGTCACATTTAAAGACAGAGAGTAACCGTCTCTGTATTGTGCCTCTATTTTAATTGATATTATCATTCGTAATTGCAGAGCCAATCTTCCTAAATTTAAGCGGTCATGTAAAATGTCTTGGTATTTTAGCAATATAATCTTGAATATCCAAAATTACCACGCCAGAGTCTTTATTTAATTCTGTTGTAAATAATATAAATGCCAGTGTCATGCTGATTACGTGGGACGGACCAGTCAGAAACTAGTCAAAGGAAATGCTCAAGATGTTCCAGCTAATTTTATATCTGGTAATCTCAGACATTTTTCAACAAAAACATAGCCTGAGAATGAATTTTTCATTGAATTACACAGGTCCGATCCTTCCAAAATTTAAAGTTTCTTGAGGCGGCTTAGATTAAGTTGCACAATACAGGCCTTGTAATCAAAAAGAAAGTTTTATTAACTACTTATGTTTAGTTGGATGGTAGTGAGGAACAAGTTTGCCATTTTAATACACACTTGGAACATTTGATTTTTATTCTTAAATTACTTTAATAATAAATTGTATCGTCTTCCTAAGTTTACCCTCTGCATCTACTGACTTGTGTCCCGTTTTATTTTTGACAACAGTTTCCTGATGAAGAAATTTTACTTGTAAGGCTCGTAAGGGAAAAAATAATTGAAAGGCTAATGCGATTTTTAAAATCCGTATATATGTTATAATTTATCCAGTCGCTCAGTTACATTTGTGTTTGTTCAACACCCATAAAACCAAACCGTGGTTTATACTGCAACTTTCCTGAGCAGACCTTTGTTACATTTTATGGGAGAGTGCGTGTTATCTAACGTGGTCAACAGTCTAATCAAGGACAGTACACTCAAATCCTCGGTCCCGCCTGGATCCAAGCGTGGTATGTCTTTCATGCAATTTCTAATGTTGCAATTTCATGCAATTTTAAAAGGTGGTAAAACGGAAATAAAAACCAGCAGACGTCCCTGCAATATATATATATATATATATATATATATATATATATATATATATATATATATTAAAGACTATGAAAAATACCTTACATTGTTTGCAAAACACTGAGTTTCATGCCGAAGTAATTTTCAAGTATGCCGGGATATTTCTTTTATCATTATTATATATTAGATAGCTCTATTATTTATCATTAAGCACTTTTTACACTATATAGTATTTATATGTATTTTTATACGATCGCTCACTCGTACATCTACCTCTATTGACATATTCGGTTATATATATATTCATTTACGTGCTAATATCTTTGGAAAAGTTATGAGTGCTCTTCTTCTCCCCCTACCTATGGTTGAATAGCAGGACAGATTGGAAAAAAATTGGTCTACCGCAGAAACATATGGCAATCGAATGCGGGTAGAAATCTGCTTCGTCACTCAGGTATCGGAAGATAAATGATCTCCTAAGCGTCTATCATGCATAGCACATAACTGACTGATGCAGTACCAGACGCATACGCCTGTAATATTCTTTTCTTACTTTCTTCTTCATTTGGGTGTGCCTCATTCCATCTTCTTCGCTCAATTCGAGGTACCTATAAGTACTTTCTTATTCCAATGCGCCGAGTTTTGGGAAATAATCTACATCAAATGCGTGTGTTTCTGCAATTCTACCTTTCTTGTTTGTTATTTTTGCGCATTTATCTAATCCAAAAATCCTTATCAATATATTCAATGAAAACTTGTATGATATTGGTTTGTTTTGTTTTGTTTCGTTTTACGGCATATAAACTTCAGTGAGTTATTTAATGCCGACAAATGTTTCATTGTTGGTAATGTTTGTTCCAAAAATCTATTTCTGCTACTATTTTTTCCTTAAAAAATTTATTTTTGCTTAAACCTTCCTCTGCTGGTAATATTTTTGTGAAAAATGTATTCCTGGTAATAATTATTTTACATATTTCTGGTATTAAAAGCTATTTTTATATTTTCATGGTGTTTTGATCCCAGTTTGGGCTTAACTATTTGCCTATAACTGGGACCCCAAAACCTACTACCCCGGGCCAGGTTGGACTTGGGAACACCTGTAATTAAGATGTGGTTCCACACTTCTCAAAACTTCCTGATTAGAGGCCTTGCTGTAGGACCTAGTTTATCTTATCTTACCCAGGACGCGGATGTATTTTATCTTCACACCCAGGACGTGGAATGGTATCGATGAGACCCCTCAATTTATTGCCGTCTTTGGATAAGTGTTTGGCATCATCTATGTACTGTAGGCAATTGTACGTTTACTTTGTATCCATAGCTATCACTGTTTAGTTTATGCGTAAGTGGGGTTACGGACAGATAAAAAGAAAGAGTGACAAGGAGTTACCCATGAAAGAAACCTCGTCAGATATTCAGGATGATGGAAGTGATAGTGCCTTTGGTGGGATTTAGGTATAATGTGGTTTTGCACATTCGCATACTGTGTTTAAGGAAATTTACTATCAGCGAGTAGACTTTGTACATTTCCAGGAGTGTGGCACATTATCAACGGTTTTACAGTTAACTATCCATGCTGTGCTTAGATATCTACCTCTTTTTTCTGCAATTTTCCAGAATTATTATTATTATTATTATTATTATTATTATTATTATTATTATTATTATTATTATTATTATTTCTGACGGCACTTTTCTCTTGCATATCAAAGTTAACAATTCTCCATAACACGAAGATCAGAAACCTTTTAGTATTCATACGAAACCTTCAATAAAAAAGCCTAAGGGTGAACAATAGATTTGCATTGAATCTCTCATATACCATAACGTGAATTGTTCAATTAAAGGCAGGCATGACTAGTAATTCAGTTCCAGTTCTCTTTTGATGTTGCGCTGCCAAACTATCAATAAGATTATATTGCCGCACACAGAGGAGCGAGTAAGCATTCACTGTCACTAGATTTTTCTTAAGACGTTTTGTCATAGATTTCTGTTCGTGCTGCGAGCCAATTACGATTGTTGAGTTCTCGTTACTGGCATCTTCTTTTTATCTTTTTCCCACTTATTTGGCCCATGATTTCCCCATATTATTCTGCACGCAATCGGTTTTTCTTTATAATCTGAGCCTTAAGATATTTCAGAATATTGATTCTTCCCTCGGGTCATTATGAAAAAAAAAATGAAACTAAAATTGACATTTAATGACGTGGTTTTCGCTTCTTAACTCTGAACAAGACTTGGATGAGTCGTTATCTATGATTATATATGTTAATAATAAAAGACAACTGCATAATAATATTACTATCAAATATGCAGAAAAACGGCATTTCATAAAATCATTTGGAACAAGAGAAATCTTGCAAGGTCTCGTCTATGTTATCCTATTTTTCAGCCTTTTTCCTAATTCTGTTTAACGAGCGGTGTTTTCTATTTGATTATAAATTGTATATGGTACAATAATTATCAATAACATATTTTTATGCCTCATTTTGCTCTTCACAAATCCCGCTCCAATAACTAAATAGAGTAACATTAAAACCATTCAGGTCATTAATATATCTAGAATTATAGCAAGATAATTTTCATTTCGCTGAGGGTCAAATTTGTCAAGACTTCTAACTCTATTTACAATCTCTTAATATGGTTGATGAATTCAGACCAGCTTTTGTTTTTTCTCATTTTTAAAAATATTTTTCAAGTTTTACAAAGACTTTTCTTTTCAAATTTAATCTTATTCATAATAAAATAAATTAACATTATTTTTACTGATGAGACAACTTCGTCCATGCATTGAAAATTGATGCCTCATTTGGACTTGTGTTCTACTTTGTATTTAGAGATTCTAAATAAAATAAGACGAAGAATCTGCTATGTAATTTCCCTTAACATGGTATCTAAGGTTCAGTCACTAACCTAGCTTCCCTGTGCCATTTCTATAAATATCTTCATGGTAATTATTCTGAGGCCATTTCCTATAATATCCATAGGCTTTATGAAAATAAGGACAGTACAAGATTGGTGGAAAGGTCTCATCTTTTGACATATAAAAAGGCTAATTTTTTTTCTCGCACCTCCTTGTTGTGGAAATCTCTTCCGTTTATTTGTTTTCCAATGAATTTTGATCTTCAAAAAATGTACATGCAATGTAAATCGTTAACTTCATGATTCTTTATTGTTGTCTCTCCTCAATAAGGATTCTTCTCATATTCTATAACCATCAGTAATCCGTTCATCTTTGTGTCTATATTGCTTTGATTGGAGCTGAATGGTTAAAGAAAAAAAGAAAGTCCTACAAATTTTATTAATTGAATTTATAATAATAATAATAATAATAATAATAATAATAATAATAATAATAAGAAGAAGAAGAAGAAGAAGAAGTAGAAGAAGAAGAAGAATCATAATAATAATAATAAAGCATAATACACCGTGTGCAGCCTTCAATTACTTAAAAATGAAGGTAAAGACAAATGCATCCGACCAGATATAGAAACGATGGCGACGATTCGCAGTTAATACTCTGTCCGTACCATACACACTGATGTGGACAAACCCCGTATCCATCAATGGCTACGTTGTACGGGGATAAATGCTGAAACCGCAAGTTTTATTCTTGTTGCATAGGAACAATGCTTTTGAACTAGAAATTGCCAAGTACACATATTGAGAAATTATGATATTAAATCTCATTAAATATAGCATAGAAGCTGAAATATCCTTAAATATTGCAAAGATGCGTAAATATCCTTAAATATAGCATAGAAGCTTAAATATCCTTAAATATAGAATAAAAGCTTAAATATCCTTAAATATAGAATAAAAGCTTAAATATCCTTAATTATAGCATAGAAGCTTAAATATCCTTAAATATAGCATAGAAGCCTAAATATCCTTAAATATAGCATAGAAGCCTAAATATCCTTAAATATAGCATAGAAGCTAAAATATCCTTAAATATAACATAAAGGCTTAAGTATCATTAAATATAGCATAGAAGCTTAAATATTCTTAAATATAGCATAGAAGCTTAAATATCCTTAAATATAGCATAGAAGCTTAAATATCCTTAAATATAGCATAAAAGCTTAAATATCCTTAATTATAGCATAGAAGCTTAAATATCCTTAAATATAGCATAAAAGCTTAAATATCCTTAATTATAGCATAGAAGCTTAAATATCCTTAAATATAGCATTGAAGTTTAAATATCCTTAAATATAACATAGAAAGCCACATTATATCTACATCACACTGGAGGTATTACTACTTCCAAGTTTTTGAATATCCCACGAGGAATAATTCAGCGAGACTCCTTGTCACTACTTATGTTCTGTCTGTCCTTAATTCCCTTTCGCATAAACTAAATATTAATAACTATGGATACAAAGTAAAAAAAACAAACTGCCTAATAACCTATTCTACATGCAAGATATTAATATACAATTTTGGATTTTCAAAGATACCTGGAAGATACAGAAGACTGGATGATGTTCTATATCAAAGAACATGAAATAAAGAAGAAAATGTATTCAATAAGAAAGGAAGTCAACATATCCAAAGTGAATTTCAAGTGGCTGAAGAGAGAACAAATAAAGCATAACACACTTAATGCTTGCGCCAGGGAATCTAAAAAAAAATTACATTGTACCAAATGCAAGAACGATAGCAACACAAGCCACTTCATAGTCAATACCCTGTCTGTGCCAAACTCGATGACATACACAAGGATCCATCGGTAATTACATAGTTCCTGTTTAAAAGCGAAGCTATTATTTTGGCTGCACGGGGTTAATGCTTGCTATACAGACCAAACACATATACTTAAAATTGATTTCACTCGATATTCAGATTCTGCGATAAATATCCAGAAACAATTGATCATCTTATATCAGATTACACATTGTTAGCACCAACACAGTATAATAGATTGGGGTAATATATACACTAGAAAATGTAAAACTTTTACTGGAATGAATTTGCAAGAAACTAGTATGAACATCACCCAGGACTGATTACAGAGATAAGACCTGTGACAATTTTAATGGATCTTGAAATACACACAGACAGAGCAATCAAAGTTAATCGCCCAGGCATAGTGATTGAAAAGTACAATAGTAGAACCTATTTACTTATTGACATAACAGTCCCCACCGATTGTAATATGATTTTAAAGATCATCAAAATCTATCAAATACACGCAAGTGCAAATCTATCAAATGTGGCATATGAGGGCATCGACATTTCCAGTTGTAGTTGGAGCATTAGGATTGAATGGAATTTTTTTCCGATAGACTCATTGAAGGGATTTAACGCGTCCCATAACTTAAAGAAATACAAAAAATTGTATTCACAATTACAGCTTACAAATTACGAAGAATTATATGTGATCTTTAATATCTGTCTACATATCTGAGACGAAGTATTATAACGACTTGCATTGTTTACATTATTCAGACTGTTACCGTCATTTTCATTGCAATTTAGATAGGTGAATATGGCAGTGAAGATGAGTCTAACAGCACGAATAATGTACATAATGGAAGTCATGTGTCACCTTGTTTCATTTATTTTGTTTTTTAACGAAATGATCGGGGTGGGGGGGAATGCCATTTATGACGTTACATAACTGATTGGGCCTGAAAGGAAATGTGAATAAAAATAAATCAAAGGAAATAATAATAATAATAATAATAATAATAATAATAATAATAATAATAATAATAATAATAATAGTAATGAGCTTCAAATGGGCGCAGAAATGCAAGAAAAGCACAGTACACCGGCTGAAGCTGCAAAATACTTAAAAAAGAAAGCAAAGACAAATGCAACCGACCAAATTCAGAAACAATGGCAAGATAAACCGCTTTATGGCCAATACTCTGCCCGTACCAAACAAGCTGGCGAGGACAAAAACCTTACCCATCAGTGGCTACGTAAGGCAGGGTTGAAAGCGGAAACTGAAGGTTTTATCCTTGCTGCACAGGACCAATGCTTGCTAACTAGGAATTATCAAGCACATATACTAAAATACTGTGTCAGCCCAAAATGCAGATTCTGTGATAAATATCCAGAAACGATTGATCATTCCGGTTGAACGATATTGGAAACCACTGAATATAAAACCTGGCATGAGAGAGTGGGCCAATATCTGCACTGGAAAATTTGCAACTTCTACGGGGAAGGAAACTGAAAGAAACTGGTATGAACACCACTCAGACCCGGTTACGGAGATAGGATATGTTATAATTCTATGGGACTACACAATACACACTGAGAGAACAATCAAAGCCAACCCCCCAGATATTGTTAGTAAGACCACAAAAAAGTGCATCCTCATTGATATAGCAATCCCTGCAGACTGCAATGTGTCTATGAAGATATTCAAAAAGCTGTTAAAATACAAGGACCTTGAAATAGAAATCTCAAAAATGTGGCACATGGGAACATCAACAATCCCTGTTGTAGTTGGAGGCCTAGGATTGGTTGGAAAAGATCCCAGTAGACTAAGTGAAGGGATTCATGGAAGGCCATGCCTCAAAGAGATACAAAATGTTTGAAAATTCTTTTCTAAGAAAAGCAATAGGATTTATAGTCTAATACCGTATGTGACTAAAAAAAATCCACGACTTAAATATTTTTAAAAATCTATAAATTAATCAATGTTAGCATCGATATATGGGCGTCAGACAATATTGTTCTGAAATGGAATGTAAGAAATATTACTGAAAAGTTGTTTAGGGTCTACAAGTGTCAAAAATTCTATTCATCTTGGCTGGAGATACGCTCGATTTTGAGGCTTTAGTCTTCAGCCTTCTAAGCCTATAGATAATCTAGCACTGACCCTAATAAATGGATAAAAGCATTAATTCATTTTGTTACAAATGGAATCTCTCTCTCTCTCTTCTTGTTCTTGTAACGGCATTCAATCGGGGTGGGTTGAGCCGGCTCCAATATTGGAGTTTAATGGACATTTGGAATTCACAAGGAGTCCCCAATCCCGAATGTATAGCACATGAGATTTGATTATAATGGTGAAGGTGTCGTCCAAGACCATCGACACTTTTTGAAGGGCCGATTACAGAGACCTGGTGCACTACGTGCAAAAAGGGCTCCAAACGACCCTCCGCAGGTTTACATATAGAATATGAATGTGAAATTTAAAGTTATTTAAGAGAGAAGAATATAAAGGGGAAGTGTTAGTACGGTATGTATAATGATATCAAAATAATTTTCACATCCTCAAAAAAGAAAAGAAGGAATTCTCTACAATCACATCCTCTCCAGACGATACTCATTGCGCATTATTATGGAAGTATTATTACTTCTAATAATAGACAAAAGGGTATATTTTAGACAAACATCGAGGAATTTATCGGAGACACCTCAAACAATTTAAATAAAAGGTATGAACACAAAGTAACTTAATAAAAACATTACTTGCTCACATTAACGAGACTAACCACAATTTTGATTTAAATAATTCGCAAAGGAAAAATGTTAAAAATGTTTTAATCGCAGTATATTTACATACATAAACTTTTAAAATCTGTTTAATTCTTAATGGACACTCCCGTCGGTTTACATGTATGAGTATATGACAGCTTAATTGATTCAGTTATGAAATTTTATGCGATAATCTTCTGGCACATAAGACACGCTATTGATTTAAAAAATAGCCTGCATATGGAGCAAGATTGAGTATTGTGGGATGAGATCACAGTTAGATGGGTTACCTTTTACCTCTTGCATTCTCTTCTTAAAGATGGTTCAGACAAGGAGATTTTAAACAGCTGAGTCCAATAAAACACGTCGATCTCCATTCTCTCGCTCTCTCTCTCTCTTTATATATATATATATATTCCATATATATATATTCTATACACACACATATACATATATATATATATATATATATATATATATATATATGTGTGTGTGTGTGTCTATGTGTACGCGCGCGCGAGCAAATGAGAGAAAGAAAAGATGCTATAAAAATCCACTGTTTGTAGCATTTACTATTTACTTATATAAAAATTAGAACAATATATTTTTTATGACTATAATTTTATTATAAGAGAATATTATAAAAGAAAAACTTTTTAAATCGCTACAAAAAATCTTTCAAGTGTCAAGTAGTATAAGGAGATAGTCAGAGAAATATAATCAGAAAGAGAGCGGTTATCCATAATAAATATTATATATATATATATATATATATATATATATATATATATATATATATATATACAAAATCAATTCGCTTTTCATACATCACCTATGAAAGCGATACTTGAAATAATGTCCTTTTTATGCAATAAGGAATCCCACTTTTAGGCATTTTGTTCGTAATTTCTTTTTTTCGCAATTTTAAAAATTCTGGAAGGTTATGTTCCGATATTTTCTGTGATATTGTGCAAAGAGATTGGAAAAATATTGTGTAGGTGAGATAATCTCTGCACTAATCCCTCCTCCATATCAAATACGCAAGCCTTACTCGAAATAAAGGAAATGAGTTATATGTTCATTTTGATATTTTTTGGCATCGAACTGATCATATTCCTGGAGGGTTTTTCTGTGAAATCATGGACGAAGAATCAATATTGTAAAAATATTTGCCCAAAACATAAAACTTTTACTCATCACGAAATGACATCATATATATGCATTCGAGATAAATATATAAATATGGTTATATTAACTGACAGATAAAATTTGCCTGACATATACTGATAGATACAAAGTATTTATATCTATATATATATATATATATATATATATATATATATATATATATATATATATATTGTTGAATATATCTATATAATTATTTATCTATATATGTACAGCCGAATCTATTTATTTATTATTTTACACCATATATTGTGTTTGTATATATATATATATATATATATATATATAAACAGAGACACACACACACACATACACACCGCTGCATCAAAATTCGACACTTGACAAAAATTAAACGAAATAGGCAATAAAAATAGTTTTATGTGCAGATACTCGACAGTTTGAGAACTGCCTAACGTTTTTCTCTATACACTTTTCCAAGATGGTATATGAGACCAGAGCAGCAGTAGTAACTTCTTTTTGCGTCGGGAAGAATCCTGCGAAAGTGATGGCCGTGTATGGTGTTCAGGAGAATCATGGTCATGGACATCTGGATGAAGTGGAAGGCGTGTGAGACGAGTTTACTGCCAAACAAAATGCCCACTACTTTCGTTCTTCGGTTATTAGGGCCGATGAGTTTGGAGCTACCGTCAAGGAGACAGTCGGCAATGATAGAAGCAAGAGCTACGCCAAGATCGCCATTGACATGGACTGTCACAAATCGACTATCTGCTGAACGATCACGAAGAGCTTTAGTTACTCCTCCTACTGCAAGTCTCAACGCATGTTCATCACGAATGCCTTCAGCGAATCGAGGAAGGTCAAAGCGTCTGAAATGAAATGGGTCTGCTGGGATGCTGTTGTTCTTCTCTGATGAAAAGAATTTCATCCAGGACAAGACGAGCAACAGAAATAATCACAGGTGGATCTGGAAAGACATCGAGGAAGTTCCCGTTGTGAAGAATACAAAGTTTCCTTCCTCCGTCATGTTCCTTGCCGACATCTCCAGTGAGTGGGACGTCATGCCTTCCTACTTCTTTCAAAAGGGCCTGAGAGTCACCGTTGAGATCTACCACGAGGCGTTGAGGAGCGTGGTGAAGACCTGGATGGACGAGGCTGCCACCGGACGCCCCTACATCTTCCAGCAGGACTCCACCCCTGCACACAAGGCTAAGATGACCCAGGCGTGGCTGCTCAATAATGTTTCTCAGCACTTGTCGCCGGATCTGTGGTCGCCTTCTTCACACGACTGCAAACTCCTTGGCTATTTCTTGTGGCTACACTCGGAAGTCTACCGATGTGTAGGCGTTCGCCGATATGGACAAGGCCATCGTATTAGGTTGGTACAAAAATAATGACGGATGAAACTCTAACTTTTGCTAAAAAAAACTGTCGCTTCTCTGCATATACAACTTTTGTTTGTATTGCCTATTTCGTTTTCTTTGTGTCAAGTGTCGAATTTTAAAAACCACACCCTGTATATGCACATATTGAGATACGAATAAAAATATTTTGTAAAAAACATGAATAAAACAAAAGAAAAAAGATACATTTACTGAGTCCTCCATAAGAAAAGCATTTCTGAAGCATGTCCATGAAAAAATAATTTGACAATCCTGCCCCTTCCTAAAACATGAAGAGAGTAAAAAAGAAATTATAAAATGCATTAGTCATACAGATGAAGGAACAGAAATACACATCAATATGAATAAGATCATATCTTGAGACCAGAGGCATCGAATCTTTCCAAAATATAAAATTATGCTCTGGTTATTTCCAAATATTCTAAAATCCTCCTATTCCTACTCAAAGCATATTAGGTTGGTGCAAAAATAATGTCGTTTTATCACATAGTAACATATGTGAGAAAACGACATTTTTTTGCACCAAACTAATATAAACAGGAAAATATAAATTATATATATATATATATATATATATATATATATATATTCACCTACTTATTTTCTTAGAAATTAAATTATATGCTAGAACATCCTGCGTAGACCTATATATTTATGCATGAATTTAAACATATCTGGAAATATGCATATATATATATATATATATATATATATATATATATATATATATATATATATATATATATATATATATATAGATAGATAGATAGATAGATAGATAGATAGAGATATACATATACATATATAGATATATATATATATATATATATATATATATGTATATATATGCGCGATAATTAGTATAAAGCGCTCAATAGCAGTAATATAGCTAACATAATAAGTTGTGTGGATATACATACAGCTCATATATATATATATATATATATATATATATATATATATATATATATATATATATATATATAATATTATGTCACATGAAATTCCTTATGCGCATGCTTATCTTACCACAAATGTCAAATTTCATTTGCTTTCTGTCTAGTGATTTATTGTCTGTTGCCACCTTCCGCACATACATATATACATTCATTCATACATACACACGTGTTTGCACACACACCACACAAACGCACGCACGCGACCACACATATTATATATATATGTGTGTGTGTGTGCGCGCGCGCGCATATATACGGGTAACAGCAAAATTGTGTCATTTTAGATTAAAATCTGAACCGGTGTGTCTTAGAACCAATACAAGATTTCATACTGGAATATGTGTGTGTCTCTGTGATTGTGTGTGTGTATGTGTGTGTGTTAATCAAGGATCATTTCTAATTTATTCAAGATGATCTTCGCCCTGTCTAATATTCTGACTTTCTGTTCTGACGTAACTTGTGCCCTCAATTTTCCTGTTCGATTTCCTTTTCAAGATATATTTTCATTGCTCTTTGAACTCTCTCACGTGCTAAACGTCTTCAGATTTGAATTACATCTTTTCTAACTGATCTCTTTAGCACTCAGTTGCAATGATGATCCCTCTTCCTGTCGTCATCTTCTGACGTATATTTCCTCTCCACTGTCCCCGTTTTTTTTTAAAACTTATTTTCTGTTGTCTGTATGGTTCTTGCATAGAATTTGAAGATGGAAGCGAGATTATGAATGATGGTACCATTACTGTAGCCGTGAATAGTCTTTTTCCTTTCACCATTGCTCCGTTTTTGAGACTGGGTCTGGTATATAACGATTTTAATGGGGTTTTTTTTAGGGTTTTTTTTTTTAGCTGAATATCTGAAAGGATTTTTTCATTGATTCTTACGACGAATGGCGTTAATATGCCAATATGTCTCATCTGAATACCATTAAAAATGAACCTCACTTTACGGTTTTAACCTTTTAATTTTTTTTTCTGGGGTGGTTAATTATGCTGTTCCACGATTTTTGCTATTTTGTTCTTTTCCCCAGTATATTTCCAGCCAACGACGAAATAATTCTTACACCCATCAATTTTTCATATTTTTCTCAATTCCTCAGAGTCGTATGCCCGTAAAATGCCAGATATTTAATATATTAATAAGCAAAAGTAATCATATAAATCTCAATTTCAGAACAATTGGTTAAAAGCAACAAATTTTCAGCTGAATTATGCAAAGTAGGAAAACACCAAGCAAGGCAATAGAAACAAAATACGCAGAGGTTACTGAATGTGAAAGGAAAATATATTATTAATGTCATAAAATAATTATGTAAAAAGTATTAAGAAACATTACATTTAATTTATTGAAATTCAAAGTTGCCTTCACATTAAGATCCGGCACAGATTTCTAAAAGCGGGAACTGTTTGCATTTAAGTTACGGTTGCATCGAGCCATTCAACTGTAAAATGATGATACCCAACTGTAAATCTGTTACTGTCTTTAATTTCTCAACGTCGATGTATCAAAGAGAAAACTCATTAGAACAATTAGCATCAGAATATTTCTAACAAAAGGAACAAGGAAGCTAAGTTACTGGCGGGGAGTTGAATGTCTAAAGTCGAGATACCAGATCAGCACGAATAACAGTTCAGATTATTTAAATATATACCAGAAACACCAAACCAGCCATAAAAGACGAGACTAGACGTGAGAGCAATATTTAATGGATGGTAGAACGGTAGACTTATAAATATTTAACACTAGAAGTATACCACGTCTTCGACAGCGGGTGTTTCGTTTCTGGAACGTTTTGCCATTCGGTTGGTGGAGTTTAAGTTCAAAATCAGCCCAACCGAAAATCAATATTAGTAGCAACATTTGGGTGCAACTGAGGCACATCCCCAAACGGGCGAAGGTTACCAATTTGAAAGGCCGTTTTTGCGTTCTTAATCTTTCAGAGAAGGAACCTCTTCCATGGATCGTCATAATAATAATAATCGATAATTCTTATTTATAATATAATTATTTTATAATTCTAATAAACCTTTGCATTAGATTTTAACTCTCTAAACTCATTGAACGCTGTTCTCTACAGACATTGAATTTCGCTTTTGTTCTGTGGGACAACAGTTTTTTTTCGATTTTTTGACCAGGAAGGGTGTAATTTCTTTTTCCAGAAAATTTGGACTCAAAACCGGCACTGAAGATTTAACAATAAAACGAAAAAGAAGTTATTAGTAATCGGATGAAAACTGTGGAAATGCAAAAACAACATCCGGTGTCTCTATATCTCTCTCTCTCTCTCTCTCACGCACACACGCATTATATACAATTTGAGAATTACAGATATAGATAGATTTTGATCAGAAAAATTGTCGAGCAAAACATATTGAACAAAATTTCATAGGGGGACATCTAGAATCAATTCAATATAATCTTTCAATTATATTTCCACGGAAAAAAAGCATCCTGTGTCGATGTCATCACTCCCTCGACTTGAGGTTAGCACCATCCTTGCGAGGTGAATGCAAAAATAAACGTTCCTCTAAGATTATTGAAAGAGAACTGTTCCGTTTTGGTGGCGTTAAAGGTACGCCATTTATTGTATCTGGTGTATACTAAAACCACATTCACTCCATTTTTATTCGGATAAACTATTTACTACTAAAGGATACTTAAAAAGCAGGACCTAATGCCTCAAGAACAATATCAGATTATTTTAGAACCTATTATAAAGCCAACGAAAACATTTTTTTGAATCGAGTCTTTTTTTTTTATTGTGTATTTTTTTTATTTGTGTGTATGCGTATCCGTAATTGTACCAGCTCCCACGCGCGCCCGTGTGTTCAATTAAGGTGAGGTGCTTTAAGACAGAGATAATGAGCTATTTCTCGTTGGATAAATGTCATCCCCATTAACAGAGGTAAATTGAAAAGGAAGACATTTTACAACCCTTTCGGCGATTATTCACTCACTCTCCATATTCTCCAGCTAAACTCTCAAAACCCTCCCATTTACAAGCGGATGGAAAATAAAGAATAATGAATTACTATCATCTGATAGTTGACAATTGATTAGCCATCAGAATTTCGCATGGGAAACTTTTAATTAACGCCCCGAGCGATACAATATTGTTTGTTTTATTTTTTGAAACTTATTATTTATCTTTATATTTTTTTTTAATTATTATTTTTTTTTTGTTAATGTGGTTGAATTTGATCTTTCATTCAGTTTACCCATTATTATAAAAAACAGTAGGCTGTGAAAATGGTCGTTGTATGTAAAACAAGTTATGGAAATGTATTCTAGCAAGGTCTTTGGTAAAATTGTTATTTAACTGCGAGGAAAACAGAATGGCTAAAAAACACGTTTGTCGTATTCATAAAGTTTTAAATTATAGCATTTAAAGGAATGTCTTAGTCATCACTCTTTTGTTTAAACTGTATATATCTTTCTGTGTTAACCGGTCATATACAACTGACGTAACAGGCGAAATGGCTTTTGCTGTCAAGATGTTTAACTGATACACTTTCAAAAAATGACGTGAGTTGTAATTACATAACTCTGACGGAAAAACAATGAAATTTAATTTATCCTGACTTTTACAACGAAATATTGATCTCTATATCTTCACAAGTCGCTCATATATATGCTAATCGTTAGTGAATACGATATGAGAATACAATGTAAACACCTTTATTGTCTTAAAAAAATAGGCGTCTACGAACAGAGTTGTAACTATATTTCTTGATAATATTTATTCTTTATAAAATTTATGTGTGTGTAATCTGGCAGGCTTACTGTTATGAATGCAAAATTTTATAGTGTGTTGTATGACAAATGGACATTTCTAGATTTCAACCCGCACAAACTTATATATAATATATATATATATATATATATATATATATATATATATATATATATATATATATATCGAGAGAGAGAGAGAGAGAGAGAGAGAGAGAGACAGACAGACAGACAGACAGACACACACACACACACACAGCGCGCGATGGAGAAACGGTCGTTTAAATTATGCAACAGCTAAAATAACAATGACATCTTATTTTAACAAATATACTGATCGAAATTGCGCATCATTACCTTGAAATACTAAAGTGTAAATTTATTCAATAAAAATCATCATTGGCTCCAACCACAGCCACAAGACTACGTTTGAATCTTCTGCATCTATTCTCTGGCGATCTCCTTGTTTAAGCTGTTCAATGATGTCACAATCCTTACCTTTAATTGATCTTACTCAACACATTCTTATTTAGGGATGTTCCGTCTGTTGATTTAGATGCTCAGATGTAAGAGGTAATGGCGCAATAAGTGTCTAACTGCAAAAGCTGGGTTCTCCTGCTAGTATGACATGGTAGAAATTCCTGTAGCCAACATAGGTTTGTTCGGCAGCCAGCCTCTAAACTCAGGTCAACAATAACACATCAAGGCGTTTGATGTAGGCCACTTGTGTGAAGATGAATGGAGGCATAACATCGCCATCACGGGTGATCACTTTGAATACCTTGGTCATCACAATTAGACTCATTTAAGTGTTCAGAATCCGATGCATTGCCCTTATATTATCAACCAGTCTGAAATGTTTGTATCGGAGCAACCAGTGGGAAGGTCAAGCAGAGCAGCATGTCTTTTCCAAATTTCTGGCGGAGTGAATTGTGTCATGATGGTCTTAATCTCACAGACAGTGCCCAACTAGCCGTTCTATAATCTGGCCATGCACACAATCCAAAACAGACGACATTCATGTGCGAAATTAAAGATGTAAAAGGGCGACAATTTATCCAACGCACCTTCACACACCTACAGACACACAAGCACGCCCGAGCGCACGCACAGACACACACACACACACACACACACACACATATATATATATATATATATATATATATATATATATATATATATATATATATATATTAGGTTGGTGCAAAACTAATGATGTAATAATGTCGTTTTTTGACGTTAAAAATACGTCAAAAAACGACATTATTACGTCATTATTTTTGCACCAACCTAATATATATATATAACGTTTATATATATAATTAAAACTTTTAGAAAGCAGTGAGAGTCATAGAATACATTCATGTCAAATAAATATAAAAAAATATTTGGGAATGATCGTTGAAACAAAATTACACAATGTGTTACAAAAAAGGGATTCATTATTCTAGTGTAAAATTCTTCAGGAAATAAAAGCATAATCTCCAGCAAATTCGTCTTCTTTACGACATCTTCTTTCAAAACGTCGGCACTGAGAGAGCTTTCCAGGATTTCCCATCTCTCAACCCTTAGAAGTTATGCATATTTCACATCATTTGTAATCCCTCTTATGTTACAGCGTCACAAAAGCTATTTTTCTATGCTAATCAGTTCTTTTCTCTAAATCGACTGTTTTCAATATGGCCTGTGATTATAAAATTCTCCAGCTATTCTACATTATTTAGTCTCTTAATCTGTCTCTTTATGATTCTATCTGTAAGCTGCCTTTTTGTTTCTTTTTTTTTTGTAAAACATGTTCAGTTCATTTTTTTCTCAGCATCCTTCTGTAAACCATGTTTCTGTTGTAACACGTTTCTTTTTCATCTCTGAAGAAATTATTCAGTATTTACTGTCAAAGCGAAGGACCAGTGTTATCTACAAACCGGCCTATTTTAACGAAAAAAAAATGAAAAATAATTAATGGAACTATTTTTGCACCGCATTGAATACGGGACCCATAGATGTTTACAGATATTCTGTCTAAAATTCTGTGATGTGGTATTTTAACTATTTACACTATTTATATGATCCAGACTATTGTCGTCATCTTTAGTGTCATATTCACGACGTTTCAGATATTGTACGCTCCGACTTCCATCAGATGATATACATATGGCCCAGTCGCTAAAAAGCATTAGTTGAAATAATCCAGAGACTTGACACAAAGTGTTGTGAGTTCAAATATCTGGCCACAGCAAAGGCAAACAAAAAAATTGGGTAGGTGAATTACTAAAGAGTGAGATATCAAGGAATAAAACTAAGATATCCAGAAAACGCATGGTGCATGGTATTAGAACAATCTACACCGGTGGACGAAATAAATTATCAGTATCAAAATGTAGATTCCATTTAAGCTTAATTTCTCAAATTTTTATTTAATGTCTCACCAGTGGCACAATACATTAAAACTGCACCTACACTGATGAGAAAGAAACCCTGTCTGGTGTTGCCAGGTAGATATGGTTCCTAGATTATATGTATTTCATTCAACAAATTGAATAAAATAAATAGACGTAATAAAAATTGTTTAACATATATATCTATATATCTATATCTATATCTATATCTATATCTATATCTATCTCTCTCTCTCTCTCTCTATATATATATATATATATATATATATATATATATATATATATATATATATATATATAATATCAAAATAAAATGAAAAAACAATCAAATTAATAAACCACTGTTCTTTAGCATTTATTTTTTAAAAAGTGCTCGAAACAATGTAAAGCACAATAATATTATTTGAAAATACGTTTTCATCCCGAGAGAGAAATTACTATTTTTCGGAAATAAAATTTAAAACATTTTTGTTCCATTTTCAAGGGATGTTGATATTTTCAGAAGAAATGGGTGACATTTATAACAATTACTTGCAGTTTCCTTACCGTAATAGTTTCAGACGTTTTAGTACAGATATTATGCCACTCTGTCAGGCCGAGTTTTATATTCAGTAGGTGTCAATACCGGCTAACTTGACACAAGATGGTGAATTGTTTCTGGGTATTTATAACAGAATCTGCATTTTAGGATGACACAATTTTTCAGTATTTATGCTTCGTAATTCTTAGTTAACAACCATTGATCCCGTGCAGCAAGAATAAAACCGTCATTTTCAGCTTGTAGCCCCGCACTACGTAGCCACTGTCTTCATCAGCGTTTTTGGCACACGTAGAAAATGAGCATGAAGCGGTTTATCTTTAGGGATCGCTTTCCTGTACCACATGTCTCTCTCTGTCTCTGTCTCTGTCTGTCTTTCTCTGTCTCTCTCTCTAATTTCTTCTTCTTCTTATTATTATTATTATTGCTACATTTTCTTTTGGTTTCTGGTGTATACGCATTTCTTTCGGGGTACCGACCTGTCACCTTAAGTCAGAATTGACATCATGACATTTTCCACTGAGGAGTTTGGGAGAAAAAAATCGTCCATATTTTAAAGAGATATCATTCTTAAGCCTTTTGTGATCTGTACAAATACAGGTAATCTTTCCCAATCAATCCGAGGGTTGCAACTACAACTGGAATTGTTAAAGTCTTCATGTGCCATGATTTTGCGATTTCGATTTCAAAGTTCTTGTATTTTGATAGTTTTTTTTTATATATCTTCAAGGATGAATTGCATTCTGCAAGGACTTCCATATCAATAAGGAGGAATATTTTGTCTTTGTGGCCTCTAATCACGATTCCAGGGCATTTAGATTTGATTGTTCTTCTTGTGTGTATTGTAAAGTCCCATAAAGTTTTTACAGGTCGTATACCCGTAATAGATAGTTTGTCAAAATGAGAAATAGGAAAGACTCGTTCGAAATCCTGCAAATGACCTTTGGAAATGTATTAATACTTTTCTTCTACATCCGGCCACTGAATAAATAACTGAGCCAACAAGAAACATTAGAATTGGCGTCTAGAGGAAGGACATATTGTGTCCTTTGGATGACTTATTGTATGTCTACTAATTTCCTGCATTGAGCACTTCTGTAAAATGTTTGATGTTTTTGTGCCAATGATCTTCCTATAATCACAGCACACGTAAAGGGATATTAGAAATTACATCCACGTTCCACTGTACGTTTACACAGCTGTTTTTTTTTTCCAGAAGAAGATTCCACTCCTTGAAAGTAATCCTTGTAATCAGGACAATCGTTAAACATTACCAAAGAAAAAATCTGTAGGAAATGACATATAACCAAAGAAGCGTTTTGTTCTGACTTCAGCTGTCAAGACAAGATTGATATTGATTCGTCTCTTGTTGCTATTGTGGTTGTAAAAAATTACACACACACACACCCCAAATATATATATATATATATATATATATATATATATATATATATATATATATATATATATATATATATATATATATAAATATATAGATATAGATATGGATATAGATGTATATATAGATATATATATATATATACTATTATTAATATCTGTTATTTTTTAATAACTCCAATGACATTGTTATTTCAATTTTCTAAACTTGTGCAAAATGTTTATGTGTTAGGACCTGATAATGCAAGAACAAATGACCGAATCAAATCTCTTATTGTTTGAAAAAAACAATAGTTCGACTTTGCTGGAGGAATGAAAGGCCCCCGTGGAATCACCAACTCTATGTATAGGGAAAAGCATATTTATTTCCTATTTTTACCGAAAATATTGTTTTCTACATTTCGTTATTCTAAGTTAGAAAATTATTATCATTATTATTATTATTATTATTATTATTATTAATAATAATAATAATAATAATAATAATAATGATGATGAAATCTACAGATTGAGACCATGATATCAACAAAGGAATTCGACGAATGTGCTACATTAAAATATTTAGCTATTAATGAAGATGGCGAAATAGAACATTCAATTATATACAAAAAGTTCCGAAAAGAAGATATAATGACATTAAAACATTGGACGACAATACTAGAAAATTGCTTAACCAAAAGGTGAGAAACTACCCGAAATCTGATGTTGAGAAGGCTGTATGAACCAAAACATTCTAGCAGGCCGTGGCCGAATCCAATTAGAACTAGCTCTTAAAATACAAAAGTATGTTTCGAGGCCTACCACACGCAAAAAAAAAAAAACAAAAAAAAAAAACAATAACCCTCTCCTAAATATAGTAAAAGACTAAATCCTCTCCATCAAAAAAGAAGTTGCACTATTAATGAAATAACTTCATATACCGGAAACAAACTACCAACAAAAACTCGAAACGAATACCATTTGCGCCAAACGTGTAAACAACGGAGCAAAAGAATTTGGCCTAATGAAATTCTAAAAGAAAATAACAGAGAGTACAAGGCTTTATATTACAAACACCTAAAATGATCGAAAGAAGCTGATGTGGACAAACAGTCAGTGGCTGAGAAGCACCGGTTTGAAAGCTGAGACAGAAGGCCGAATTATTGAACCTCAGAACCAGAGACTCGCAACCAAATCCTATCACTGTCACATAACGAAGTATGGAAGCAACGCGAAATGCAGGATCTACGGAAAACATGACAAAATTCTCATATTATCTCAGGATTTCCGGAACTGGCAAAAATGAATGCACTCACACACATAAGAAGTTCATATATATATATATATATATATATGTATATATATGTGTGTGTGTGTGTGTGTGTGTGTGTGTGTGTGTGTGTGTGTGTGTGTGTGTGTGTGTGTGTGTGTGTGTGTGTGTGTGTGTGTCTGTGTAGAAAATATGCAAGATCTCAAAATTGAAATCACTGAGAGATGGTATGAACAAAAACCAGACACAGTTACTCATAATGACAGGGATTTATAAACCAACAGTTCTAATATGATAAAAGACAATAAATTCTGGAAGTGCATGTTTTCTGACATATCAGTATCATCTGAGACATGAAAAGTATCCTCGTGTTGTATTGTTCTAAATTTTATCGCTTTTTAAAAAAAAAATACCACATAGCAGAGAATATTTTATTAAGAAAGGTAATGTGCAATATTATATTGGAAATAAATTTATTATCAAAGACTGATTATCTAGTAAAATTTCACTATATTTCATCTTTCTACATTACGTTATCTTTTAATTAAAAGTGCATTCTCTAATGCACTGAATGTGCTATGTCGGAAATAATAATAAACGTCCATAGATTAACTTGCTAACCCAGTTGTAACTTATAGCTGCAAACTACTAATGTCGAACTTTAAAAAACCAATGAAAATTGATGTAAATGTCCGTATGCATATAGATGTACAACCCAACGACAGATACTTACCGACCGTATATATCTAGGGATGATTCAATTGGAATTGTTTTAAAAACATTCCAGTTTTGAAACTTCGTAAGTATCTTATAGCTACACAGGAAGGGATGTTACATGCCGTAATGAAAAAGTTAAATCGATTGATTCTGTATCATATGAGACCAAAAGCTGAAACAATACACGATGAAGCTAAATCAAAATGAAGCATGCCATTTAAACTTTCTGGCGGACAGAATAGCATATGGTCTTTGTTTCTTACACACGCTGCCTAAATCATTGTACTCTAATGTGCCATACAACGGCCGTCTGTGAAATGCACACACACACACATAAAAACCAAACACACGCGTGAGCGCGCACACAAACACACACACACAAATATATATTTATAAATATTCGTGTCAAGTTGGGTACCACCGCCTGAAGAGTCGAAATAAGTTTACATTTATGTATCGGTTTATAACATGTTTAATATATATATATATATTAGGATGGTGCAAAACTAATGTCGTTTTCTCACATAGTAACATATGTCCGAAAACGAAATTATTTTTGCACCAACCTAATATATATATATATATATATATAGATAGATAGATAGATAGATAGATAGATAGATAGATAATCACTAAGTGTAATTAAGTATATCTCGCTAAGTTTATATATATTTATATATATATATATAGGTTAAATTAATTATATAATATGAATAATTCTAATCTATGTATATTTAATCTAATATTTATTTGCCTGTGGGCGTAATTTTCGAAATATAGTAAAAAAATTTTCTGATGTCTATTTTTTAATCTTTGACTAGTGTCTGATTATCGCCAATTTCTTTATGTATATTCGTCTAAATTTTCTTATTTATTAGTTGTCAAGTAACGTACTTTCAGTTTTGATAAAAAGACATTCCCAGATATATATATATATATATATATATATATATATATATATATATATATATATATATATATATATATATATATGTGTGTGTGTGTGTGTGAGTGTCTCTCTCTCTCTCTCTCTCTCTCTCTCTCTCTCTCTGTGTGTATTAATAAAAAGAAAGAACAGTAAGATATATAATCCGGTGTTCTTATAGATATTTTCATTTTTACAAAATAGTGCTTAATGTAAATTTACATAGCATTAATATTATAAGTTAATTGTTTTAAAATATGTTTTTTTTCGCTACACAGTTCTAACCATAACCTAAACTTCTTAATTGTAATTAAATAAATAAATATCTGTAATTAAATAAATAAATAAAGTTTACTAAATCAGAGAAATGGAAATTTTACTTAAATAATATTCAAATATAATATTTTAAAAAATTGTAATATACTTGATGTGATAATAATTCTACAAACTGTAAGAGATTCTAATTACATTTAATTTTTCTTGAAAGAAATATAGTATATTAAAAATTAAAAGTAAAAATATTTCAAATCGTAGATAAATAAAAAGTATTCTGTCGTAGACACCACCCAAAAATCTTAAATATACGAAGGAAAAAATGCCGTAAGAATTTTAGCCGTTAACAATAAAATTTATAAAAAAAAAATCAAGAGGACACGCTTTTAACGGATGTTAGATTTCATTGAAAAATACATCCCGACCCACTACCAAAACGTAACAATAACTGATACATTAAAATATAGACATATTGAACACCCAGACACCCCTAGTCTAGCAAAATAGATTTATCTGTAACCTTGGAAACATGAGTTTTGTTTTAGCTGTGTATTTAAAACCTAGTAATTTTAAAAGTTACTCCAAAATTCGCTTGAGGATGAAATGGAACTAATGTCTTTAATTTAATTACAAAATTAAATTCGGGGCTTTTAGCTTCCATTTTTGAAACATGGTTAGAAGTGTGTAGCGAAAAAAAACATATTTTAAATCAATTAATTTATAATATATTCGGTTGGTGCAAAAGTAATGACGTAATAATGTCGTTTTTTAACGTTAAAAATACGTCAAAAAACGACATTATTACGTCATTATTACGTCATTATTTTTGCACCAACCTAACATATATATATATATATATATATATATATATATATATATATATATATATATATATATATATATATAACGCTTATGTATATAATTAAAACTTTTAGAAAGCAGTGAGAGTCATAGAATACAATCATGTCAAATAAATATAAAAAATTATTTGGGAATGATCGTTGAAACAAAATTACACAATGTGTTACAAAAAAGGGATTAATTATTCTAGTGTAAAATTATTCAGGAAATAAAAGCATAATCTCCAGCAAATTCGTCTTCTTTACGACATCTTCTTTCACAACGTCGGAACTGAGAGAGCTCTCCAGGATTTCCCATCTCTCAACACTTAGAAGTTATGCATATTTTACATCATTTCGAATCCCTCTTATGTTACACATTCACAAAAGCTATTTTGCTATGCTAATCAGTTCTTTCCTCTAACTCGATTATTTTCAATATGGCCTGTGATTATAAAATTCTCCAGCTATTCTACATTATTTTGTCTCTTAATCTGTCTCTTTATGATTCTAGCTGTAAGCTGCCCTTTTGTTTCTTTTTTGTTTTAAAACATGTTCAGTTCTTTTTATTTTCAGCATCCTTCTGTAAACCATGTTTCTGTTGTAACACGTTTCTTTTTCATCTCTGAAGAAATTATCCAGTATTTACTGTCAAAGCGAAGGACCAGTGTTATCTACAAACCGGCCTATTTTAACGAAAAAAAAAAATGCATTCATTGACAAATCTATCGTCTTGACAGTTTTGCAATCCACAGACCACTCATCTCACGCTGATCATCAACGTCGTGTTTTTATTATATACTTTCACGATGTCATTACTAACTCCTCGTGACGTATAATCAATAAAATGACTCGAAACATTACCTGGGATGAAGCGTTATCATTGTCTACACTATTTACACGCGGACTATTGTCCTCATTCTTGTTGCTACTATCCAAACATTTCGGAGGTGGTACGCACTGGCGTTCTTCAGGTGTCTGTCTACCCGAGTGGCATTTAAGAAACTCTGAAGTGAGCTCATTATTCCCAGATCCATTGCCTATGTCTAGAGTGGGTAAAACGTTCTTATTTTTAGTACTACTTAGTAACACTCAGCATGTCCAGTTTCTAGTGATTTCAAGTACGCACTTTCTGGCTTATGTACTGAGTGCAGGTATGGCTGGTCATTTATGGGAACAAAATGGTAGTTTCAGTTCTTATGAAATGAGATGAAAATGCATGTCAAAAAATGTATGGAGAATTATATATCTAAATTAATATGTGAGTGCGCTAGTCTATGAGGTCCTCATAGCCGAGCACAATCACTGATTCCTTTTTTTTTGTATTTTCTTCTCAAACTAATATGCCAATACAAATGGTCAGACCTGACTGGTTTCACTGTCACGTTACTCAGTACGGTTTTCGATATCCATGTAACATTACTTTCCGAGGGTGTTTTCTTGTTGGCATGGAGTTTTCCGTCTCTATCGAGTCTAAGCGCAGGTCCTCACACTCATGCACTTGCAGGCGTAGTGACATAATGAAAAAAAAAATTTTAGCCACGTGAAAGCATGCAAACTAAATCAGACCACAATGCCATCAACGTATTTATGTATACGTGTTTTACAGCGCGACGATAAGCACGTAAACCGAAAAAAAAAAGGAAGCAGCTGAACATATTACTTCAAATGGAGATGAGAGAAGAGCGTAATTATAGTAAGTCAAAATTATTTTACCGTTTACCTACATACTTTTGAGATGGATGGGTCCAGATGAAATTGATTGGCGTGCGGGACGAAGAAAAAAAATGCATCAGATATGTGATGCATAATAACCATAACAAAAGAAATAGGGTGTAATTTCTCCTGATAAATATACTATGAATCTCAGAATATATATATATATATATATATATATATATATATATATGTATATATATATATATATATATATATATATATATATATATATATGTATATATATATATATATATATATATATATATATATATATATATATATATATGTGTGTGTGTGTGTGTGTGTGAGTGTGTGTGTGTGTGAGAGAGAGAGAAAGAGAGAGAGAGAGCCCGATATTTAATTTTCTGAACTTGAGCTTGTTTGTATGTAATAAAAAGCATAGCTCTTTGTGCATCCAGTAAATATAAACGATTTGTTTTCTCACTGCTAGACTTGATAAGATATTTGGAGCATTTCCAAGACTCTTACACCCCATCCGACAGCGTTTCCTGGAGTTTCGTGCAGAGGAGGGAAGCCTCCATGAATGAATATTTGGGTTGAACTCTGCACAAAAACGTACCCCAACTTTCCATCCATGTTTCCACATCCCATACCAACATCCAATTTAGAAGACGGTAGGGAAGAAAAGAATGACTGTGTCTATTTTAGGGCGTTTGCAACCCCCTCCTCCGGCCACCGACATGAACACATGCATTATCGCTGACTTGATTTGACTGAAAATATAGTCTAGTTTGATAATCGATAATTGATAATCGTTTTGAATTGATATCACGTATACTACTACTACTACTACTACTACAACTACTACTACTACTACTACTACTACTAATAATAATAATAATATATATAATAACAATCATAATAATAATACTAGACAATTATAGCTTACATATTACGAAGAGATAATCTAATGATAATGTGTGTGATCTAAATTTATTTTTTACTTTTATGTTTTTACAAAGTTGATCAGCGGAAAATGTCATAAAGCCATTTCTGACCTTATGTCTCTTATTAGGACCCAGAAAGAAATGTTTATAGAACAGAAATCGAATGAAATAACAACAACACAAACAGCAACAACAACAACAACAATAATAATAATAATAATAATAATAATAATAATAATAATAAAGTACTCACAGGTACAGCTGACACATTACGAAGAACTTTAACTATGCATAATATGTATGATTGAAGCGTTTTTGTGAGATTTTACAAAAAGTGATCGGCGTAAAATGTCATGGATCCATTTCTGAAGTTAGGGCTCTGATTGGAACCCATTATGAAATGCGTATACAAAAAATTGCTGGAAATATAATAATAATAATAATAATAATAATAATAATAATAATAACAACAACAACAATAATAATAATAATAATAATAATAATAATAATAATAATAATAATAAAATCACCTGATAGATGTTCTCTCTCGATTAAACATGCGTACTGAAAACAAAGAAAAAAAAAGAGAGAATTCATATTGATATGTATAAAACTTAGAAATGTTTTCAAAATCTCGCAAAGTTAGGTCATAAACTATCAGGGATGATTGGGTTGTTGTACAAAATATGTTACATAAATATTGCATATTAGATTGCGTTTTAAAATCATAAAATTGTCACCTGATTCTTCCCTTTTGATATATTCTGTGTCCCTTCAGGACAATAACGATCAGGGCTATTCTTGTCCATTGTATCGCTTAATAACGTTTGACCATCTCTCCCAAACCATGCTCCACCCACGTTATTTTTACCGAATAATGACAACTGTCTATTCATAATGTTAAGTACAAATATCTATTTTGTTGTCATCATTTGTAAACCGTCGTTGTTGCTCACACGTTCGGTATTTTCAGCAACTATCGCTCATGATAGGTGATTTGAAAATAAAGTTCTGATCAAAAATCAACATCATATGATGAATACTTGCGAAATAATAATAATAATAATAATAATAATAATAATAATAATAATAATAATAATAATAATTTTATGGGACTTTACAATACACACAGACAGAACAAATCTAATCAGCCTGACACCGGGATTATAGATCTCAAAGTCAAAGTGTTCCTTCTTATTGATATGACAGTCTCAGCAGACTGCAATGTAACTTTGAAGATCTTTAAAAAAAACTAAAAACATAAAAGCAATTTGAAATCAAGAACTCAAAAATGTGGTGCCTGAGTTCGTTAAAATTTCAGCTCAGATTAATCGGAAAATATTTCAATAGACTCACTGAAGGAATCTCTGGTCGCTCATGCCTTAAAGAAATACAAAAAATTATACTCAGAATTAAAGCACATAAAATACGAAGGGCTTTATCTATGTAAAATATGTGCGAATATTTTTTTTAACTGCTCAGATTAAAATAAGTCATGATGCCTTTTCTGATCTTAGGTTTCCGGTCTGGACCCTGACGGAAATGAGTATACAGAAGTAAGCAAAATAAATTAAACGATAATAATAATAACGTTAAATAAATTTATCTTTCAGTCTTTTCGCTTCGAAATAATAATTTCAGAGACAATCGAATATGTTCTTTATGATTAATAAATCGTATTGAATGATCGAATCTAGAAAAGTTATGCAAATATTAACAGTGGCATTATTTATTCAGTGAACAAATAACTAGCGTTATTTTCACCAACACATTTTTACAAGAAAGTTCTCTCAAGTCAATTGTTATTTGAATGTCTTGTATTGATGTTAGTTTCCTTCCTATCATTTTATTCATGGCAGGGTCGAAATTTCGACATTTTGTTGACATCCTTATCCATTTTCGATGTTATTGCTTTTGGAAGTTTTCAAGTGATATACCCTTTGTTATTTTGTGCAGTTCTTTGTTAGCGATTCTGTGTTGCCAGACAGCGAAATTCAACGAAGTATAGTCCTTCCCATACTGCTCAATCTTTTGAAGCCATTTTAATATTTGAACAAAGTAAAAGATCATATATGACAGAGAGTTTTGACATTTCAAAGCAGTTGGAAGCCAAACCATTAAAATATATCTGAAAAATAAATTACATCAGATATTTCACAAAAATAATATTTATGAAGTCAATCATTGCTTTACTGTAGGGAAATGGCCCATAGATAGACATTACAATGTTTGGTTAAAGTAATCTGAAATATTTAACAATGCAATAGGGACATTTTTAAGAGCATTTTATTTTTCGTTGATCTCGCAAGGAGCTTATTCACTCGTTATCAAATGCTTCATCAGAAGATTTTCATTGTAAAGCAGTGAAATTAACACGAGTAACGTGTGTTAAAGTAATTAAATTTACATAATAATCTTCACATTAACATTTCGGCGTTCTTTTACGATTCACCTTATTTGATTGTGATCTTTTGAATGAAGAGAATGAGAGATAGCCGGTTATATATCAACGAGTGTGTAGTATATAATTGAAAATCTTCACAAAAGATTAAACTAACATACTGTCAATATAAATAAAAAGTTATTTTTTGTTTATTTATTTGATGTTTTTTGCGTCATTCCAAAAACTGAAAAGTCCATTATTTATGAGGTATTTGCAGGAGATATTGAACACTTTTAACTTCATTATGTTTCTTTCTTTCTGTCTTTCATTTTCTCAAGGAAAATACAGGTGTCTCTCATATGTATTTCCGTCTTTACACGCGGTCCAACGGAATAATCCATCTTTTATTAGTGCCAGGTAACATCAAACATTTCCAATCTTTCCTTCTTTATTTCTTACTTTTTTCTTTTCCACAGTGAAATAAACTAGCCTATCTGATATGTCTTTTTCGTCTTTGTAAGCGATCAAAACAGAATAGTACCAGGTAACATCAGACATTTCCAATCTTTCCTTCTTTATTTCTTACTTTTTTCTTTTCCACAGTGAAATAAACTAGCCTATATGATATGTCTTTTTCGTCTTTGTAAGCGATCAAAACAGAATAGTACCAGGTAACATCAGACATTTCCAATCTTTCCTTCTTTATTTCTTACTTTTTTCTTTTCCACAGTGAAATAAACTAGCCTATCTGATATGTCTTTTTCGTCTTTGTAAGCGATCAAAACAGAATAGTACCAGGTAACATCAGACATTTCCAATCTTTCCTTCTTTATTTCTTACTTTTTTCTTTTCCACAGTGAAATAAACTAGCCTATCTGATATGTCTTTTTCGTCTTTGTAAGCGATCAAAACAGAATAGTCCATTATTTATGAGGTATTGGCAGGAGATTTTAAACATTTATAGTTTCCCTTCTTTTATTCATTCATTCTTTTTTTTTTTTTCGTTATGTCACGGAAACTATGTATCGTCTCTTATATGTGTTTTCCATCATTCCGTGGGAAAAATAAAGAAATAGTCCATTATTTAAGAGGAATTATCATGAGCCGTTAAACTCTTCTATCATCCGGCCATTATTTTTTTTCTTCTTTCCTTTCTTTCTTTCTTTCATTTTCTCGCTGAAACCAAGTGGCCTCTCTGCTATGCCTTTTCCGTCTTTATCCGCGATCAAATATTCCATTCTTTAAATAAACCAAATATACTAAGAATCTCGGGAAAGTACAAGCGAAATTACAATAAGTTATTTCAGAAGTTCAAATAAACAGTGATTTTTATATTTGTTAGACAGACATTCCAGAGGTTTCTTCCTCAGGCCAAATAGGGTAATCAAATATTTCTTGTCTGATTTGCAAGTTCAATTCACAAATTCATCTATGGTTCCCAGCATTTCCTTCTATAATCTTAATCCTTTACGAAGCCAGTCAGTATTATCATATGTCTCGATACTTCCAACATTCATTGCGATTTTGTGATCATTTAGAGCTAGACAATATTAACGCGGCTGGTGAGTGTTCAACAATATATTAAACGTGTATGAGAAAAATCTGGATATTTGAAGTCAAGCCCAGTAGATATTTTATGTCGACTGTGATAAACTTTTATATTAGTTATTTTCCAGACTACAGTTAGAAAAATCAATAACTCTCTAGGCACTCAGCCAGAAAATCTATAATTCATTCCACAAGTCGTTTACAAATAATGTGTGACACAAATAATTCATAGACTTACTTCGATGGCGAATGAATTTTCTATCTGACGGCGGCAATGCCCTAGATTAAAGAATAAACATCAGTAACTATAGAATGCATTGCCAATGGCGACTTCTATTCAGCCAGTATAATCACATCTATATAAAATCATACAATAATGTTTTTATTTATACATTAAATATAAAGTCTACAAAATGATCCTCAAAAATAATCAACATTAATTACAAAATACTTTCGTAATTCTTCTGTTTAAAGTATTTTATATGATAATCCATTCCTACAATCGGCAGTAAATAATCCACTAATGTTGATATGCTGCTTAAACAATACCAAATAAGCAAACAAATGTTATATATAGAGGGATAGCCTATTATTTGCAACTTGTTGTTTGGTTGATTTTAATTGGCAGGACATCAATCTTTATGAGTAATTTTAATGCCGAAATCTAATTATTTTGTACGAGATTGTACGCTTTGAACTATAGTTATTTTGTACATAATTTTATACTTTCAGAGTAAAGGTATTTTATTTTAGAGAAATATTTTGTAGATATTAGGTTGGTGCCAAAATAATGTCGTTTTCTCACATAGTAACATATGTGAGAAAACGACATTGTTTTTGCACCAACCTAATAATAAAATATATAGTTGGAAAATTTTACTATAAAAATGTCCTGTTGATTGTTTTGGGCTGTTCTCTTTTTGCACATCGTACCACGGGACATCAGAAATTAAGAAGTAGTTCCACGTTTCTCAGAACCTCCAATCACCATATCAGAATACTTGCTGCCGGATGTAGTTTATCGTTATACTCAGGACGATTGAAACCTGTAGCGAAACGTAAAATAAATTTAAATAAATACAGCTCACCAGGTTTTTAAATGAGAATATACACTTACCTATATTGGTTACGAGCCAAATCTAGTGAGGCCAGATTCGGCAACAATTAACTTCTAGCTGGGCGAGGGTGGGGGTAAGATGTATCCATATGGCACCGAGTCCGTCTTTAATTAAGAGCAAATTCTTTTAGAATTTGAAGACTATATGCCAATTTAATTTTCCCAGCAAATAACATCTATGTTATTGTTGTGGTGTCCTTTTAAAGGGTCTATGTTAGACTCTTCCGCCTACTATAAGATTAGTAGGGCAGAAGGCTTCGAGGAACTGTGAATAGATTGAACGCTCGTTCATTCGATACACTCTCACTAGTCATGTAATACTCTTCTGGTGTACTTACTGTTTAATATACGATATATCTGCAAACCTGTTTTTTTTTTATTACTTAACCATTTACCTGTTCACAACATCTTGTCGACGATGGATTCAAAGAAACGGACTTGTCGTTATATCATAAAAATTATTGCCAGTTTCTACAAAAGTGGCGAAGACAGGAATTCTCATCCACCTCAACGACAAAAGGGTATCCAGTGTTAATTACAGCACTGACAGTGAAGAAAGAAACCCTTCAAAACAAGTGGATTTCTACAAGATCAAGTCAATGGTCATGAAGAATGTTTGTGAACCTTGTCTTCCATTCCAAAAAGTCAGTAAAAGAAATGTAGAAGTCAAAAAGGCTTACTGTTTACACTGCTAGGGTAGAGTTAAAATTTATCCCCTCTCCCGCTTTTAAATTTTTCATTGAAAGAATCGTACAAGTCAAAGAGAAGTTATTTAAGAGAAAAAAATTATCCTCGTGTCATTTCTTAGTTTTACACAGTAAAATGGCCGAATTTAAAAGTGTAATTTAAACACCAACAGACACAACACCTACAGTTGGAACAGGAATATTAAGAAAGACAGAAAGACCAACCGGAACAACATTTTACTATTGGAGCAGAAATACGAAGAAAGACAAGAGAAATTCCACCGAGAACAACCGGAATACCAGAAGAAATTTGAGGGATTGCACCCAGAAATTCAGGTTAAACAAGAGAAAATGGAAGAAATGCTGCTTCAAACACAGAAAAATGAGAAAAAGAACTTGTATATGTCCATTAAAAAAATGAGGACAGAGATAACAGGTTCTCTGAAACTGCTATATGGAGTGATATTGAAAACACTGTAAGATCGTGCAAATTATGTGCATTGACTGCTAAAGAATCCCTGGCCTAAACCGACCGTCCATCATCGCGGATACACATTGATTTTGCTGGTCCACTTGGTGGCTTTTGCTACCTTGTAGTAGTTGACAATTGTTCCAAGTCTCTAGAAATATTGAAATGTAAGAAGCATTTGACAAATTCCTTCCGATTGGAACGAAAGCGGGAGATATGAATGAAGGTTTTGCTCCAGCAATTTTTCCAGTTTCAGAGTTGTTGTCTGTATTGTAACAGACAATGGCACGTAGTTCACATCCTGTCAGTCATTCCTGATCGAACGTATTTAAATGGCGCCATATTTCCCCAGATGTAATGGGAAGGCAGAACGTTTTGTGAAAACTTTCAAGAGAGTGATGATGAAGGCGAGAGGTACATCCACCGATACGGCTATACAGCAGATTTCAGGTCTATCTAATAGCATTGCTTCATCTCCCAAGACGCCAGCGGAGGTCATGATTGCCAGGAAAATAAAATCGGCATTTGACAAATTCCTTCTGAGTGAAACGAAAGCGGGAAATAAGAATGAAGTGATTAAAAAGGGTTTTAAGATCGGTGAACATGTTTATTTTCGTGTATTTGGGAATAATATAGCTCACCTGGGAGAGAGGAACAATAGACAAACAAAGTGGTAACATCATTTACATGGTTCAGTGAGCGAACTTTATACAAAAACTTCATGTAAACCAAATTAGAAAACTGTTTGAAAGTGTAGTCGACAAGGATCCCATAGAAGATGACACGATGGACGTTGTCTTTTTACATGTTTGAGGTTCCAATACTGTAATCAGTCTCAGAGCTAAGAAGGCCCAAAAGAAAAAGAAATTTTACGGAAGTTTTGGAAATTAACCCGAAAAAGAAAATATATTGAACATCAATCATTTCATACCATGTCTAAAGTAAGGAAAAGAAGGAGTAAAAAATGCATCTCCTAATTTATGAACTTAGATTTACCATAAAAGCACAGTACGCTTTGGGTTATTGTAAATTATTATCATTAAAAAAAGAACTGTAAACGTAATTCCTGTATATAGCTTTTTCGAAGTTTTTGTTTCTGATTTTTTTTTTCTTATTTTTTTGAGCAAAGGAGTGAATAAGAATATTCTGTGTTAATTATAAAAAAGACTCAATATAAAGTCAGGGTAAAAAGTGGGGGCGTTGTGCTCTCCTACCTTTAAAGTGTCCATGTTAGACTCTTCTACCTTCTATAAGATTAGAAGGACAATAATCTTCGTTGAACTATGAATAGATTAAGCGCTATTTCAATCGATACACTCTCACTAGACGTGTAATACATTTCTGTTGTACTTACTGTTTAAGATACGATATATCTGCAAACCTGGCTTTTGTTATTGCCTAACCATTTACATGGTCACAACACTTATAAGAAAATATAACGAATTTCATTTTCTATTCGAGATTTTATTCAACATTTCACGAGGTAAATATAGTTTCAGTCAGTTACATGTCATATGTGATACACGCTTAGGCGATAATGTCACTTTCGATTCATGACTGATTAGGCAGAAGATTTTTTCCCTAAGTACGCTGCCGTTTCTTTCTGCAGTAGACAGGTTGCCAAGAATGGCCATATGACCAAAACGGTCCTGCTATTCTACAGATATCTCGGAGGATAACAGAAAGATACATACCTTTCTCAAAGTAAATGAAGTGACGAAATAATTTATATAAATCATACACACTGACCAGCAAAACATATCCATAAACACAGACACACATACAAACACACACACACACATACACACACACACACGCATATATATATATATATATATATATATATATATATATATATATATATATGTATGTACTAGCATCATGGCGAGGCGTTGCCCGTGGTTGATTAAAAAATTGTACGACACATACACCAATCGCTATCACTTGACTTAAAATATTTTTGCCCTTCCTTGCCTTTAAATGAGTTCCCTTTGCCCTGCTGATGTTGCTACATGCCTTACTTCTCACACTGCCAATTTATTCTAAGCTCTATACTAAACATTAAATCTGTTACGAAAAAAGAACTAAACAAAATGAACACAAAACGATCAGCTTTAAAAAAGGACTCGTAACTGGAAAAACATAATGAAAAAAAATGTTAACAACAAATAGATGTTCACACCCTACCCAGTTCTGCGGAATCAGAATCAACTTTGAGTTTAAGCAAGCGAATGAGACAATGGGTAAGGTGCCATGCAGATTTAAATTATTCCCACTTGTGACGAAGCAACTATAGATTTTTTGTATGCTAGTTAACATTCGTGTCAGTCAGCTTTGGCTCTCACTCTGGCCAATAGAATCTTCCTGCCTATTTGTGGCAGCCAGCTATAGGCCCTCCCTCTAGCCAATACAAAATGATCGCAAACTACATGAAAACAGCCGTAAAAGCATGAAAAATCGATTATTTCCACTATCGACGGGAGTTGGGAACTGCAAAATCGGTCTTGGCCTTCCACACACTTGGAGCATGTTCATGTAAATTTTGGTGCAAATCCGTCGAAAATTTCGGTCGTGCATTCGTTACACACACACACACACACACACACGCGCGCATCCTGCATTTTATAGATAGATATCTATAATAAAAATATCATGAATAGTCAAAACAATTACGTAAGAAGGAAGAATACTATGGCAGAACGGAAATAAAAATTATGTGAAACTCTGTGGTAAGTTAGAATTGATTTTGAAAATGTAACATTTATTGAATTTTATCACGTCGGAAAATAATATAGATTTAATGTAAGAAAATTACATAAGGTATATGTGACAGAAAAGATATATGAATAAGTACAAGTCATGAAGTAATTCATTATAATTTTATATAGGCATTAAAGAAAATATACAATTAAATTAAAATCTATAATCTATAATTAAAATGTTAGCAAGCAGTCTAACCAATAACTATTAGGTTGGTGCAAAGTAACATGTTTGAAAACGACATTATTTTTGCACCAACCTAATATTTCAATATGATCTTCAAGTAGTAACATAACGAAAGGGAGTGGATATGATAGTTTTAAAAAAAGCCTTTGATTAATCAAGGAGAAACAGGATTATATAGATGATTAAATACTCTAGACATTTTCTGTTTAATATATCTAACCATTTTGAAACAATCCTTTGATTGTTACAGATTCCCATTTTCACCCCTTCTACCTTCCTCAAATGACATACTGAGGTTAGTATGTCAAAAGAGGTCAACGCAGTCAACTTTCCCCCTACTTTCTAAATAATCTCTTGATTTTAACCCGGAGTCTTTTTCCATTTCACTTGAAATTTGGTTGTATGTTTGAAGATTGAACGATGATGTTTTTTTAGAGCTCTCATGAAATAAAAATTATTACCTATGGGATTGTAACTGTTTCGTATTCTTTAATTAATAAAACTTTTGCTGCCTTTTGACATAGATCTCTTCCTGGATCTATATTCTGCCAGCAATTCCATACGTATTACCATATTTTATCATATATATATATATATATATATATATATATATATATATATATATATATATATATATATATACATATATATATATATATATATATATATAGATAAATAGATATATACATAGACATATATACAAATAAATATACATATATATAAATATATACATATATACATATATATATATATATATATATACATATATATACACATGTACATATGCATATATATATACATATACATAAACATATATATATATATATATATATATATATATATATATATATATATATATATATATATATATATATATATATATATGTGTGTGTGTGTGTGTGTGTGTGTGTGTAGTGTATTGGGGCAGCAGATCATTATCTAAACATATTATTAAATTCAACAGACAATGAATGAAAATAAAGACAAAAATTGACAATATTTAGATATTTTTTTATTAAGTTGACCCTAAGCATTCGCCTCACATCTGCCATCCTCAGACGCCTTATAGAGATATGGAATAAAGTTATCCACAGACAAATATGATATTTTATTTTGAAATAGAAAATTGCTATGCGATTAAACTGTTTTCAGAAATCCCTAGAGGGTCCTCTGAAGCAACTTTTTTATTGAGTGAGTTTTTTAACAAAATCGAATGAGTGTTTGTTATTAAAATAAGGACATTTTAGTGGTAGAATCACAAGCCAGAATTCCCCTGATAATGGTCAAATTTTAAAATTTACTTGGGGGCTTGCAGCACCCACAGTACCAGCTGTATGTGCTTGTTGATCTTACCAGAATCTATTCGTAGGTTATATGTTGTATCAGTTGGATCCTTGAATCCATTTTTGTTGGTTGCAAAAAAGCCCCCATATCTATTCAGACTTCAGGGTCCCAAGAACGTATGTCAACTGCTATTCATGAACTGTTGTTTTCTAAGAAAAAAAAAACAGATGTGCATTGCAAAGATCTGTTGCTCTGTCTTGATGGTTGAAGGCGCACAAGGGATTTTTTGTATAATTTGTATCTTTTAAAAATAGTTTGTCAGTTTAATAAATGTGCGTTCCTTTACACATTTCACCTTCAGATTTTTCTTTTTCATTCGCGTCTCTAAAAGTACTTGTAAAAGTAAGTCTGAGAGATCTGCTCTTGTGTATTTCTTTTTTTTTTTTTTCTTTTTAGATTCCACAAGACTATCATTTCGGCCCAGACACGTTTGTTCTAGGAAACTTATTTTAACCATAGACAGAAGTTTTATCCACAAAACGAAATGTAAGATTATGTGGTAAAATATAAAGATTTTCTGGAACTGCTTATGTTTTAAAAATAGGCATTGTCACGAATAATTAGTGATGAGTTCAAATCTAAATGCCAAACATTGTGATTTTCTCATAATAAATAATTTGTTTCATGCTCTCTTGCATTTCAGAACGGAAACATTTAGGCGAAATAAAGGCGAAATAAAAAAAAAAACACTCTCAGCTCAAATAAAAATAAAAATGAATAAAAACAAAAACGAAAATTACACGTAAAAAACGCAAAAGTAAAATGGGAGTCGATCAAATTTCAAGTTAAATAATTCGCAATTGTTAATTAGTAATTAATTTCATTTTACTTTCTTTAAGATACAGTGTAACCCGGATATAAGAGAGTTGTTGGGAGCGGAGAAGAGGTCTCTTATAACCGGGTTTCTATTAGATACGGGTTTGGTCTATTATACATATATATACATTAACACAGACTCTAATTTGGGACCAGAGAAAGTTTCTCTTATAGCTGGGTCTCTTATATCCGGGTTACACTGTAGATTAATATAATCCTGTATTTGAATTACCGTTTCATAGACCAACGTCGTATCAGTTCTGCAATCGCTTCTAAAGATTCAAAGATTGTTTCCCCCTATTTGATCAAAAAAATGAAATTATTAGGCGTGGACAAAATATCATGAATTTACCTGAAATGTATCTCACACACACACACACACATATATATATATATATATATATATATATATATAATCTTTTCAGTGGCTAGACTTGTTTCAGTTCCATGTTTCATTTGACGTTAAACAGCGTAGTCAACCGTCTGGGACTAATGAAAATGTCTGTGTCCGTACAGGAATATTTCCAGTATTCATTTTTCTATGAGGAACACCACGCCTGTAACTAAATGTTTGTGTGAACACACACACACACACACACACATATATATATATATATATATATATAATAGCGATTCCAATGATAGTTTGAAGCCCCAGCTTCACAATGGTGAGTGGAAAATATCATTGAGGCCTTCAGTAATCATAGCATCATTCATACACAGGCTTCCTTCTTCAAAGTCCATTCAAGAACCATCAAGAGAACGGTGAATAAATTAAAAAGGAGGGGATAGTTGAGAGGAAAATTGGATCAGTAGGTCACAACGGTCGAGTAGTGAATAGCGCATGGATTGAGTAATCGGAGAGCCGAGTTCGAATTCCTGTCGAATACATTACATTCACTTACGTGTTAATATACTTGACATAGTTATTAATCCTCTACTTCTCCCTCCAACTATGGGTAAATAAAAAGACAGACTGGGTTCTATAACCTTGGATGGATAATTGGTCTAGAAGAAGGACAACTCTGAATTCAGAACACGGGAAGAGACGTTTGGTGACCATTTGGCACTGTATTCGTCCCTTGAAAACCTGTGGTTGGTTCTGCAAAAATCCTTCACCTCTATAATCAAATCATATGTGCTAATGTCTGGGCTGTCGTTTCCAAGTAACTGAGCTGCTTGAACCCCATAATTCGAATACGACGGGAGAGTCCACTCTTACCGAATTTGAGCACCGTTTGTAAAAATTCTCCTTTATTCAACCCTGCGCCAATGCCTTAAGTGGGGAATATTGCCAACTATTGCCGAATAAGTCGGGTTTCGATGCCGGCTTGAAGCAATCGAATGTCTAGCCACACTGATATTCGGTTTTGCACAATTACAGCGAAACACTTTGTCTGTTGATGACTATGACTTTTGCGTGTATTCGTAATCTGCTTTTGCATTGGGAAGTTACAGACTTTGATTAAAAAAGTAGATATTGCTAGCAATACTCGTAAAGTGATCGAGACAGTTTCCTTAAGATAAAATGAACTTATTAAGTCAGAAAGTTTTAATCTTAGTAACAATTATGCCTCGTTTACATACCCAACTTCATGATACTTGAGGTAAAACTAACAAACGCAAACACCTGCTGCCGCCTTCTTCATTCCCTTATTCATTTTGCTCTTCACTTTCCAACCTCGCTTTCTGATACTATTTTCATTGTTTTAAATATGTCTATTCATTTGCAGAAACATTTGCTGAGTTCATAGCATGATAGGTTCCCTTATTTTATCCCGAAGCTTAGAAGGAAAATAAATCGATCAGTACTATTTGGCCATTTCTCACCGAGTAAACAAATTTATACTTTTTCTTCGTACTTGTGCATTTGAAAAGATAGATACCAGTGGGAGAACTTTATTCCTCGTGGTAATTGTTAGCAGGTTTGTCTATCATATTGTTAAGTTGGTGCAAAAATAATGACGTAATAATGTCGTTTTTGACGTTAAAAATACGTTAAAAATACGTCAAAAACAACATTATTACGTAATTATTTTTACCCAACCTAATATTAGACTATTCCAACACTGTATGACTAAAACTCTGACTTTCTCTAGTAATAATTCAGTACAATCGGAATAATTCGTTTTTTCTATTTCCTCTTTCAGTTGATAAAATGTCGCAACATTAATGATGCTAATATATTTTATACAGTTATTTAAATAATTTCATAGTTTCATTTACGTTATTTGATTTAATATATCTCTTTTGTCTATTTACATTATTTAAATTCTGGGTAATAACATCTAAGTTGATTTTGTCTCTACATCCGTATACAAATAACAGGTAACTTACGACCATGTTACATAGAAGAGCCTGTCCCCGTAAAATCCACCTAGACTCTACTTAGATAGGCGACCGGTTGGGAATAGCATATACTGTAAACTTGGACCTGCGGTTGGTGTAATTTATAATGACCATGAATCATTATTCGGAAAGTGGACTTCGAATTCCCGTTGGGTTTGTTAGTGGGTTAGTGCAAAAATAATATCGTTTTTTGACGTATATTTTTAACGTCAAAAAACGATATTATTTTTGCACCATCCTAATATATTCAATAACACGGAAATACCGTTGGGAAATGAAGGATTCTTCATCTTCTCCACCAGCTATGAATTAATTATTAAGAGTTCTTTCACAGAAAATATTCTTCCAATTTAAAAATGTTTTGGGGCTTTAAATAACCGGTGTAGGTCAGAAATCCTTTTGTATTAACCAGATCGAGATAAACATGATGAAGGACGATAGGCTCATATGCCGAAAGGGTAACAACACAAGTCCGCGTGTAAATAGTATAAGTAATATTTCCTAATACTTTACGATCACTGAAGTTAAGCAAAGCCAAGCCTGGTCAGTAACAAGATAGATAATTGTTTGGGAATATCATGTATTATAAGCTTGAATATGTGGATGATGTAATGAATAATGGCTCTGAATTCTTAATCTGAGAGCGGGTCTAATACCCGCTTGGTTCGTTATAACCTTAGAAAGATATGGATCCATCTTTTCTCCCTTCAGCTATCAGTTACTTAGTTACTTTGATACAAATCCTTCTTTGAGATTCTGTCTCGAATGTCCCAAATTTTCGAAAAAGTCTGTTCGCCAAGATCCGTTTGTTTCACTCACTCAACGCTATTTTTAACTATGCATCTGTGGAAGCGGTTGGGTGGATTAGTTAAAAAAATAACGTACAACATTATCATTCTTTATCCCAGAAATTAAAAAAAAAACATACATTCTCTGGCCTTATAGACGAATTTTATTCTTATAGTTCCTAAATATGTAGTCGGTAACTGAAGGCTATGTTTTTGTTTTCCTATTTTTACCTAACTTTACAACCTAATATTGAACATAAAATATCTTTCTTTAGATGCATTAAAAATGGGAAAACTATTTAGTTTGTGATTTAATTACAATTAATTTATTTCTGTTGTGTTACCAACAAAGACATCTCCGTAAGCTAATATTGAATGGGACTAAATATTTTCGCCAAAATTTTAAGTACGTTTCACCGATCTGATTTGAAAATTAGCATCTACATTAATACTTACTTTTCCCATTCGAGCACCAAATCTGTTGAAATAGGTGTTTATCCAAAGAAGAAAATTTACCTAAGTCACATTCATAATTCCTCCGGATGATAATCTATTCAGAAATTAAACTTGTCTTTTTTGCCCCGAAGGCACTTGTCCAGGTGAATTGTACAATAGCGACCTACGTAAATATGTATTCGTAAGTATAGCAGAATATTTAAGAAATAGCTCAAAGGTGATCTCCCTTAAAAAGCCAACGAGTAGATGTTGCGTACATATTCCGATAAGGTAATTCTATATAGAACATTGGACAAATTAATAATCTTATATAGCTAATGAAATTATGTGATTCAATGCACAATGACCAAACTTAAAGCGTAATATTGACAGCGAGTTTGTAGATCGGAGTCCAGTGTATTTGTTCTAGTTCTCTCAGTTATATTGCAATAAACCATAGTGCAGATTAACTGGATGGACATTGCTGCAGTGCTTCCCAATTGGCACGATCAATTTACTTTAAAGCATGCGGACAGTTTCGTCTTGAATTCTTGGCAAGTCTTAAAGATTCATTTAGCAATCTGAAGAAAAAGCCACTAGCGAAAGACCACTGATATTTACCTTATATGGAATTCTGAACTTAAAGAATCGAACTCTTCTGAAGATTTGTCATAGAAATAGCGATAATGTAGCAACAAGGTTTTTAAACCGTCTTTATAAAAGATGTTTCACTGTGAAAAAGAAATATGCCCCTAAAATTCGCTGAAGTATATCCAGTATTAAAAATGAGATTCAAACAGCACTAAACCACGCATTTCAGGAAGACTAGCTTTTGGCATTAATCTGACTATTATAAAACTGAACACATAGAAGAAAATGTCAATTACTTCATGCAGCAATATACTGACAAGTACTGTTTTCCTGTTTCTGGTGCAGTTATTTGCATATATGAGCTTCATTTAAGATTCAGTAGACCTTGAAAACATGAGGGCCAATTATGAAGGGTATGGTTCATCGGGAGAGGAGAAAATTCAAGGCCTGAAGAGTAACAGACCAGTTATTTCCACAATAAGCTGTTTGAGAGACCAACTGAAATGCTCCAATAAATGTCATGACACCTCTCTTTAAAATCAGTAATATTAAATTATCATTTACATTGGAACTTTGATACTGAATACTTACATTAAAAGTATTTTTATTATTCTGCATCGTTTTCTCTCATCTCTGGGTTCTCTCGGCAATTATTCAGTCTCAAACTGCGTCACAGATGGCATGATTCACGGAAGATTTTCTTAGTTTTTTCCTCTTCGATTTATTTCGTTGAGTAGAGACAGTAGATTAACCACCAATATTGGCAGAGGAGAGAATCAGAAAATAGCAGAAAGGACAAATATGAAAGAGCTGTTCAACCACCCATGCCTACATGTGGTCACTCTCGGTAAAGAAATATAAGAACGGTGTCTTCACTCTTCGATTTTCGCAAACGAATGGCACTGTTCGATCGTAATTTATTGTTCACGCTGAAAATCGAGCACCGCCAAGATTGCACGCGAACGGTGTTCAAATTAAACCCACTCAGTAGGGGTATTCCGAGTTCTGACTCGATATTCCGAAGTCTAAAATAGCCTGGTAGATCAAATTTTTCGTTTAAATCGTTTTTATTAAAGGCTTAGCTATTTGAATTTTCACATCCTTTTCAGTAGAATTTTATTCGCTTCTTTGGTATGTAAAAGTTTCGAGATATTTGTTATTCATCTTAGACAGCGGGTATTGAGCTTCGTAGAATGAAGCTTATGGATTCAGTTTTAAATACATTGACATAGATTCCAAATATGTTAGCAGCATTTTCTACAGTGTAACCCGGATATAAGAGAGTTCTCGGGACAGGAGAAGAAGTATCTTATATCCGGGTTTCTCTTATATCCGGGTTTGGTCTATTATATATACATTAACACAGGCTCTAATTTTGGACCAGAGAAAATCTTTCTTATATCCGGGTTTCTCATATATCCAGGTCTCTTATATCCGGGTTACACTGTATATGATGTACAATTTCTATGGCATTAGTAATGGTGTCTTCGGTTTGTAAGAAATCTTCTGTTTTGCGAGTAAATATTTCATTAGTCTTTTTGAGATTACTAATGACTACTTCAAATACAAGTTCTATTATTTAACCCATATCCGGAAAAGGAGATCGATGCATATATTTCAAATGGTATTTGCACGTAAATGATGATAAGGAAATTGGCTGGATATCGAACTCGTTTGAAGGCAAAAAGATGATGATTTTTAACAGTATATAACTTTTGCAGAATCGTTTTTTATTATTCGTCTAGGTACCTATCTATGTAGTTAAGCATAAAAACTTCAGAGTATTATATCAGAATTGCATATGTTTATATTAAACTATAGTCACCAATAAGCCCAAGTTTTCTTTCCCCGAAGAAGTAAAGTGAATCAAGAAAAAAATATCGACTTTATATTTATTTGTTTGCAAGTCATTCACAGCTAAACCGTCCGTTTCTGATTGGCTTTGTCAAATGACTTATTGCAAAATGTCGCTGACTGAAACCTCTCTCTTTCGTTAAAACAAGTTTGCTTGCTCACGTCTCATTCTGCGATTCCGCTTTCTTATTTATGTGTCTGAATAATTGGCCTTCTCTTACAATTTCGATCCTCCATAACTCATCTGCTGGCCGTGTGTCAATTGTTTATTATACGAACATTTAATATCGTGGCAAACGAACTTTTAATCGCTAAGCCTCACTTCTCCAGTTAAGGAGGGATGGAGTCGTTTCGAAAAATTAATAGCAATTAATTGTCTTTTAATCATAAATCTTTTTCATTTTATTATCATGCCTGTGTAAATCCGAAAGCGGGCAACTGTGTTAGATGACTTACCCAATAAACAATGCGTTTAAGAATCGAAAAAAGTAAAGTGGATGCCTTGTAAAGCATTCTAAATTCGAATGTAAAAAAATAATTTCAATGTCTTTGCAATTCATAATAATATAATAATCATAATCTCTTAAATCTCGCCGAGAAAAGTACAGGGACAAATGAGGAGGAAAGGTAGATTGAGAAATTGTGTGCCAAGAAACTTAAAAAAAAATGTTTCGTTTAGAAATTAACATTATGTTTTCTGTTCCTAATACGAACACGTAAATTTTTCTGTTTTTAGCACGAATATGTAAAGTTTCTATTTTTAATCCGTACACCTAATGTTTTCACTTTAAATAACGAACATGTAATGCTTTCTGTTTAAATCTGAACATCTAATGTTTTTTTTAAGTTTCTGTTTTTAATCCGAACACGTGAAGCTTTATTTTTTAATAAAAACAAGTAAAGTTTCTATTTTTAATCCGAACACGAAATGTTTTGTTTTTAACCTGAACTCGTAAAGCCTTTCGTTTTTAACCGAACACGTAAAGCTTTCTGTTTTAGTCCAAACATATAGTTTTTTTATTTATTTATCAGAACACGTTATCATTCTGTTTTTTATCCGGACACTTACTATTTTCTATCTTTAACGTGAACACGTAAATCGGCTGTAAATAAGTTTTTTTTTTGTTTTTTTTTAAGCATTTCGCCCCTAGCAAGGCGAGAAGCCACTAGCCCGCAAGGAGCTACAGAGGATTTGAAGAGAGAACAGATAGGAGTGATAGAGGAGAGGATGAGGAGAAGGATAGTAGATAGATCAAGGCAACTGCAAATGTCGATTGACATTACATTTGAATAGTTGGAGATTATAGCTATCAAGGAAACAGGAGTAGGGAAGGAAGTTCCACAGGCGAGAGGTGCGAGACATGAAGCTATCGGAGTAGAAGAAGGGGGGCTACATTCAACAGTTTCAGCAGTGAAAGTGTGAGAGCGGGATACCAGCCTCGTAGGACGCTTGAATTCGCGAAGTCTTGGAACCAGCGAAAACAACTCATCGGCGCAAATACCATGAAAGCATTTGTAAAAAAGACAGAGAGGCGACGGCACGTCTGTGAGAGAGCGACTGTAGACGAGATGCTAGATCAGGGCCAATTATTTTGCATATCCAAATGTGGCAATAATGAAAGAATACATTGTAAATATCATAAAATGACTGAAATATTATGTCTGTATAAAAACCATATGAAGGAATGGAGCACTGTTAACATATACTTAGGTTTTAATAGTAAGTCAGGTGGTCGGATCATTCTCAATATTAAATAACTAGAAACTTCAATTGAAAATGATTCAACAATTTTGATAACTTTAATTAAATACCCAGAAATTTTAATTCAAAATGTTTCGATGCTTTCGCTTAGAATTTCATTGATTGATTCCCCGACCAATGTACAAATGTCGAAAGAAGAGAAAATGGTAGATTGAGAAATTTGGTGTCGGGAAACTGTAAAAATAAATATGTGTTTGGCTTAGAAATTAACATTAATGTATTCTGTTTTTAATCCGAATAGATAAAGCTTTATGCTTTTAACTAGAATAGGTTTTTTTGTTTTTTTTTTTAACCCGAACACGTGAATGACATATAAATACAGAAATGTTGCAAATAAGAAAGGGGACATTATGAATGTAATAAAATATGTGATTTCATATATCTGCATATACGCAATAATAACAAGAAACGGCGCATTATTATCATATTGTTCGGTTTTTATTCATTAGTAGAATGATCGAAATCATTCTCATTATTAAATAACCAGGGGGAGTTAATTAAAAATGCTTCGATAATTTCTATCTGAGTTCCATTGATTGGTTGATTGCACGTTTTATAAAGTTAGAAAATATAGTAGGAATATTTTTAGATTTGTAACGATTTATTGATACAAGTCTTAAAAATTAACCCAAAGTTTGCCAATGTAGGAGAGAATTCATACCTTTCCCAAGAGTATTTGTGTGTAATTGAATATAACGAACACAAAAAATACGAGCCACTATCCATTAAATCATCCGATACAATCAAGCATGCAGCACTTGGTATTCACATGCGTTCGGACATCTAGGTACTGATCAGGTATGACGTTGCTTAACTTCTGGTATTTAAGCGTATTTCTCCTGAATACCTGGTATGAGGAATTATCACTATTTACATGCGAACTATTAGGTTGGTGCAAAAATAATGACGTAATAATGTCGTTTTTTGACGTATTTTTAACGTAAAAAAACGACATTATTACGCCATTATGCTTGCACTAAACTAATAGTTTTGTTATCACTTTGGTTGTTATCACAATTTTTCGTCTTCTCTGGAATTATCCTGATTTACACTATTTCATTCTTACTGTTAACCTCATCTTCGATTTTATCATTCACTTACGGCACTTTGTCCTCCGGCCTTCAAGACGTATATATCGATTCACGTAGCATACACGGAATTAAGAACTTTTTATTTAATATAGAGTGTGTACAATTATCCTCCTTCCACAGTCCATGTCTTAGGATAACTCCAACGGTTCTTATCTTTAGTATAGTTCTTTTATTGTCTACCGATTCCAAGCACACATTCTCCTGCCCCGGGATCGAACTCACAATTGTAATGCCACCGTCGTGAATTATAACGTTGGGTCGTGGCTTTGGTAACATAGTCTTCGAAAAATATCACCTAAATTAAACAACGCAATATGTTACAACTATATATAACCTCTTGTGGTTTGATTTCTCCATGAAGGGAAAAGAATAAGATTTTCAAGGGAGTTAACAAATTAAATGATGAATATAGGCTACTATTGCTTATTTAAAATCTGGGATTTTAGGTGAACAGATTTAAGGGGTCTCTCTCTAAACGGGGTGATTGTTTGATGGGGCTTGCTGTCATTAGTCTCTTTTTTTTTCTCTTTCATAATTTTACCGCCAGGTTTTAATTATGCCAATTAATAAACAGCTTATTATTTTACAGTAATATTCCTTATTTATTTATGCATTTATTAATATTTCCTTATAATTAACAAATTGACTTCCAATAATAGCTATACCTTTGTATATAATTCATAAATATTGAACATTGCAGCTGGAGTGAATTCAATGTTATCAATTTGTTGATCAAAATTCCTTGCTGACGATTGGCTTCGTGGAGGTTACTACACATTAATTCCTGCTGGGTATTTTATTGGTGAAATCTGCTTTTATTATATTTGACTTCATAGGTAATCATTGGTCTGGTTTTTCCTGCAGCCTGCAAGTATTCACCCGAAAGCTGGCCCCTTTTCACGAGGTCTTAACCCTCTTCAAGTGTTCCAGCCAGCGCTGTCAGCGTAATTATCTCCTTTTGAAGATTCACCCAACGGCTAAACAAGTTGTCTAAACTGAATTTTAAATTTATTATCTCTCGAATAATTTTCGAGCTATTCTTTCTGGAATTTGTTTTTCTAATGTTTTCCCTGGTAACTGACGGAGTTTATAAATAAAAATTCATCACGCATGCGCTAAATTGAAAATGAAATACGGCGACAATTTTCCCGGTATATATATATATATATATATATATATATATATATATATATATATATATATATATATATATATATGATTACCTGATATGGGGAATAGGTTTATTTCAATCAACGAAACTGTCGGTCTTATTCAACCACGGTGAAGACTGAATTCATTTTTTCATTTGAAATATATCTATGACAGCTACAAAAAAAAACTGAAGGCAGGAGACAGTGGTCAGGGCAGGGTGGAAGAAATTAGTATAAAAGAGAAAAGATTTTATAAAATTAAACACGGATATTAACCTTATGACTTTAAATTGAATTTATATGAAGAATAAAATGATAATTCGAAAAAAATAAAACTAAAATATTCTCTGATTAAAAAAAAAAAAATTATTTAGATAATGTTATGTTTAAAAATACAAAATCATATTTAAAGTACACTTCCAAAGCCAAGGTGTATTTAAAAATAAGATATTTTTAAATAGCTTAAATGTCATATTTAGATAATTTATATTAAAATTAAGTAAAATTATATGTAAAAATGTTCATATTTAATATAAAGGTTATATTAAAGAATAAAATATAGTTATAAATAAAATATAATAAGATACAATAAAAACGAGATGAATAAATAAATAATTAAATATATAATTTAACTAAAATCAAAGGATGTTACATAACGCGGTTTCCGTTTTCAACCTGAAACAATGATAGGTGTTCTTGATCAGGACATACGATCTAAGAAAGTGAGCACGATTCGCAGAATATTTGAAGTTCCATGCTATGTTAACTTCAGAAGAGTTGACAGCCTTGGTTTAATTCCAATTTCCTCATTGTCGATGGTATAGACTTCAACATCCAAATGGAAACGAGTGAATTAGTGTCCTGAAACTCCAACATACATGTAGGTGTAATTCTTAAACATATCAGATTTCTTTAACATTTATAATGTTTATTGTGAACGTCCACGTAATATAAGAACTATTTTATTGTTTCTTCCTCAACGACGGCAACATAAACGCGTTCTCTCTGACTGTTGAAATCGCATAATATCTTGTCTTGGACGTTATTTATCCCCTTCTCTTGTATTTGGTCTTAGTGTTTGTTGTCCTCTTCAAATCTACAGTTCCTAGATATGAAACAATGCAGCTGAGAATGAACTTTATCATGAGAAGTATCGTTTCTGAGAAAACGTTCCATAAAGGCTTACGATGTAGGCAATATTTTATACTTCCCTGAGAGACAACATACACTTGTGATAATCAACTTCGTATTAGATATAGTTACAGACATAAATAGAGTTACGGCTCTTTCTCTTGCTTGCCTACCATTTCGGTCTCAGGATTCAAGTCTTTTGATTTTGGTTATGGTATGTAAGTCGAACTGTCCATGAAACTCTTAAATTTCAGTACCCTCTTCCTATATACTTATCTTTTATCAGTCTTCTCTTTTCCAAGATTTTTTCCACCAGTGTTGAAAGTTTATTCCATATTTAACAGATACAAGTTTAACATAGTAAGTTTCCTGTTTACAAGGGTTTTAATGAAATATAGTACCTTATTCTTATGGTTTGAAAATTACATTATCATCTTTGTTTTAACGCAAGCTGCCATTGAAAAAAGGCAGTCTAGATATTCAACCATTCCACAACTATACATAGCCCAAAATACAGTCCAGTGATTAAGTTGTAATAAAATTAAGTTCATTAAAAGTGATCCTCAGAAAAAGAAATACTAAACTCATTATATATGTTTATATAAACAGTTCTTCCTTCTGTCTGGATCAGGTGACATCGAGCATAAGACATACACAAGTGTTTGTATCAAGTCCTCACAGTCAGTGCGGTGTTTTCCTTTTGAAAGTTCAAGGATTCAGGTAGCTCGTGTTTCTCCTTTATTCATAGGAAGTATAACGCACTTCATATCTCAAAACCTTGGTATCAGCCTGCCATGGGTTTTCTCATTTCCACAAATGAGTCAAATTAACACCACTTTTAGCAAAAACATCTTGAGATCTTCAATAAACATAGTGTTTGATGGAATACTTAGAATTATCACAATTTTAGTTGCTCGAAAACCATTGATAATGGTATCTAAAAAAGGAGGAAGTGTTAAAAGGAGAACGTATAACTGTAAAATATATTTTATAATAGAGAAGTTCCAAAGTGATGGATGCAAGCGTATAATTTTGTTTTCTAGGAAGTCATTGTGTGTTGTTTAAGTTAAAAGTGTTTTTGTATACACCGTACACCAGTTATCACTTCACAAAGGAAGGGCAATATCATAAACCTTTTTCAATGAAATCAAGGTTATACACATATTGTTTTTTCGTCGCATAAAAATTTTGCACTACAATTTTAAAAATATCAAATTTGTCTTCTGTGCCCCGAGATTTTTCGATGGACTTATATTGGTCTACTTTGTTGGTTAGTGACATATCAACTCCTTATAGGTTGTTTAATGCAGCATTCGTAACTTATTTTACAAAAATACATTGTTAGCATTTTTTTTTATATGTAATTATATTGCTGAGAGTTTTACTATAAAAATGTATTTTTATATTTTCATAGTGTTTTGACTCCAGTTTCGGGGTAAAATATTTGCCCATGGGGAAGCTCTTCGGTGTTAATTTTAATTGGAAAGGCTTTTATTTCGAATACTTCATAATATCTGTTTTCCTCTTTTTAACCTTTCTTTAAGGATCAAATGTACATTATTCACATTACTCGGACTATTGTCCTCATCTTTGTCGCCATATTGATCACAACGTTGTACGCTCCGGCCTTCTTCAAGTGGTTGGAATGTCGAACTGAACCATTTATTTCGCTCACTGTGGTAGAGTGTTCTAGTTCCACGTGCCATGTTTGATTGATGTCAGCTATCAATTATCACCTGTTAATTTCCCCTCTGAAAGTTCTCCAGTGCCTTAACCGGGTATTGAACTCACACGCTTTGGGTCTTGTAACTGAATCTAACCAACGCCTTTATCCACTGTGCCATGTGTGTGATAAATATGGCGACAAAGATGAGGACAATAGTCCGATAATGTGAATAATGCACATAATACTTCATCTCAGAAATATAGACAGATTTGAAGGATCAAATGTATTTTCAACGCACACGTTTTAAACTTGTTTAATTCTGCCATTTTCGTTAGAAGCGTCTTCAGACATAATCTCAGAGTGCGATGCAGACCCGGATCGTTCCCCTTCAGCGTCTTCCCCATACGATCTTTAACAACCTTCATTGTGATAGTAATATTTGTGGCAAGGTTTATCGGTCTGCCACAATCCCGCATATTCACGAAACTTCAGTATACTGACTGACGGGATCTTCTAAAAAACGGACTAGGATTTTTTTTCAACATTTTTCGTGTTTAGTGGACGCAGTTTTCGTCATCTACGTTAAGGAATGAAATTACATTTCTTATTTTTGGTTAACAGAAAATCATATTTTGATCGAACTGTTATTTTTTGTGTGTGTGTTTTAATATATATCCGATTTGGTTTTAATGTCATCATCTGCTTATAGAATCACATAGTTGTTTTGAAGACTTTGATATTGGTCATTAAGTCCTTTCAGTTATGGCGTTCCATCATGCTTGTATTTTTTGCAAACGCATTGATGCTAAGTAATCTTGCTTAAATCTTTCTCGACTTTTCTGATATTGCTTTCCAGTCTCCCTTTTCCGCCATTGTTTTCTTCTCAACTTTACATATTACTTAGTTCCTACACATTTTACTACGAAATAAAAATCAAACTCAAAAGCTTTCTGATGTCAATCGAATAATGCGCATACTTCAATTCGATATTGATCGCTGCTGTCTCTCTGCTCAGCATATAACCATCAAACTTGGACCTGGAGTTCATCTATTCATTTAACCATCTTATCACTCAATTGATCTGAAGGCATACCCAAAGGACCTATTTTTTACCATGACCTATATTTCCATCTGTATTACGCATAAATTTGCCAATTTCAGGTAGTGATGAAGCTATATGCTTTAACGCAAAACAAGTCTTCACGTCATGTTCGCCAATTTCGACTACGTATTGAAGTCCATTCAAGTTGTGTCCTACATAATAATTGGCTTCAAGAGACTATTCAAAATGACAACTAACGTTAAGTCCAAGTCTCTATTTACAGGGATATTCACATGGATTTATATACCACAAGCTACATTTAAATCTTCCGTATTAGTCATTACGTTGCATTTTTATGTACTGGCGTAACTATACCCTTTGCCTCAAGACTAATCTCTACATAATGTTCGTCACTTTCGTCAAGTTTTCACGTTCATGATAACTTCTTTCCAGCAATAATTAAAAATGCTTCTCAACTACCTCACAAGATTCTTCACCTTTGCTACTACTTGTCAGCGGCATCCATCTACTTTAGAATGAATATATTGCTCTTCCGTATCTTCTGTGACTGTCACTTTCAGAGAAATATTCCCAATTCATTCAAATGAGCAAGGACATGATCTCTGATGTTATCTCTTCCCTCAAAAAAAAAAAAAAGTCATATTGCAGATGGGCGAAACTGTGTTGCACTTTTTTATCCATTGTCTCCTACATCCTTTGTCTTTATATATCTTGATGTATGGCGCATATCATATTCCAGTAGCAGGATAAACACAGGTTATTATTATTATTATTATTATTATTATTATTATTATTATTTCTTGTGTATGTTATGTTTCCTCTTTTGTATCCTGTAGATCCGGATCCAAAGTATAGTCCTTAGTCCCTACAGGAGTATTGTCATTTGATAGCAATTTTCTTAGTATATGGGATGTTCTTGTAGAGTGATCTTCTGGGCAAGCTGTATATTGATGTTACCTGGGACACTGCTAGTTAAATTGTTCATTCTTTTTCTCACGAGGCCCAGAGCTCCCATTACTTTTGGTAAAGTCTCAGTTTTCATTACGCACATCCGTTTAAACTCGATTCCCATGTACATATATATGGACAATTTCTAAATAATGTCCACAGAGTTGTTTCTCTGAGATGTTACAGCTATGTCAATATGCATAAAAGTCCTAAATTTCTTATCTTTTATGATAATATTAGGTATGTTTGCTTTTATTTCCATGTCTGTTTGAATTGGAATGTCCGAGAGGGCAGTGCCATCGTTATTTAGCGTAACTGTTTCTGGTCATACCATCTGTCAGTGGTTTCGAATTTTTTGCTTTTTTGCATGTCTTCAATTGCACATATGTCTGTGGGTATATACATTTTTGCTAGTTCCGGATGTCCTAGGGGCATATGGTCGAGAGTTTTATCATATTATCTTCAGATACTGAATTTCGGGTTAGTTGCATCGTTGATTATGTGACAGTGATAGGATTTGTTTGCGGCACTTTGGTCTTAAGCAGCAAAAATTCGGCCTACTGTCTCAGCTTTCAACCCGGTCGTACTCTACGCATTTTCTTTTGCCCACATGTGTTTCTTTCGATCATTTTAGGTGTTTGACATGTAACGCCTTGTCCACCCAGGTTTTTCTTTTAATTTCATTTAGCCAAGTTGTTTTGATTCCTGGTTTGTTCTTTTTGGCTCCGATTTTTGGTTAGGATTCCGGGTTTATGAAGCTGTTTCTTGAAGACTGCAGCTTCTTTGTTGTTTGAGAGGATTTGCTGTTTTACTATTTGTAGGAGCTGATTATTGGCTTTGGGAGGTATACTT
>OZ010595.1:28302199-28339699 GCA_963932145.1 Acanthosepion lycidas | reverse complement strand
ACAGAAACTTTCGTGCCGAATAATATCTTCTTAAAAACGTTTATTGCCATATGTCATTTATGAAATTTATCGCTAAGCTACAAATTCATGACACTTAAATTAGGCAACAAAAAACTAAAGAATTGCTTTTTAGTTTTAACCGATATCTAAATATTGTTTTCACGCTAACATTATCGCTACGAATAAACTCGTTATTGGGTTTCGTACATGAAATTATATCAGAAAATGTCTAGCTGGAAACAACTCAGAGTCGACGTCATATTAAAAACTGCCAACTCGTGGTTTGAATTCTATGTGATAACCTAACAAGCTTTTCCCTTTTTGATTATTTTGCAAGTATGTGAGGACGATAAATTCTACTTATTCTGTAGTGTATATAAACGACGTTGGGTCAAATTTCAAAATTTGTTCTAATTTTATTAGAAAATCAATACTTATGTGGTTTTAGTTATAACACATAAAGAGTAACACATAAACAAAAGAAGTGATTAGGAAAATAATGAAATAAAGAGACGGACTACTGCTTTTTTCTAAGTGTATTAATGAGAAAGGAAGTAGAGGAAACACGGTGGTATTCGGAAATAGGCTAATCGACTGTACTTTGTGAGAAGATAACGCTTACGTGCTTTTAAAACTATTCATTGCAAAATTCTTAGGTATGAATTATTAAATTTCCATTGTCTACTAGTGTTTCTTTCGTAACCTTGTTTTTAGTAAATCACAGTCGATTCGTTTAAACGGGCATGAGTGCGCTTCAACTAATGTTCTGAATTTGCATAATTCAGTTTCATGGCGAGATATATTTCTCGGCGTCATAAGGCATTATCTTTGCAACCGGGATCTGTAATACCGCGTACATAATCCTTAAGCACTTCAAATTCCATTAGTAAGAAATAACTTCCTTTAATAACAGCTTCTTCACAATAATTACTACAATATTGAATAGATTCCCAGCAGCACATTTTCTCTATTATCAGGTTGGTGCAAAAATAATGACGTAATAATGTCGTTTTTTGACGTTACAAATATGTTAAAAAACGACATTATTACGTCATTATTTTGCACCAACCTAATATCTTAACCTCTTCAAGTCAACTAAATAAATGGCTGGCGCTTCGTATCTGATAACGCGCGTCTAATAAGAAGGGAATTAAATCCTTTTAGCAGACGCCTGTTCAGGCATTTTTTTTTTTAACAACCACAGAGCCCACCTACCGTTTATATTGCAATTATGCTGTGCAAATATTACTTATATATTCTGAGAGAGAGAGCACGTTACCTAGGGTGATCAACAGTCTGAGCAAAACCGGCACGCTCAAACACTAGTATACGGTGGCTAGTCACTTCGTGCTATCAAAAACATCGAAGGCTACCAGTGAGCTCCGCCTAAACAATTTCACTCACGAAACCATGGTATGGTGTTCAAACATTTTCCAAAGGATCACCCCCATCAAGATGTCAAGAAAATGGTGGGATTCTATCCGGGTTTCATGTTCAGAAAGCAATCGTTTTAACAACTCGGGCATGTACCCATAGTCTACTGTTATATTTCTTACATGATCTCATTAACTGCTCTACTAAACATTTATTAGGATCATACACCACCACGCAATAACCCTCTACATTTAGTTACAGTTATTTCCTGTATTGGGGTAAAAATTAGTAGAAAGAAAAGTTTGGTGATGTTTCCTGATGTGGGTTCGTCGAAGATACTGGAACAAGAAACGCGATATTTATGCTCTGAAAATTATCAGAAAGGGCAATACAAATTCAGAAGAAAACGTGTCTGTGTTTCTGAGATAATACAGTGCGTTCGACAATGAACCCCACAGAGATCGGATTGAATCTATTTAGAGAAATTGACATATTCTGGAAGGATGATAGAATGATCAAGATCTTGTACAAAATAGAAAGAACTATAAGATAAGGATGTGCAGTGTCAACGGATTTTATCAACTTACACAGCTAGGCGATTCTGATTGAATTAGAAGTCCTATCAGGATACCTTATTGGCGGTCACAATCTTAAAATAACATATACAGATGACATAGTATTGATAACAGACTCGGAAAGGTAATTACAAAAACTCTTACAAGAGTTACCGAAGGAAAGCGAGAAGAAACGATTACAGATCAGTTGCCAGAAAATAGAATGCATTGTTGTTAGAAAAAGGATGATGCCAAAATACAAATTAGAAATGAAACAAGTACAAAAATCTAAATATCTAGAAACGTGCATCGGAAAGTGCAAAGCTGATATCCGAAGGTGCTTAAGGATAGCCAAATATGCACGCGAAAAATTAAGAAGAGTGCTAAGAATCTGCAAATAACTTAAAAACAAAGAAAAGAGTAATGAAATCTTACGTCATATCTGTCCTCCAATATGGCAGTGAATACTGGATAGTATCCTCATAGATGAAGAGGAGAACTGATGCAAAATAAATGTGGCCCAACCGAAGTATGCTGGCGTTACATTAGAACGAATATCTGAGCAACGACGAAATTGTAGTGAAAATGGAAACAAAAAGTAAATTATATTTAATATCAGGAGCATAGACATGAGATATCGCGACTACATAAAGAGGAAGGAGAGCTTGGAAAATTTGATATTCACAGGACAGAATGGATGTAAAAGGGACAAAGGAAAGCAACGCATGACATACCTGACTGTCGGAAAAGTTTTTAGGAGAAATAACCAAAATACACAGTATATTACGAGCTACAAATGGCGATGATCCCACTTCTGTGGAACATAGTATTTTTTAATAAAACACTACGAGATAATTTCTAGAAATAGCTTTGAATGTTTCCATCTTTATCAATACATAAATAAATTAGTACTACTAAATATTTTATTTGTATATTATTTATTAAATAAAAATTATGATTTGAGTATATTTCTTCCATCTTCAATCTCAGTATAAAATAAAATCCTTCGAAGAGACAACAGCAAACTATTCCAATAAATTTCAATGCAATATTTTTTCACTAAGTTCAACGTATAAAATGAACAAGAGACACTCGCGCTAGAGCGTTACTGAGGACGTTTGTTTTAGTTGTGGTAAACCTTCTTACAGTATAATGAACTCTTCCTTCTCTCATAAATACAAACTGCGAGAGTCGGACGGGAGCGGAGAGTGTGAAGTGGAGTAGAGTAGTAGACGCATGCTAATCTGTTTATTACTAACACTATTGTTTTGTATATATCTTCAATATACTTTTTCAACCTACCTTCGTCTTCCGTGTCTTTCTTTCTACCCCCTAAACAGGACGCAACATTTTTGTCGACGTAAAAACCAGATATAAGCATTTAGTTTATAGGCATATGTGGCAAACATAACGGTTAATCCTAAACATACACAGGTTAAGACTGTAGCGTTGTTTAATGCATATGCAGTCAGGAATCAACTCCCCAATGTAACAGTTCGTGAGAAGAAATCCTTCGAGTAGAACTTATTTTTTCATTAATGGAAAGCGAGAGAGATTAGCTCGCCCCAGTGTATGTAGCTGAAAGGTATTTAGATGTGTTGTTAAGAAATGTAACTAAAGCATTTAAATATTTTGAATATTTCCCACGGAAATAGCGATAGAATAGCGAGAAGATTAAAGTTTTTGTCTGTGAAAAATACGTTGTGAAGAGTGAAATAATCCATCACCCACAAGTTCGCAGATAGGCTTTTAGCCACTATTCAGACTGGGATTTGAAAACTGAACAGCGTCAACCCATATATGGCAACCGGACTGCAATTTCGGTCTGATCTGCCTTTTGTAACTGTAGAGAACACCTGGCGTAGTAGGGTCAACAGATGATTTTTCCTTCATCTTTACCGATGGGTCACATATACGAGATCGACTTCACGTCTGGGGCAACTTTAAGTCCAAATAAGTATTTATATCAAGGGATCTCCTTGAGATAACACACTTTTATATGGATAGCCGAAAATTCCGTGATTGTTTGTTGATGGAACGTTACAATTTTGTCTGTTTATCACTTGAATGTGACCAGCCGATAGTAATAAAAATTATCAGACAATAAAGAAAGCGATCTACGTAGAGCCTTGATCCCCAATGTTCTGAAATGCATTTAAAATTGCACGTTTATATAAGTGATCACAAAAAAAATTAAAATTAATAAATTAAAATAAACTTAGATGAAAGCAGATGTTCTAATTATAACTAAGAAAATTGAATTCTGGTTAAAACGTAAATATAACAATCAAGATACCGCCCAAAAACATATTTGTCGAATTTAATTTATATATTTTTCTTGAAGAAACTAGATTTTAAACATAAATTACATTTTGGCAAAGTTTCGTCCGGGTTCCTCTCTGCTAACGCGGAGAGTCCGACAGCCGTCGCAAACAGTCAAAGACTGTATCGAGACGGATCTCAAATTATCTGTAACCCCTTGCGTCTTAGTGGCTTCCCGCCTTGCTTGGGGTGAAACGTTTATATATATATATATATATATATATATATATATATATATATATGTATGTATGTATGTATTAGAGTGTGTGTGTGTGTGCGTATCTGTGTGCGTGCGTGTCAGTGTGTGCGTGTGTGTGGTGCGATTGATAAATTGTCGAATAAATTAATAAATTAGGCAACAATGAAAATATCACTGACAACTGATATTCGAAGAGATATTTCTCAAAATTACGCGAAATATCTTGAAGTACTAAAGAGTAAGTTTATTCAAGAAAATCGCCATTGTCTTTACCACTGCTTCCAAACAACTTCGGAATCTCTTGCTTGTCTTTTAGGCGGTTTCTTTTGCTTAAGATGATGGATGCTGGCATAATCTTTGCATTATGTTCATCTCCATTGCTTCAACGACTTTTGTTGGTCTCTATCGTCACTACACCCTACACATACTAAGGAATGGGTTTGCAGTCTGGGGAGTTAGGTGGCCCGATGTAAGATGTGACATGGTCGGATAAAGTGTCTGACAGCCATGTCTGGGTATTTCTACTTGTGTGACATGCATTGTCCTATTGCCAGACATATGGTCATATAGCAGCCATTCTCTTGACCCTGGGCTAAATCCTTAATGTAATCCTCCATATTGAGTCTCAGGCCCTTACCAAACAATTGAGGAATTATTTTCTTATCAGAAAAAAAAATGGAATTCAATGAGTCCAGACAAGAAATGAAGAGTTGAATAAGTCATTGGTCACCAAAAAGCCCTCAGGTATTAGAACGTGTAAGTATTAAAGAATTGAAGAAAATCCCAGAAAATTCTTGTTCAGATCACATCAAAAAAATTGTAGCAAGTTATAAAGTAGATGCTATTGACTATTAATAGTGCGAACATAGTTATTTTTTTTTTCTGTTTTTCATACTGTACGAATAATTTTCTTTTCCTATTTTGAATAATTTACCTGTCAAATTTGCTGTATCTAACCTACTGTTTTGAAAATTAAATTGCCTATCCCTTCCGTGTTTGTTAACATATAACAAGTGCCATAATACAGGCATTAAATTGAGTAATGGATAAAAATATGCAATACAAAGTTGATGGGTATATGAATACGTTCCACGTTGAATGAATACATACATATATATATATATATATATATATATATATATATATATATATATATATATATATATATATATATATATATACATATATATATATATATATATATATATATATATGTATGTATATATATATATATGTATGTATGTATATATATATATATATATAGTTAAATTCAAATCTTGTTCTTGAGGTCAAAACTTTTGTTTCTTCAGTGTTAATGAGTCACTTACAAAATGCTGCCTTGAATATTGAATATAAAGATAGAAAATTAATAGAATTAATATGAAAATAAAATTGTGTAAATAACCTCAAGTTTCGTGGTTATATAGACGTAACCACTCGTCGGAACAGAATAAAACTGTTGATATTTCTCGATTATTTGAAAGGTTATATTGGTATGTCTGTTCATTTCTTTATCGCTTGATGGGTGTTTATTGGTTGCTGATTTCTCTTCATCTCCATTCTTTATTATATTTTATGGTTCCATTCATTCTTTCCTCGGATTCTCCGTTAATATATGATTTATTATTCCGAACATTTAATTTGTGTCATGCTTGGATTTTTGTGCTGAATTGAAAAATCCAAACATATCTTCGAAGTAAATGTGACTTAAGTGAAAACATGTCTTTATATTATATTATATTTTATTATACTATATTATATTATGAATCATGCGAGCACGCTATTTCCCACGGGTACATTCATCTCCGGCGGCAAAACATCGTTTCTCCTCTCCGCACTAGCTCGCAGTGTAAATCGCGTTTAGGTGCGTATATATATATATATATATATATATATATATATATATATATATATATATATATATATATATATATATATATATATATATATTGTTACTTGATTTAAAATATGGTTTCTTCCATCCACAGGAATTACCATGTTTCAAAAACCGAGGCTAAAAATTTTAAAATTTAATTATATAATTAATATATATATATATATATATATATATATATATATATATATATATATATATATATATGATACGTTTATATTGTGGCACAAACGTGTATACAGACTCATATACATCCATAAACAGAGATGAATTATACAAACGTACGCTACCAGACAAGAGAAGTATAAATTAAGTCTACTCAACTAATGAAAAACAAGCAACAAAATTTTAAAAAAGACAGCAGAATTTTATTTTTCCAAGATTATTTCATGGCTGATGATGCTTAAATGTTTACGAAACATGATAAATTTATAAACATTGTCTATTTGCTACTTATGCTATCTTTCTGTCGCATTCCATTACATATCTCATGACAACACATGTAGCATTTTATATGAACAATTTATGTACATTTGCCTATGTATGTTTTGAGTTTGTCATATCTGAGATTCCATTAGTTTTGTATTATCATTTTAAACCTTACAAAGTCGTGTCTATTCATTTTCTCAGTATAGAGACTTTTTCTTCGCTCGATCAAACTTTTTAGGAAATAATTCTATGCGTATATGTCAGTATATTACCAGATGTCAATTATGTATTAGAATGAACAAGCACGATCGATATATATATATATATATATATATATATATATATATATATATATATTCATAAAAGAAAGAGGTTGTAGTGGTTCCAACGAAAGAAGAGTATGTATATTAAAAAGAAGAGAAGAGAGGTGCCGCAAACGTTTTTGGTTGTAATGTGGATTTAGTTAGAAAAAAAATATTATGTTTTTTTTTTTCACACACACACATACACACGTATATATATATATATATATGTGTGTATATGTGTGTATATATATATATATATATATATATATATATATATATATATATATATATATATATGTGTATATATATATATATATATATATATATATATATATATATATATATATATATATATATATGATCAATGTATTTACTTCAATTTTCCATTATTTATCTATATATCTATTTATCTATCTATATATCTATATAATTCAATTTTCATTTTCTATATATTTATCTTGGTCTTTCCACCATTTATCTATCTATCCCGGTCTATTCTTTATCTACCTATATATATATATATATATATATATATATATATATATATATATATATATATATATATATATATATATATAAATTTTCCGCATTTCATTATCTGTCTACTTTTTTCATTATCTATCTATTTATCTATCTACTATACTCTGTTCATTATCTCTCTATCTGCATCACTATTTTCATTATCTATCTATCTATCTATCTATCTATCTATCTATATCGGTCTTTCATTATCTGTCTCTCAATCTAAGTATCTATCGACTTGGGTAAATAAGTATAGGCAATTTTTAAATTACGTGTTGTAAAACAATAGGGAAAAACAACGATTTTGCGCTTCTAGGATTCCATAGTTCAGTCAATCAAAAGGAGCAATAATTGCAACCATATGGACGCTAAACTCAGCGTTTGCAACATCGAGGAAAATACATTATAATTCGCTTTTATGCTGGTCAAATCTGCAGTAATCTATTGCCAGGTTTTGTCGCAGTATGGAACTCACCACATGTTACACTAAAACCTGCTTTACTTAACTTACTTTGAAGTTTGTGGATCACCCACCTTATTCTCCAGATTTGAACATCATTTACTACCCAACATTAATCAATTACTTGACTGCGAAATATTATCGCAGTGTTGATGATGTCATTTGTAAAGCTGATGAATTTGTTTGCCAAACCGGAAAAACGGTCTTCTTTGAATAATCAGAAAATAGAAAGAATCATTGCAATTATTAAGAGGAAAAGTCGAAATTAATCCATGCATCATTCCAAAGAACTGTCATCAGTCCTTCGTAATCAGCCTATGAGCTTTTCAGCCCAACCTCGTATATATCGCTATATTATTGCATCAATATATCTTTGACAAATGTTCAAATGATCTACATTTGTCTCACCTGTTCTGTCCTTCAAAGTTAGCACCCGCCAGGCTACTTACACATGTTCAGTTCATGCTCATTCTATTAGCGTTAAACTCGTAAGGAATAAAATTTTACTCAGACAAATGCAAACGTTATTTTTAGATTACCCTACTGCGATGATGCTTTCTGCATTACTTCAATCTAAAACTGTGTTGATTTTAATTACAATGATTAAAACAGCATTCATTTTAAAAGCATATCTTTAATAATATAGCAATATCGGTATAATATTGTTTAAATATATTTGGAAATATTTTTAATTTTATCTTTATAAATTAGTCATTTCGCGTCCTTATTTTCAAACAATTTCAAAATAGGCAGACACAATTCTAAATACAGCCAATGCAGTTGGCTCTACTGAAATGCAATTGGGCATTTTTTATTGATTTTCTTGTTTAACGGCATATCAGTTCCTTATAGTTTGTATATTAATTAAATTTAATTTTTTTTGGACAGTAATAAAAATATGATATATGTTATTCTGCTCTCACAGTAGAATACATGGTAGATTATACTCTGATTTTTGCGGAGACATGATTGTGCGGACATCATTAATAGAATCGCTGATATCTATATTTTATGTTGTAGTTTAGCTGAGGTTATATTTTGGAATGAAGTTTGATTTATTCACTAAATAGTAGACTATTAAATCAATTAATGTCGTGAAACATTTCTTTCATTTTGGTTACTTGGTTGGTTTATTTTATAGCGGCATATCAACTCCTATGCGTTATATAATTCCAAAATCTAAATATTGGACATAATTATATGCTTTCAATTACAGATATTTTTGTAAATAATTTTATACATTCAGAGCCAGTGTATGTTCGTTTGATATAAATTTGGTGGATCATAAACTGTATTGTTGGTAATTTTACTATGATAATATACAATTAATTTTTGTTTGGGCGTTGCCTATTTTCCAATACCTGGGACCCTCACAGTTGCTAACACCTCGTGTCACGATGGAACTTGGAAAAACAGCAATTAAGAGGTCGTTCCCTACTCCGCGCAACCTCCAATCTCCCGATCAGCAGTCTTGCTGCTGGATGTAGTTTATGCTCCGAATGCCACAATGAGCAAAGAATTTGTAAAATTTCTATCAAAGCTATGTAAATTTCCAGGCATGTTAAAACGCTTTTCTTTTACAAGGATAATATCCCGGTATTTTTCATGGATATTGCAACAGAGTTAATTCTTAAATTGCTGTTTATTTTTTAAACGCTGCTCGAAGCAGAAACCTGTCCCAGGTATATATTTATAGAATTTGTATTCTGTATGCCCTCATCTCAAATAATATTAGCGAGCTCTCATACTCATCGTCATATCTGTTCATACGTCTCCTTAGTGTCATCTGCAAAGTCTGTGATGTGATCACCAAGAAGAAATTTGTTGATACTACGATCCGTGCGTCAGACAGTGTGGATTTCTAACTGCTAGCTCTTATCGGGCCATCAGGCACAGGATGAGTAAGATACAAGGCTATAATTTGACATGGTGTGACACAGAGGATTGTTTGGAATCCCGAGAACAGTTTTATCAATTTTCAAGTCTTTCATAACAGTAAGATCACTATTTACACTATTTATATTCCTACTATAGTCTCCAGCTTTGATTTTTCTCACTACGTCTCGGCCTTTCAAGTGCATATTTATAATAACATACAAGGACTTCCGAACTGAATTATTTATTTAATCTACGATATAGTTTGTTCCACTTCTCATGCCTAGGTATATCATCTAGATTTTTTTTCTAATTTTATTTATCACTGATCAATGGCGCAAATACACACTGCCCAAACCAGGGACTGAACTCACAATCACTTTGTTACCAAATTTGCAAACAAACAGTCTTACTGATTGGGACAATTGAACCTAATCGTCAATGCCGATTAGGCTGACGCTCTCTGTGGCACTGCAACGGCTCGCTGTAATATTGTTGTTCACAACAGTCATTTATCAACTTGCTGTAATTTCTCTTTCTTTCTTTATTAGGGACTGTTATATTGTATTATTTCTATGCTAAGCACATCTGATGCACAGGATATCAATGCAGACATCTATAAAGTTAGCTTCACGACTTTACCTGTTCCCTGTTTTATATTAACGAGCTGACGAAGAGCATACTCTCTGAATATGTATGTAGATGATACAACAGCATATGGGGGCACATCCAGACTTCTAGATCTGAGTCAGACATTTGTTTTATAAATCTAACAGTTAAATGGTGGCGATAGCTGTCTACTTGTATTCGATGAATCAAAAGTCAAAGTAGTACTGTTTACTAATTATGGAGAAGAGTCTTTATTTACTGCTATCAAGATAAACGATTGATTTTCTAGTGAGACCTCTTGACTTGAACGCCTATTGGGACTCAAGCTCACTCTAAACTTCATGGGAATCATATATACGAATAATTGCTAAAGATGAAGTAAAAATTGTAGGCTTCTTGTATCGCCCCAGCTAGTACTAACGTACACCTGCTATGTTCTTGCTTAACTACTCCCTTGTGCAAATTAATTGAAACGAATAAATTCCTTTATTTACTTTTTTTTCGTATTTTTCCAATGAAACATGACCTAGTGCCCTTGTTAGTACTTCGTACCTCCATTCCACGAAGTCATTCTTTGCAGATTGACCAGACATTCTCGATTGGCTTTAAATAAGAGAGACTCCGGTCCAGTCTATAGTACTTAGTTTCGCTCACTGGTAAGCTTGCCAGTGTGTTCGTGCATCGTTACAATTTTCGTACACTTCCTTAGAGTAACGCCCACCGCAGACAATGTCCGTAGGACAAATAATCGACAGTCGCGAAATTAGTGTCTGGGCGTGATGAAAATCTGATGCAATCATGGATGACGCAATATTTTTTCAAAGACAAACTCATTTCATCATACAAACCGGAAATAGTTTCATATTACTGCACACTACTGCAAATGATTTAATATGAGGGAAAAATAAAAATCGTTTACACCCTGTCATTCTACAGTATCTAAAACTAACAATACATTGAAAGAAAGGAAACTAAAGCGATTGTTTCAGTTAATTTGCACAAGGGTGTAGATACAGATGAAACCAAAAATGGAGTACTGCTTTTATACCTGGGTTGGATCTGTCCAAACCTCTCTTGAATTCAAAACTTCTAAACGGGGATATGTCGTTTTCAACCTTACAACTACTTGATGCAGACGATACTTCGCATTCTTCTCGTGTTGCTATCGCTAATTAGTTTCTTATTTCTCTTTTCACATCTATTTCACGCCAAAAAATATTATTCTGGGACAAAGCATCCTCATTTCTATACGTATTCCATTAGTTAGAAGGGTGTGTCACGCTGAGAGCTTATTAAAAAAACTGCTACTTTTTGTAAGATACGCCAAAGAGGATGATTTCCAGATCTTTATTATCTTAACCCTTTGAAATCTAGGGTTTACTCTCTCTCTCACCCTCTCTCTCTCTCACTCTCACACTCTCTCTCTTTCTCTCTCTCTCTCTCTCTATATATATATATATATATATATATATATGAATTTCACGAAATTACATAAAATTAAATAAGTAGGTGTATAAAGGTATTTTATGAAGATTTTCTTGTAAAAATACAAACTTAAAATTAACTTTATTCCTTTGGGAATAAGTGGTGGAATCTTTATCAAAATTCGATAATTATCTGATTATCTGATTACTGCAATATTTTCCAATCAATGAGTTATTCACCACAACAAAGACTCCACCCCCCCAGCACTGAATTTTGGCATCATATTTATGCCAGGCAGAAAATTTTGAACAAAAATTTCGACGGTTTTACAAAGGATATTTTTAAAATTGATAGAAGTTTGGCTCAGTCTATTAGACTTTCTATAATTCCTTTTCTATGGCCAAACGAGAAAATGATAATGTAATGTGTTTTGGCCAACGATATTAGCAGGAATGTCTCCAGAACTTATAGATAGTAACAGTAACAGACGACTGGACTTTCCCCTATGAACTGCTCTTCCTCGCTCATACTCTCAGCGCTCATGCAACAACTATCTTCAACAAAACTTAATGGATCTTGGGGTTAGAAATGAGAGAACATATGTAAAAAGAAAAAACTTTTATAGGATATGATAAGTAAAATGGTATTGAATCTATAAACCAAAATTTCCTTATTGTATGTTTGTATTCCGTAGCAGTTTACACAAAATTTACTGCCCAGAGCCATGGAATCATGTAATGGAAAATTATTATTAAATTGCACCACTCTAATTGGAGTGCTGAAAATATCCATAACGATGTCTGTTGTTTTCTGGCATTTGGTTAGAGTGAACGAAGTTTAAGATTCTCATGTCAAGCCGACGTGAATTATTAGAATTTCAACAGACAAAATCATAGTTATCAGACGGAAAATGTGACAACATTTAATCTTCCTCGATAAGCGTTTTCAAAAGAGTTTTGAGGAAACGTTCGAAAGTCTCTGTAAACGGGTCCTTGAAGATCCTGACAAGTTTTGTTTCGTTATATTTGCGTGTGATAAAAGACAAACGACGCCACATGCAAATTCATCTAGATTCAATGCAGCCCGTATAGAACGGCCTCCTCAACAATTAGTTTTCGCAACACACATGGGACTACGCATATCGAGGCAGGTTAATTGCTGCAACATTTTCAGAAATGCTATGTTTCTTCTTACGATTATAACTTTTAAATTAAGTATACGCCGCTGACCATATCACCTATTTAGTTCCATATTTTTAAGTTAAATAATGTCTCTAAAAATAAGTTTTCAATTAAGGAGTTTCTCTTGGAAATAACAGAAAAGTTTCCTATTGATGTATAAATAAACGCAACCAGTAAATGCAATTAAAAATTGAAACCTATTTTAAAAAGTTAAAAAGTATGAATCATTAAAATAATGCCATTCACTTATGCATAATAAAGCACCTTGTGTACCAAAACCTTGAAAATTGACAGAAAGAAGAAATGTATAATATGTAATATGTATTATATTGTATTATATTATATTATATTATATTATATTGTAAGTAACTTTCGATTAATCCAAGTCTAATTTTGTAATTAAAAATAGTTCGTTGTTAACGTTAATAATAGAACAATATAAAATTTATAAATACTTAAAGAAATATACATATATTATCGGCGTAAATTTTACATATTTACAAAGAAAATTATGTTTACTGCAAAATTTCCCAAAGCACAATATTTGTTGTGTAAATTTGGAAAGTTTGAATATGTATATAACAATTCGTAGATTCAATCTGTAATTTCAGAGTCTGCTTATTTCTCGTCCTACTAGGAGCAACATAACATCAAATATTTTTTTTAATTCATTTTTTGATTTCCCCCCAAGGGATCAAATTATAAATTTAAAGTTTAAAATGATATTCTAAAAATGAACAAAGCGTGCTTAAAGTTATATGTGGCGTATTATATATAGGGACTCTCTCCGATAGCGATATTAGTACGTGTCAAGGTGACCAGGCTAGCACGGCACAGGGTGCGTCATCGTTATTTTGCACACTGCCCCTCATTTGTTACACACACAAAAAGGTAAATATATAAGTGACGTATTATGTATTATATCCACAGTGATATATAAGGCTATCATTGAGAGGAAAATTATGCTGCGAAATTTTTTGAAATTTACACGCAGATTATCCCGATGTTCAAGTCAGCCAAACTCAAGAATTCAGGAGAGACACCAATTCCTTTGATATGAGACGTTTCCCACGAAGAAAGGGGGATGCTGCAGGGCTTCCGATTGTTTTGCTTTTGAGTTTGTCTTTGAACGGATGAATGGCCTTCCGATTGACATGCTTGTTAGAAATTGACCAAAGAAATTTTTTTTAATATATTATCGACAATATATACACGTTTATAACTTTGTGATTGGAAGCGATAATTCCGAGGAGGATATAATTCCAGTCAGAGCCAACAGAACATTATAATTATAATAAAATGATGGAGACTTTAATTATCCATTTCGTTTAAAAATTTTATTTAATGAACACCAAGATCTTCAAATGATCAAAATAAAAGACCTGCTCCGCGAATAAAGAAAGTACGCTAGACAGATACTATACATTGTTAGTGGGAATGGAAAGTGAGAAAGATGGTTTGAGTAAAGAATGGGCTTAGATATTAGTGGTTAGTAGTAGTCGGCTTCCTCAACCAAGAATTTATACATTTTAGAATTTAATATTGGTTTATATGTGTCTTTGGCCATTACTGTTTGTTGTTTTTAGGCAGGATAAATTCTATTCAAATTAATTTAATTAAATTGATCTTACCCTAAATAATATTCGGTGTTAATATGCTACCTTAAGCATTTGTTTTCTGACTGAATTCTGATAATGGAAACATTTATAGAAGGAGTGCAAGAAGCTGAGACGGGGGGGTAGTGGTAGCTTTAGCAGCCTGCCCTGACAAGATACTTCTTTATTTTTGGATCTATGTAAATGATATTATACAGTTGGTTGATTGTTATAAAGTGGTCACAAGTACAAATATTAATTAGACATCACAATAATATTGTCAAATAAAATAGGAGGATAGAGTAAAGGATTTTGAAGAATTAATAGACATTCAAAAACAAATACCAAATTGAAGGAGAGCTGTGGATTATGGAAATTCCGTCCGTCAGTGGATACAATGGATTCAGGGGAAAATAAGAGGGGGATATAGAGGGATAGGGAGGCTTGGGAAGAATATTCTGGGAAAGAAAAGGGCGCGGTAGCGGTAGCTTAGCAGCCTGGCCTACTTAGACAGTTCTTAATTTTTGGAACTATGTAAATGGCTTTATACAGTGGCTTGATTGTTATAGAGTAGCCACTAGTACTATTAATAATTAGAAATCACTATACTATTGCCAGATGCAATAGGTGGATATAGCATATATGCCAAGAGAATAAAGGGGCGATAGATATTCAAAAACAAATACCAATCTTAAAGAAAAAGCTATTGATTACGAGAAATGTTACAAAATGTTTCAGTTTAGAAACTTGGTAAGGCGTACCTCGGTAATATAGTCTTAGATCCATCCATGTGACTAAATTTTCGCAAAATACTTACTATCACGTACGGACTTACTCACATACATCCACGTGTCACAATTCTACATATTGACACATGGGTGTGCTCCCATATGTGGTAATATCCTTAACAATGAAACACTACTTCCTGTGTCATCCTCTCAAAATCCATATGATGAGCGTTTTTACGGAATTGTAAATTTGTCTTCATGTCTACATTTGCAGATAAGCTCGTTTAATTGGTTTAATAATTGGTTAGCATTTGCGTACTTGATTATTGCGAATTTATGCTGTATACACATATCGCTTGTATATGACAAAATTCAAAATGTTGGTACAACCAAAAGAAAGCCTACCTTGTGATCAAAATTAAACTCAGTTATAAAAGTAAGTATTTTAACAAAAAATATTACGAAATACTAACCTAACAAATACGGGAAAATAACAAACTTACAAAACATATCAAAAGGTAGATACCTACTTAAACAGTATTTAACAGTTCTGTATGCCTTGTTTATCAAGACAAACCGGGAACCCTCCACAGTGTCACAATTTATAAGTGAATAAGTTATTAACGATTATGCCTATGGGTGATTTAGGCATTAAATACTTGAGGATACACTAAGTAAGATATTAAATAATGAGACATACATTATAGTTTTATTATCGCATATAAACTTTGATTACAGGGATCAAGTGAAGTCTCCAAGCATCTCAATGAATCCGTTGACATTATTGAGCTTACTGAATCTGCTGACAAAATCCAGTTATATAAATATTCATTAGTGTTTTTATCACTGTTTTGAAAGACTCGAATATTTGTGATACTGTTGACAAATTCGAACAATGTAATTATGGATTTTTCGTGCAAATAATAAAATGTAAATTCTCTGACATGTTTTAGGTAGAAGATATTGAAATATCAGGGCAAACAAAACACGAACAATTCTCCACAAAATTTGGAAATCAAAAGATTACCAACTTCCTACTTGATGAGTCTCGTCGAAGAATCCAACTGTTCTATAACGTGATTGAAATAAGTTATGTAATCTTATATAATCACCAGGGATTATATTATCACGCCTACCAGTGTCACTTCAAGAAGAGGACTTCCGAGATGTTGTTTTTATAAGAATTAATAAGGGTTAGGTTCGACTTTGAGGTGTGTATTTCGATAAGAAATAGTATTTGATCTAATTTAGTATATATCCCGTGATACATTTAGGTTCATCACTTCGAAAATATATCGATATGAATGGATTATTTTTTCCACTAAGTTCGTATGATATATCCTTAATATATATATATATACATATATTAGGTTGGTGCAAAAATAATGGCGTAATAATATCGTTTTTTGACGTTAAAAATACGTCAAAAACGACATTATTACGTCATTATTTTTGCACCAACCTAATATATATATATATATATATATATATATATATATATATATATATATATATATATATATATCCTGCAATGTTATAGTGAAAATGCCAGAACTATTATTCGGAAATGAAGACGCTCATCTTTTACTTGAAAAATTCTTTCGCTGGCTGTTTATGCAAATTGGATCAATTATTACCAGGCAATATTTTTCCCGCTTTAACAAATTTCTCTTTCTTTCTTCGAGTTTCTTTTTACGAATCTCCCTTCATTTCAGCCGTCCGTTCAATTTGTCAGTATAGAAAACAAAATAAATCCGTAAAACAAAAGACAAACCTGAACGTTAAGACAGTAATTGGATTAAATAAGGAATTCGGAATTTTTCGTGAATTATATTCTTCTTCCTTATAGAGACACACACATACACACACATACTGTGGCGAAGAAGAAAAACCACACACATTGCTAATTTTAAAGCACACATGATAATGAACGGAATCTGACAAACATTCACATACACAGGAGCAACCATCAATAAATTAGCAGCCTGAAACGTACGTATTAGCAAACTTTGCATTAGATGAATTTTTTTTTTTTTGAGTCTTCTAGCAATGTTGTTACTTTTTTCTCCTCTATAGCATGTATAGCAATCGAATTAAAATATTTTAAATAAAAAACAGCATTTCTTGTGTAAAATAATTGACGGATGGCCTATCCCAGAATTTAACTTGTTATAGTATCGGGGGTTCAGGTCTGTGGGTGAGCTAATGTTCCACTGTGAGGAAATCATAAACCTATTACTTCTGAATATCTGAACATTTTTCTTGTGTGTTTGTATCCCTATCCCCAGAGTTTGTTTTTTTTTACTTAGAAATATCGAAAAGTATGATTCTTTAATATTTTGTTGTAGACAAAGAAATTAATATTTTTCTGTCAGAATTCACAACTCAGAGCGCATCAATTGGGCAGGAGAGTAGATCCCATGACACTGTTTCTAACCAACCACAATATCGCCTGTTCAAAGCAATATGCACTATAAATATGTTCTTGTCAAATAATATTTTGATAGAGGATATATTTTCTGGGGTACGTGTGAGGCATCTTCAAATAATTCAGCAATCTGACTTTGGAATAATTCAGCATTCTTAATTCGGAATAATTCAGCATTCATACCTAAGATATTCTTGGTTTATCAGCTAATGGTTAAATGGCCATATTATTTTGCACGTTCATCCAATGTTCTGGAGTTCAATTCTAACACACAAAATGAATCACATGACTCAAGCGTCGCTTTTCCGAGAAAAAATCAACATCTTCTGTTCCGTAATCTTTGAAATCATTGAGCTACTATTTCGAATTAAAAGCACTACAAATGTCCGGGTTGTTCTCGTCAACAGGGAAATTAAACAGATGCCACATTCTAAAACCTTGAAAACAATCAAACATGACTCAGACATCCATCAAGATCGAGAACCACTCCATCCTGCCATACATTCGAAGTCGAATCGACGGCATTTTTAGACTAAGACTGGAATTAATACGTAAAAAATATCTACAAAGTTTTCCATGAATATATGTAGAATGATTTAAAATTAGTTTGCAAATGTTTATCTTTGCTTTTTCAATGTTAATTGTCATTGCACATTCTTAGAATTTTGCTGCCGCATATGCTCCCTTGTCGTTACTAATTATCTTGAAATCCACCATAAGATCCAAAGAAGAATCAACAGTGTTATTGGCACTAATCTGGCAGTTCGCTTTCAGTCACATTCCCACCGCTGTTATGTTGCCTTTTCGAGTCTTTTCTATGAATACTTTCATGGTAATTGTTCAGGTGAGTTCTTCATTATGGTACCAAGATATTTTAAATTTAACCGCAATCTCATTAGATTATACTTGAGATAACTATATGTAACCGTAGATTCTACGAAAACCGTTTCTGGCATTTCTTGCTTGTAGAACTTCCGGCTCTGTGATTTTTGCAGAAAATCAAATTCAATGTCAATCACTATCTGCTGTCTTCGGGATTAATCTTTCCTCTTCCGGTTAATTATTAGTGTATATATTTCTAATTCTTCCCTATCTTTTAACATTTTGTGTCGTCGTGGCTTTACTGCCTTGCATGGGGTGGTGCCGAATTTTTAGAAAAAATATTTCCAGTCATCTTGTAGGAGGTATATTGTAAAAACACTAATGTGTATGCTATATAAATATATATTCATATATATATATATATATATATATATATATATATATATATATATATATATATATATATATATATATATATATATATATATATATATATATATATATATAGATGGTGATGTACCAACTTTACAGATTTATAGGCATATACTTACTGTCTAAGTATTTAAATTGAAATCTATTTAATGAGAAAATAAAATAAGAAAATATTTCAAACATTATGAGGTTTCGTTCGCCTACGTTCTATATAATTATTGATATTTTGCCCAACTTATTTTTTCATACTAAGAAATTATTGTCATTTGCTCTAAGGTAAATAAGAATTTATATTCAGAATTGAAAATGTATTCCTTTATTCAAAATTTGTTGCATCAATTCCTAATATAAGATATACATTTTCCACGATTTCAAAGGCTCTGCTTGAGTTTCAAATTTTATATAATTCTAAATCTAAATTGGCTATGAATTCGAAAAAGAATAAAAAAAATCATTGAAATTAACATTGGAAAAAAAATTCTTTAAAAATATAGATTTCATATATAAATAATTATTTCTTTCTCTCACTATCTTTCACTCTTTCTATCTATCTCACTACACACACACACATAAAACACACACACACACACACACACACACACACACACACACACACACACACATATATATATATATATATATATATATATATATATATATATATATATATATATATATATATATATGCACAACTCAGAGAGAGACAAAGTTGTTACAACTACTGAATTTCTACCCAACAGAGATCATCGTGCGAGGAGTAAAAAATTAATATAAACGTAATTGAAAAAGAAGAAATATCATATCGTAATTAGACGCCCTAAGTATGGGGAATTAAAATAAGAAAGACATAGGAAAGATTGTCATTATTGAACTTAGACTAATAGGTGAATAAACAGATGAAAATATTAAGTTTTTTATGCTATGCCAACTCAATCACTTCATCTAACAGTCTAACATTACTTCTCAGCGCTAATACTACCAACTACTCTTGTAGGCCTAATTTCCCACTATTACAGCTACTTATTATAAGTTATTTTCAGTGTAATTAATCATCATTGGTAATTTAGACATTAGGCAGTGTGTATTGCTGTTTATGCAGGTACTTGCCATGACGAATTCCCTTGTCAGTCTAAGTTTCTTTTTTTTTCTATTGTTATTGCTTTTGAACTATCTTGGTGTCATTTTATATGAGTTTTGTCACTTGGCAGACTTTGTTGTTTCTGATATATATATATATATATATATATATATATATATATATATATATATATATATATATGTGTGTGTGTGTGTGTGTGTGTGTGTGTGTGTGAAAATATATAGAAGATACGAAAGAACTGGTTAGGTAAATAATCCAAAGTTCTTTAGTATTTTTGTTATTATTTTTAAAAAATAGTGCTCGATACAAAAGTAGAGCATAAATATAATTATGTATTTAAAAATATGATTCCAACACGCGGCATAAGAGTTCTCATGTTTCAAAACAAGAGCCAAAAACTTCAATATAATTATTTGAATTAAATTGAATTAAAGTAAGCTCTGTTCCATCTTCAAGCGAATTTTTTTTTTTTTTTTTTTGGAATAACTTATTTCTGGAATAACTTATTTCTGAAATAACTTATTTCTACAAATTGTTCATAGGCAAAAATAATAAAAAAAGATATGTGGATTAATAAATAAGTTATTCAAAAAAAATTTCCCTTGAAGATGAAACAGAGCTTACTTTAATTTAATTTAATTCAAATAATTATATTGAAGTTTTCGGCACTTGTTTTGAAACAGGAGAACTCTTATATAGTGTGTTGGAATCATATTTTTAAATAAATGATTATATATATATATATATATATATATATATATATATATATATATATATATATATATATATATATATATATATATGTATTGCAGACGTGATATTGAGGAAACTCAGATTTGAATCGACGCCCCACTTAATTATTAGACTGTATATATTTTAATTTTCACCCACCGGCCTTCATATTCGAGAAATGACAAAAATAATAAAAAAAATACATCGGATTAATAAATAAAAAGTTCAATTCCTTTTGTCTTCACGCAAGCACACGCACACATGCATGCGTACGCACACATAGACAAATATACAGAGACAGATTTATCCGCACGCACTCCCCCACAGAGATACAAGCACAGACGTATACACGCACACAAGAAAGAAGATGCCGATTGATGTTGCATTTAATTTTTCTCAGACTGTAGTTTCAGCGGTGCAATTAAATTGAAGGGAGTTACACAGGTAGGAAGTGCGTGAAAAGAATCTATGGGGGTAGAAGTGGCGGTTACATTTAACTATTTCTACATTAAAATGGTGGGGCGTAGATGCCAATCTAGTAGCACACTTAAATTCATGTAGACGTTGTATAAGGGCTCCTCAGAGAAGATGTTATGAACATATTTGTAGAAAAGACAAAGGGAAACCACGCTACGTCGGTGAGAATATCAAAATTCATTGACCTTTTTTTCCAGTGAGACACATTGTGCACTTTGTCTGTCATTTTGATACAGGACTAAACAATTTGATGCATGTAACCAAGATAACACATGAATCAACAGAAGTATTTTTTTTTAGTAAAGCCAGGAACATACACCAAAGTGAATGAAGTCGAAACGCCAAGCCAGGATCGATTACATTACAGAACATTCTTTGGATTCTCTCAAGAACATCGATATGCATAACAGGAACACCAAGCTTGAAGAAAGTAGATCAATAATTGCACGGACCAATATAAAAAGTGAAATATCCTATGCATTAATGAGGAAAAATATCTACGAAATTTCGACATTCACAATACGTACTGAATGCAAGAATACGAAATTAAAAGTATATTAAATAATATATATAACGGAACCGTTTTTAATTTATGCAATGGAACCATTAGCTATATCATTCCATTCTACGATCTATCTATGATCTTCTACCAAATGCAACCTCAAGTTATGGGAATAGACTAATTCCGATGTATGAAGTTTATGTCAAACTGACCGAGGCCGTTTACATAACTACTACTTATTTTCTATATGTGTGTCAAAATTTCCTATGTACGACACAACAATATCGATGATTTTAAGCAGATTTCTTTGTAATTATCAACGTTAATATAACTAAAGTTCCTACTTATATATGTATGGTAAAGGGAGGTACATTAATGCACGCAGTAGGTAGATGCATACTACAAATTTGAAAGACAGAATCGTATATTTGTTTGCAAATGGCACCAGCACATGTGTATTTATGTTTTTCCTGTTACATTCTTACGTTTGTTTTTATTCAGCGTCAATTGGAAAAAATATTGAATCAACTTACCTATGTTTAAATAAATACTTATTAACAAATTATTCCTTCACAGGATGCGACCTGCAGATTCTCTAAATTTTATAGTTTTACTAGCAGCAGGACACGGCATTGCCCGTGCTTGAGTCAAAAATCGTACGACTCATACAGCAATCGCTATCACTTGACTTAAAATATTTTTGCCCTTTCTTGCCTTTAAAGGAGTGCCCTTTGCCGTGTTGGTGTTGCTACATACCTTACTTCTTGCCTATCTCACACTGCCAATTTTTTCTAAGCTCTATACTAAACATTAAATCTGTTACGAAAAAAAAACTAAACCAAATGGACACAAAACGATCAGCTTTAAGAAAAGACTCGTAACTGGAAAAACCGAATGAAACAAGAATGTTAACAACAAATACTTTTTCACACCCAACCCAGTTCTGCGGAATCAGAATCAACGTTGAGCAAGCGAATGAGCGAATTGGAATAAAGTGCCATGCAGATTTAAATTGTTCCCACTTGTGACGAATACAGCTATCGGTTTTTTTGCATGCTAGCATGCTAGTTAATATTCGTGTCAGTCAACAGTTGGCTCTCACGCTGGCCAATAGAATCTTCCTGCCTATTCGTGGCAACCAGCTATAGGCTCTCACTCTGGCCAGTAGAAAATGGCCGCACATTACATGAAGCATGAAAATTCGATTATTTCTACTATCGATTGCAGTTGGGAAATGCAATGTCGGTTTTGGCCTTTCCGCTTACTTGGAGCATTTGCATGTAACTGTTGGTGCAAATCCGTCGAAGATTGCCGCCGTGCATTCATTACACAAACACACATACACACACACAAACACACATCCTGCCTTGTATAGATATAGTTTTAAATACACTCATGTGCGTTGTTTTGTTTTTTTTCTTTGTCGATTACACAGTACAATTCAGCTGCGTAACGTCTGTGAGAAAAAGAACAAAATGACGCAATACGTCAGAAATTTTAAAGCGGTATGACTTAATGCTTGACCGGAAGTTCCAATACGAACATAACAAAGAATTTTGGTGTCAATCTGAGTACAGTGTTGAGGATTCAGAAAGGGCTGGATGAATCCAATGGAGATTACTAAGCCACGGCAGCTCGAAAACTCTGATCCTTTTGACAACCTCCCCCCCAAAAAAAATAAACTCCCGAATATTTTTGGTGAGATTACAGACATGACTGAATATGATCCATCCAGGTTGATCACGTTCATAACCAGAGAGGTAGTGCTACCCTGGGTGAAGTGGGCCGATGATGGTACTTCCCATGTCTTGCGTCACAAGTAGGAGAACACAGTCATCGCTATCAGACAAATTTTGTCAGCACATTACCCCTTATATCACGTCGGCTAACACTCCAGACCCTTGAGTATTATGTGTGGGGACGCAGGTGAGCAACCGACTTACAAAATCTTGTAGCAACCAAGACGAAAAGAAGGAAGTTTTATGGCAGCATTCAGCAAATTATTAGGTTGGTGCAAAAATAATGACGTAATAATGTCGTTTTTTGACGTTCAAAATACGTCTAAAAACGACATTATTACGTCATTATTTTTGCACCAACCTAATAAACAAGGATTCTTTCCAGAAGAGTTGCAGGAGAGATTCTGAAATAGTATGAATGCTGTGGTTGAAGAGAATGGCGATTTTATTGAATGAAATTACTCTTTACTATTTCAAGTTAAGTTTGTGTAATTTTGTTGAATATATCTGTTAAAATGAGATGACAGTGTTATTTTCATTTTTTTTTGCGTAATTTAGACAACAATTTATCCATCGCACACTGTAGTTACATCATTATTTCAGTATTGTTTATACAGCGTACATTTCTCTATATTTCTGAGTGATACAGGCATTCAAACAAACAGGAATGATCGGTATGCTATTTGCATTTAATTGCATCCGATATATTTTCAGTTTTTTTTTTCTTATTTCTTTGAATTTATGTGATAGTGTTACTTCTTATTCTTACCGTCCTATATTCCACCTCTAGCAGACAATTAAGAAAATGAAGAAAATAAAAAAAGCCCCCCCCCCCTCCAAAAAAAAATGTATTTGTATTCCCCGTCTACAAATAATCTGTAACAAATAATTTTAATCAACTCCACCGCTAAATTGTGATTTTAAATTTCTTTTAAAATTTTAAAGCTAGCGGTTCTAAAACTCAAATTTAATCTGCAAATGTCTTCTCTCATAATAAAATATTTTATTCAAAATTTCCTAATCTTGACGAATCTATGCATAGTTTATTTATTATTTTTATTACAGAAAAAAAACGTAATATTTTTAGTGATATGTATGAGTTAATTTTGTCTGAATATTCTCTAGGCGGCACGTGCTATGTAATTTTGAATGCCATATAATTATGAACGATCGTCAATAACCGTAGATTCATTTTTAATTTTTAATTACTTTCTGAATTGCCATGATTGCTTGAGAAAGATCGTGAGATCTCTTCTCCCGGTTTGAAATATTTTTTCCCTCCGTTCTAATGGTTGCCACCTACGTCTAGGCAGTCCAATCTATACTGGTATGTAACCCATACCTGGACCAATAAAGGATGGGTTAATAAAGTTCATGACGTCATTTGCGTAATCCAGGGGTCGGAAACCTACGGTACGTGTGACACACGTGGCACACCAATCAATTATTAATAACACGTAGCCGCAAATAACTTCACGAAATGCGAACAGATAATTACTTCAACGCAAAGAAGATATATATCTATTTCAATTTTAATATATACTAATGAATATATACTATATATTACTATATAAAATATATTGTAGAACAGATATATTGACCTTAAGTAAAATATATAAGTGATTGACTTGTCTTGAATTTTAACTCAGCACACCGATTCCATTTTTTGCGCTGAATGATGGTTACACAATAGGCATATTCTCACTCAGCATCTCACCAGTTAGATAGTCAGACGTACTACACGCATTAGTTTTACAGGTTCAGAGCTTTAGAGTTAAAACAACTCATGCTACGTATCGAGGGTCGAATCATCTACATTCAAACAGATTCCCCGCCCCAAGAATCAGTAAATTGTCGAACAGACTCACGGGAGGACGCTTCTCTAATCACTACAAACACAATCTCATCAAGACTAGTGTCAACTGTTGTCTATCCTGTATATCCTCATAACCTTTATTTTCCTACTATTACATCTGTACAGAAAACTCATTCAGTAACGTTACACGCTCTAGAATTTTCTATTACGTCCAAGGCCTTTGATTGGGAGGTTTTGAGGAGAGTGGGACCACTTCTTAATTGCTCTCGCTCCAAGGTCCAGCATGACACGGGGCGGTAGCACCTATTTGGTTCCCAACAATGGGAACATATTTGGCGCCGCAATTGAGGTCAACACACTATAAAAGCTTAAATGTATTTATGGAAAACATAACAGCACTAAATATTCATAGTAAAAAAATATCAGCAATACATTTGTGTAAACGAAATTAATAATGTCCCAATGAAAACCAAATTTGGCCATTAAATGACCCAAAAAGAGTTGATATGCAGCTAAGCAAACAAACAAACAAAAATATATTTTGTGCTCTTATAGTAAAACATATAGAATTTTTTTCCACGAAATTACTTTAAGACTAATATGCGTTTTCTGTAAAATATCAATTCTGTTTAGGGCTTGCATCCATATCATGTTGAAACACCTGTTCTCTTACTTTCACCTAAGTTAAGCAACCACTATCTGGTCAGTACCTAAAGAGGTGAACTCATTATGGAAGGTTCCCTTTGAGGTTGGTTTTAGAGATAACATCGTGAAATTGTAAATCGTATAGCCATATTCATATTTTGGTCAACTTCTTTATATACACTTACATGCAAGAGTTCAATCCATCCAGTTCCAAGATATGAATCAACCTCTTCTCCCACAGCTATGTGAGAATCAGTAGGACTTGTATCAGTAAACCATTATCTCCATCTACAATTAAAATAAAAGTATTGTCGGTTTTTAAATAACCTTCAAAGTTCGATAAACTATAAAAATAAACATATATATCCTCTGGGTTCAAGTACACACTGCTCGTCCCTGGGACTGAAATCCCACATATATCAACAAATTCACGAACTAACGCTTTAATACACAATATTTTCCCGTAAATTCGCTGGCATAATAATGTTGTGTTTATCCCCTGGGCTGAGGAGTGTGTACTTTGACCTTGTGGAAATAAGACAAATAATATGCGAATAAAGATTGAAACAAGAACTAGACGAGAAATCCCTCGATATAGAGAGTTAAACGAGAAAAACTATGCCCTGGGAAATTAAATAAATTGTTCAGTTTTAAATTCACTGTAACTTAACCGGATCGACATAAACCTGATGAAGCCGGAGGGAACAGCGGCTGAAACGTTGTGATGACGAGCTAAAGCAGCTAAATAATATCGATACACAGTTTTTACTATTCATTTCACCACCATTGCAATTTGAACAACATATTCAGTAAAATTTACGAGACATTAACAATTTTGTACTTTTATTTAGTTTTTTAGTTTTTTATTTATTATGGAGCGAATAAATGAGAAAAACAAATCGATCTACAGAAACAAAAATGATGAGGGATATATATAAAGATATATGAACTTAAAGGTAAGAATATTTATATCTTGGTATTTAATTAGGCATCTTCATAATATGGAATCGATTTTATGAAAACTTTCCTATGACATCATACTTATTATAGAGACAATAGACACATCTGTTTTAATATGTTATTGTGATTCAAGAAATAGTTAAAGGAAAATATATTGTTTCTTTTATTTATTTTTTTACAACTGAATAATGCATCGTAAAAAAAACGCTTTACAAATATTTCATATTCTAAAAGTATGCATTATTTTCAAATAAATTCATTAGTATTTCTGTATCTCGCTACCGTTGAGCTCATTAAGAATTCCACAAATAAACGACAAACAGTTTCAAAAAGACTGGTACAAGCAAAATGATTTTAATTTCGAAAATAGCAAGAAACTTTTACGCACACATTTGTTTTAGACTTCGTGAGTAACATTTCGTGTTTTAAACGTAAATGTTTCTGTGTCGCTTTTTCCCAGCAGTAAATTTGTGTCGGCTGCTTGACTAGTCAATGTGAAGTTTTTCAGAAGAAGAAGAAGAAGAAATTTGTCTCATGTTGCATCTACATTCCTTTCGTAATATGCACGGCGCTTGACCAGTCATGAATCTTTACCGTCAGGTCACTGAAAGGCTAAAAGAGGCGATAGTATCCTAACTCATCTTAAAGTATATGAATGGTTCCGAAATGCGTGCTGGGTTTGCGAGTAAGCGACTTACCTCTAAAATATACGCTTGCTTTCCTTTAAGTTTTCGGAGAAAATATGTAACACATTTTCACATATTGTTATCATATAATTTTTTTTAAAAACAACACCATTTTTCTATAAAATTAGATACTTGAATTATATTCACCTTACTTCTCCGTCCCCGTCATTATTTTTGGAGCAAGTATTATTAAGGCGCCAAACTCACACAATTATACATGGTGCTAAGCTAAATAATATACATTCCTATTATTACACGTACATGCCATCAATATGGCCTCTGGATTGAATTATTGCTCTTTCTCGGAATAACGTTTTCTGTTGACATGAAGTGGAAATCACTTGATAGTTAATCTGCTAGAAATTTTGTTTCACTGTGAAATGCTAGACAATTTTTCGTTCGATAATATCTTTCATATTTATAAGTCTACCATTCGACCATGCTTTGAATATTGCTGTCACACACGGTCGCGCGTTCCTACTGTATATTTAGAGATCCTTGAAAATCTCCAAAGGGTAAGTAATATTATTGGTCTTGACATGACATCTCGCCTTCAGTCATTTTCCTAAAGTGCTAATGTAGGATGCTGATGCCTTTACTGTGAATAGATTCACGGTAATTGTCCTTCTAAACTTTTCTCTGAGGTGTGTAGATTTTATGAATTTGAACGATGAATTATGCAAAGTAGGAAAATTATTTGTACAGTATGAAAAACAGAAAAAAATAAATAATTTTCACAATATTAATAGTCACTTGCATGGCCTTTTATCTGTATAACTTGCTGCAATCTTTTTCTAAATATTTTGATAGCATTTGAAAAATATTGAAAATTGATGTGTGTACGAATAATTCCGTCGTTGACTGTAAGTTATAGTAATTAAATTAACGATTTTTATCAAATTTATTGTTCTTAGAACAGCGGGTATTAATTATAGATATCTATTATAATCGTTAAAAGCAAAAATCTCCGTAAGTGGACCATGATCTTTAATATATTAATCAAGATAAAATGGAAAATATTCATGCATTTTTAAAGTATTGTGCGACGGGAACGCAGCTGATGTTACTGGCATACGATGTCGACGCGCTCTTTCTGCTTTAAACAGGCAGTTTGTTTTACATTGCAAATTCAATACGTCTGTTTTTTTTTATTCCGTTTCTAATCATTATGCCCCAACGTTTAGCTTATTACAGTTTTTAACGCTTTCTGTAATCTTTTGCATCTTTACATATCCTGGACAGCGGATATTTTAATATATATTAATAATTATAACAATTAATTGATAATTAACAATTATATTATATCTTATATGTCCAGACATTAAAATAAAAAAAGAACAGTATTAGAATATATCTTTGTTGTGAAAGAGAAGTTCTTATTAAGGGAGCACTCTTGATGTTGCATTAGAAGACAAACAAAAGTAATTTCACATTCATTATTTTCAGATCTTTTTAAAAATATTTTAGGATAATTGTTTCATCAGACTTTTGCTTCAATCTTTTCCACGATATTTATTCTTCATCTCTGCATAATTTCTCATTCTTCATCTTTGCAAGATTTTTTATTGTTCATTTCTGCAAGATTACTAATCTTTCATTTCTGAGAAATTTCTCATTCTTCATATTTTTCAGAGTTCGATTCTTATCTCTGCAATATTTCTCATTCTTCATCGTTTAAAGATTTATCATGCTTCTATCTCGTTTCTACTAATTTCCTTCTCATTCTTTCTCCACAAATTAAGGATTTATTTTCCGGTGCAGGTCTACATTTTTTGTATTGTTTTCGTTATTGTAATGAGTCATTTGCGGCAATAATTTTTTCTTTCGTAATTGCTTACATGTTTCTACTTTTTATTCTTTCTTCTTTTTCTCTTTCTTTATTTTTATCTACGTTATTTTATTTCACTTTTTTACATCGTTTTTTTTATTTTTCTTCCCATTATATTTTATTTTTAATTTATTTTCATTCTTTTTTTTTATTTTTCTTCCCATTATATTTTATTTTTAATTTATTTTCATTCTTTTTTTTTTATTTTTCTTCCCATTATATTTTATTTTTAATTTATTTTCATTCTTTTTTTATTTTTCTTCCCATTATATTTTATTTTTAATTTATTTTCATTGTTGTTTTTTTATTTTTCTTCCCATTATATTTTATTTTTAATTTATTTTCATTCTTTTTTTATTTTTCTTCCCATTATATTTTATTTTTAATTTATTTTCATTCTTTTTTTTATTTTTCTTCCCATTATATTTTATTTTTAATTTATTTTCATTCTTTTTTTTTATTTTTCTTCCCATTATATTTTATTTTTAATTTATTTTCATTCTTTTTTTTTTATTTTTCTTCCCATTATATTTTATTTTTAATTTATTTTCATTGTTTTTTTTTTATTTTTCTTCCCATTATATTTTATTTTTAATTTATTTTCATTCTTTTTTTTTATTTTTCTTCCCATTATATTTTATTTTTAATTCATTTCCATTCTTTTTTTTTTGTTTTTCTTTTTCATACTTGCATTCTTTGTTCTTTTGTTTTTCATTCTTGTTCAGGTACCATTTCATTTTTTTTTTTTTTGTCCGGTTTCCTTTCTTTTCTACTTCTTTTTGATTTTCTTTCACAATTTATCTTTAATTCTGTCTTTATTGTTTCTTGTATTTTTTCTTTTTTTACTTCATTTAACATTATGGTCACATTCTTCCTCTATTTTTCCTTTGTTCTTCTTTCTCACGATTCCTTCTCTTTCCCTTTTACTTTCGTTCTTTACTTTCTCTTACTTTTCCTTTATTCATTTCGTCTTCCTTCATTCGTTTTTATAATTTTATTTCTTTCCTAACAATTTGGTTTTACCTGTTTTATCTTTGAGATTTTTGATGTGTAAAATTAATTCTATTTTGAAAAGGATCCTTAAAAACGAAAACAAAGTTCTAAGGTTAAGAATTGGCAATGGAAATCGAATTTAAAAAAAAAAGTGTTCAAGTAAATTTCATGGTGATCTAATCTAAGATTTTCACAATTATTTATTGACCATTGTTTTGTTTTCTTCCTTTCCTTTTCAAATGCTTATTTAATTTTTCTCCTTAACTCGTAATATTCGGAGCATTTCATTTGCATTTGGAAACGCGAAAAACAATTGCATTTTTCTACATTTGTACAAAAAAATTATATTTATTTCTTTGCAACCTATCGCATTTACCGATTTATCCTTCTCAGATTTATTCGAAAAAAAATAAATATAGGCCGAGGAATTGAAATTCGATGAGGATGAATTATCGATTAGTAGATAAGCGGTTTCTTTTGTTGATTTAGAACGTAGCAGATGAAGAATTTTGCATTCAGGAAGCATTTAAAATGGTTCATCACAAAAGAGACAAGTGATTAATAGATTTTTTTATGGTAAGAATATACTGTTTACCTTACAAATGAGAGTAGGAATCCTCGTTTGCATAAAGGATTTTCATACAGACAGAACAGAAACAAACACACACACATATATATATATATATATATATATATATATATATATATATATATATATATATATATATATATATATATATATAAATACTTATTCGAAAATTATAACATAAATATGTTATAAAATCTCTAAAAAATAGCCATTTTCTTTCAACATTGCTGTTGTCTTATCAAGTGATGTTGAAACAAAATGGCTATATTTGTAGCGATTTTGAAACATATTTATGTTATAATTTTCGAATAAATAATTAGATTTGCTCTAATCTACTTATTTAAATGTTCTTGCGTTCCCACATGACCTTAGTTTTTGCAGACAGAATGTGTAGAAACTGTCCAAATACTCAATAATTCCAAGTGATTTCGGATAATACTTTTAGCCATTATCAAGGATGATTTTATTTTTCAGGGCCTGTCTATCCGCCCTAGTCGACGAGTGTGATCGTAAAAAAACTATGCAGGCATTGTTGTTGTCATTATTGTTATTGTTATTATTATTTTGTTATTATTATTAGTAGTATTTCTATTATCCATTTACACACAGCAACACACACGCACAGATATATATATATATATATATATATATATAATAAACATAGAAATCAGTACTTAGAGGCGACAGGCTGTTTCACGCTAGACACAATCGGCAGGTCACTTGTTTATCATTAAACAGCCTGTCGTTTTTAAGTGTTGACTTCTATGTTCATTTTATATTCATGATCGCTCTATCGATGAAATTTAGCACTTTATCCCATAAATGTAGCACACTTTAAGACTCTCTCTCTCTCTCTCTCTCTCTCTCTCTCTATATATATATATATATATATATATATATATATATATATATATATATATATATATATATATATATATATGTACACACGCACACACACACGAACGTCGGCATTGAGTTCAACAGAAAAAAACGTAATATGCGTAGTGTTTTTTCTTCAGTATTTTTATATGCTGGTAAGTTATGAATTTTATTTAGGTCTATTGTATTAATTTGACGGTTATTTGCTGGGCAGTACATGTTATATTTCAGCTTATTCTAGGGGTTACTAAGGGGTAATAACTGTTGATCTGTATGCTGTTTTATGGCCATGTCATGGTATTGTTTGTTTTACCTTTAATATTCATTTGATTGTTATTATTACGTTTCCTTGTGTTTATACGTGCATTCCTACTATATATATATATATATATATATATATATATATATATATATATATATATATATATATATATATATATATATATATATATATTAATTTATTAAAGGCATTTTTTATGTTTAACGTTCTTTTTATAGATACAAGTATTTAAGTAAATGCTCTGTTTATAATAAACAGTATTAAATAACATTTACCGGCCTGAATATCCCAGAAATTTTCATAGAAAATATTTGTCCTTTGACAGGATTCGAAACTGCATCATTTAGCCCGGTGGATTCGGCCACAAAGGATCGTTCGGTTGGCAAGATCGAATTTACTGCTTAAAAACTAAATACAATAATCAAGCTTGCCGTCTCTGAATATTTACTCCAGTGTTCACTTTTATATTTACATATGTTGATGACTTTATCACATAAATATAAATTACATTATATATATATATATATATATATATATATATATATATATATATATATATATATGATGGACTCTCCTGTCGTTTTCGACGTATGAGGTTCCGACAACTTGGTTTATTTAACCTTGTGTGTGAGTCGTAAGTGACATTTCAGTCCTGTTAGTGATTTGCAAAGAAGTCCATAGATTGTGCAAGATAGTGCGCCGGGACGTAGAAGTACCCACGTTGGTGTCCGGGGGCACGGATAAACCACTGGGGGAGATGCCCCCCTCGTTCTTTGTTAAGATAGGCATCTAGGAGAAGGACACTCGGAAGAAAAAGCTGAGGTCTGTTGTTCATGGTGTCCGTGGCAAATTTTTGCAACGCCGTCATCTTATCAGCAGTTCCAAGAAGTGTGGATGGTGCTACACAAGCCGTTCACCACTATAATCAAATGTTTGGGTTTCTGACAACTTAATTCACGTTAATATATATATATGTAGAGAGAGAGAGAGAAAGTGCGGAGGGGAAATTATTACCATTTAGATTTTCAATTTCGCGCATGCGCGTTTTTCTTTTTGGGGGGGATTTTCTCGTCTGCACTCTATAGTAGTGTCAGTTGGGCAGAGAAAAATGTCAACATTACGCAATTTCTTCTGCCAGAAATTTATAAACGGCATTTTGTACTGCTTACCGTTTGCAACGAATGCTCAAATACGAACATTTCATTGTATTCGGGTGTCAATCTAAGTTTGATGTGTCTAATGGGGATTCTGAGAGTACGGCTGCTCGGAAAACTCACTATGATCTTTTTGAAAAGAAAAGAACTCCCGAAGTTATAATTACCTCAGACTCTACACAGGTGCCTACTCAAGTGCCTTGAGGAGGTCGGGCTACCTGGGGTGAAAACAGTGGCTCTGTAGAAGCCCCAATATCAACAACAGTACCCACACATGCAGGAAAACCCAGTAATATGTCAGATAATTTTTGCGACACAACACCTCTTTATATATGGCTAACTATCTTTCCATACATCAACTCATTTGATTATTGTGTGTGGAATCATTTGAGCGAGAGACCTACAAATATCCTTGTATTACTAAAGATGAACCTAACGATTATTTCAGGATGCATTAACTTAAACAACGAGAACGTCCATAAGATATGCGGAAGACTTTGAAGTCAACTGGTGTATGTGGCGGAATCCAATGGCTATGTTTTGAATAAATATAATCTTTAATATTTCACGATAATATTTTTTGTAATATCGGTATAGTTATATATATATATATATATATATATATATATATATATATATATATATATATATATATATATATATATATATATATATCGGTTAAAATTAAACGTCAGTGTTATTTTCATTTTTGCGTAATTTAGAGGACAATATATCTATCACATTCTGTATACGAGCATGCACGCAAACCTTACACAGGCCTTCAATTACTGATCTCACCAGTTTATTCGCCTTCCCAGTGAGTTTCATAATAATCCATTATGTGAGGTTCCGGGTATTTATGAAAGAAATATCCCTGTCGTCTGCAACAGGGATTATATCCTCCACTAGAAACCTTGTGCACTCGTAAAATTATACATAAGTTAACCAGATAATTCTTAATATATATTTAACCGATGATGCCAGTAAAACGGCCTAACATAATGATGCGGTGTCTCCCGAATTTTAATATTTTCATTTGTTTTCGTAACGATTGGGAACATTAATATGACAACCTCCAATCCTAAACAGGAAATGGAAATTCACATTCCACCAAGAGGCTGCTGCCATCAACGGAAATGACTCATAAAGATCTGGGAATTGGACAGCTGCGCAGGAGAAAGGACAACTACCTTTGAGATATTCAGTCTGAGGATAAACCTATTCTTCCTCATATCGGGTTTTCCCGGTGATCTTTAGGAACCAAGAACAGACACCCATAGTTTAAGAAAATAGCGTTAATGTGAGAAAGATAGCATATTAAAAAAACGGTTTTTCAGAAAAGTGTTTTTCCAATTTAACATTGTTTCCATTATTGATTGCCGATTTACTTTCTAACCTTTTGTCTAAGATAATCTGGAGAGTCAACATCTTTAATATATAATTATTTCCTATTCAATTTGCATTTGATATCCATTTCAGTAGTTGCTGCATTTGAAATTCTTCGAGTGTGTGAAATCTCTCACATACACATACCGGATTTAATGAATGATGTTTCTTTCTAAAACAAGGAGGGGATCATTCGCTCTACGATTTCTTTAAACTTATATGATTGCGTAGAGCAATTAGTTTAGACATTTCTCTCTGTGGTGGACGATATGCATAACATCCCATTGTAGAATCTCTCAAGGTTAACGTAAGCCACAATGTTGAACGTTCTACAATTTGTCACAAGATCCAGAAACTTGCATTTTGTGGTTTTTCAATTTAATCTCACTGCCGCTGAATCGAAATATTCGTAGATTGAAGAACAGTGCCCACAGAAGTGGTCTCTTGATTCGAATCTTGTTAAGATTCAAAACGTTCTTTTCCAAATACTTATACCAGAACGATTAATGCATTTCAAATAACGGCACAATGTTTCTTCGCTACGGTACAGGTACCGGCGTGAAATGTCCCTTTCGTACGGGAAATAATTTTCTGTTGACTTTCACGATAAAAAAAAAAACCTTTTACAAATGAGACAATTTCCACCGACATTTAAGTTGCAGAAAGCATTTTAAATTTGTCGACGTTGCTTCAGCCAGAAATGAAAGAAAATCTTATGAAAAATGACTTCAAACTAAAATATTGCTGACAAAATCAGGAGACATCCCTAAATCAACTATGTTTGATGTAGAAACACAAATTATAAAGTCAATACAATAAGACAAAGAGTTCGGTATCATATTCCCTTAAATGCTTATAGTCTAGAAGGGACAATATTACAATCAAGTAAAATCAAATAATATATATATATATATATATATATATATATATATATATATATATATATATATATATATATATATGCATAAATGAAAACGAATTCCATAGACATTACTTCTATACTAAAAGACAAAACGTTAAGAAATCAGCTAGACGTATCGCATAGTTTTTGCAAGAGAAACAGAAAAATGCTCAAAATGCAGATCGGTGTTACCACAAACAAAACAAGTACAGCAATTCAAATGTCTGAGATATGTTTTAACATAGATCGAAAATTGCGACCCTGGAATCTGAAGGTATATTCGAATAGGCAACGATACAGACCAAAAGCTAAGTAGATAGTCAAGAAACTGAAAAGTTCGTTAGAAACTTAAGAAACGAGTACTCAGATGTGACGTACTATCAGTCCTCCCATATGACGATGCTTGACAATTTCATTACAGACGAAGAAGAGATTTGAAGCAATAGAAAATTAGATCTAGAGTAGGATGCTTAGAACACCGAACTTTTAAGCAACGACGAACTGTTAGAAAAATGAAAAAAAAAAAAAAAAAAACATTCGCAAGAAATTTATAGGGTACGTAATGTGGAAGATGTACATGTAAAATCCGAAACAAAATCATCTAGGCCATATGCTAAAAAAGTTTGTATCGTCCTAGAAATTTATTCTCTCCAGAATCTATCTTACATATCTATATGCTTAGAATATTGCTGCCGGATATGGTCCGAATCTCCTGCTATATATACAGAGACTCTTGATCAAATCCAAAGAAGAATCAGCAATGTTATTGATCCTACCCTGTCGTCTCGGCTTCAGTCCCTTTCCTAGTACTGGAGATTTGATTCCCTGTGTCTTTCCTATGAATAATTCATTGCATTTTTATTTAATTAGCTCTTCGCTATGGCAGGTAGACGTTATGATTTTAAACGTAGTACTAAATTTTCGTCTTGGCTTAACTACTAGAGTAGCGATGACGTCTCAACAATTTACTTGAATTGAATTAGATAGATATAACTGTGTTCTACGCTAATAGTTCTGTTTTTTTGCATTGTTTGCTTTTGGAACTCTTTTCCGGCTACATGCTACCAATTCAAGTTTGATCTTCAAATATTTATATGCAATTTCAGCCGATATGTATGTCCTCTTGATTACACCTACGTTGATCTTGCTCATTACTAGTGCTTCTTTTTATTAACTCTTCGCAACCTAGTAAACATTTGAGTCTTTATTAGATTTCTTGGGGTGATTTCGTGTAAAAAATATATAAGTGTAAATGGATAAGTTGAATTTATTGATTAAATGCATAATAGAGACAAGCGATTATTAAGTATCTTACTAGCAGACGATTAGCAAAAACGTATACATTTTTAAAAACTACACTGCCTGTTTCCCTGAAGAAGAACAGATTTTACGAAAATATCTTGAAACATTATATATATATATATATATATATATATATATATATATATATATATATATATATATATATATATATATATATATAGGCATGAATATGGACTGGTTTGCAATCAAACTACCGCAGAAGGGCTTTTGCACGCAAGACCGCCATAAATAGAAAGAGATATACGTGAAAGACGCTTGCATTATCATATCTCTGCCGATATCACTTGAATGAATCTAAAATTATTTAATCAAATCAAGCATCTCTAAAGAATTAATTTATAGAATCAATGACCTCTA
>OZ010595.1:28282199-28299699 GCA_963932145.1 Acanthosepion lycidas | reverse complement strand
TGTAATAAGCAGAGCAAGTAATGATTAATTAACAAAAGCGAAACTTCAGAAAGGCTTGGTAATATTTTATTTCGCGAGACAGATAAAATTAGATTTCGCTTCGTCAGACGTTGCTGTTATTGATACCGCAATGACTGACGGAGCGAAATCGAAAATATAATATTACCATGATTTTCTGAAGTCTACAATTTCTTACTCATATATATATATATATATATATATATATATATATATATATATATATATATATATATACATATATATATATATATATATATCATTGTGCAGGTATGCAGAAAATAGAAAAGAACACGTTGGGTGGATAATCCGGGGTTCCTTAGTATTTTTGTTTTTATTTTTAAGAAGACAGTGCTCCATACAGAAGTAGAGCTTATATTATAATAATATTTTTTGTTTAAAAATATGATTCCTTCGCTACATAAGAGTTCTCATGTTTCAAAAACGAGAGCCGAAATCATCCAAATAATTATTAAAATTAAGTTGGATTGTGGTGTGTAGTCCCGTTTCATCTTCAAGCGAAATTTTAGGACTTTTAGGATTTTAGATTCCTAAAATTTCGCTTGAAGATGAAACGGGACTACACACCACAATCCAACTTAATTTTAATAATTATTTGGATGATTTCGGCTCTCGTTTTTGAAACATGAGAACTCTTATGTAGCGAAGGAATCATATTTTAAACAAAAAAATATTATTATAGTATATATATATATATATATATATATATATATATATATATATATATATATATTTCAATTAAAAGGTCCAATTATAATTTATAAATACATGAATCATTCATACAAAATGCAAATATAGAGGTTAATGTTTTAAATGGCGAGAATACATCGTCGCAAACGATATAAATAAGATACATCAACCCCGAACCTGTATATGAATGATATGATCCCTGTTTATAAATTCCAGTTGCCAAAGGTCTTTTTAATTTTTTACAAGCTTTCGTCTGTTCCTACAGCCATCATCAGGTATGGAAGTAGATTTTGTTCTTGTTTTACTTCTCAGTCATAAAGGACAACGAAAATAGAGATGTAATTCAACAAAATGCTATGAGAAATGTGTTATTGTTTTGGAACGTGCGGTCGGAACGCTGATTTTGAATTTAAATTTTAAGATTGTGCATTTTTATACAAATATAGCAATAAGAGAATTCTTTTTTACTGGTAGATTTTCCGTGAATATGGCATGAACTATATTGTTCAATAATTATAGTAATGTCACACTTATTATCCGAGTGTTGGACGTTGGTCTTTTTAATTTTTTACAAGCTTTCGTTTGTTCCTACCTAATGATGTCTGTAGGAACAGACGAAAGCTTGTGAAAAATTATATATATATATATATATATATATATATATATATATATATATATATATATATATATATAGTGTGTGTGTGTGTGTGTAGAGAGAGAGAGAGAAAGAGGGAGAAAGAGAGTGAAAATAAATAAATGTACAGTCGTAGATAATTGCTAATTCAAGACGTTTTAATTATTTAAACTAAAAAAGAAATATAAATTATTTATCAAAATGAAATGAAATAAAAATAATAATTGCATAAAAAAACATTTATCCGGCAATAAGTCACAGTATTTGCTGCCCTTTTAAAATTTTCTGTAAAATATTTTAGAGAGTTCTTAAAATTAAAGTTTGAAAAATTAACTATGTGTTTTCTTCATTTTAATTCTGTTTATAAATAAAATAGCCAAATTGAAACTATAATTTTGCTTTCATATATTCCCTCAAGTTTATTCAAAGTGTGTTAAAATAGGCAAAAGAAAACTAATAAATTCAAAAAACGGAACCGCCATTTAGCCGGGCGTGCCTAACCGATTCGGTCACAAAGGAGCGTTCGGTTGAAAAGGTCGAAATTACTGCTTAATGTATGACGTCATTTGTTTACATTTGATACGCCAAGAGCAGTTATGAATGTACGAGATTCATGGAAGATTGAAGTTTATAAGCAGTAAATTCGACCTTGCCAACCGAACGATCCTTTGTGGCCGAATCGAATGGCGGTTCCGTATAGGATGCAGGTTCGAATCCTGTCAATGGACGAATATTTTCTATGAAAATTTCTCGGACATTCAGGCCGGTAAATGTTATTTAATACTGTTTATTATAAACAGAGCATTTACTTAAAATACTTGTATCTATAAAAAGAACGTTAAGCATAAAAATGTCTTTAATAAATAAATTGTCGGACTTTGTCCATTTCTTAATGTATGACGTCATTTGTTTACATTTGATACGCCATGAGCAGTTATGAATGTACGAGATTCATGGAAGATTGAAGTTTATAAGCAGTAAATTCGATCTTGCTTGCCGAACGATCCTTGGTGGCCGAGCGGTTAGGCACGTCAAGCTAAATGACGGTTCCGTATAGGATGCAGGTTTGAATCCTGTCAAAGGACGAATATTTTCTATGAAAATTTCTCGGACATTCAGGCCGGTAAATGTTATTTAATACTGTTTATTATAAACAGAGCATTTACTTAAATTCTTGTATCTATAAAAAGAACGTTAAGCATAAAAAATGTCTTTAGAAAGAATTATAATTGGAAATAAAACTTAAAAACTGAAATAAATATACTTGACGAAAGAGAACTGAAATTAACAGATGAACTGTTTATTTATTTTTTAAAATAAATGCATGAAAAACGAAAATCGACTGAACTTATAAATATGGAAGAAATAAATATGTGAACGGAAAGAAAAGATGTAAGGCACAATTTAGCAAAAACCGAAAAAATATAAATGTAAATAATAACGGATTTAAAAAAGGAAAATGTATAATGATACAAATACGTAAATATTAAACCTTGTCGACAACAAAACCATTCGTCTGCAAGATAACTTATAAAATCATATAAAACAGAATCTTGTAGTGAATGAAAAGCAAAGATCAATACGCTACAAGAAATATGTGAAAATCTGATTCCAATATCGAAACCCGATTTATCAGAACACAACTGAATTCTAGCAAACGAAAATTATGAAAAAAAGAACGGGGAAACACAAATCATTCATCTCTTGTTCAAAGTGTATTAAAACACAAAGCGAATCGAGACCAAACATCTAAAAGTAGATAATCGGTCAAAAAACAGATAGAAAAACAGTGGAATGAATGTTGATTTTGAAGAATTGTGGAAAAAGAAATTAACTTATTGCAAAGAAACCAAAATGTGTAGAAGACAAAAATGGAAGATATACTACAAGAGTAAAGAATATTTGGAAAGAATGATAAAATAATATTAGAACTATTGTTGAAAGAATTCGGAAACAAGAAGAATAAGCAGTATCGTAAAACGCCAATGAGAGTAACACGAGATAAAGAATAAAAAAGAAAGAAAAGAAACCGTCAAGAAAAATAATAAAAGTGTAAAATGAAAAAAAGAAATACAGATAGAAAGAAAACATTGAAAATAAAGTTTAATGCATAATGAGAATAGCGTTAGTCTATGAAAAATTTGACTGAAAATATGAAAAGACAACAACGAAACAATTTAGCAAGAAGGAAACACTTGAGAAAGAAAGAAATTACAAATACGAAGACGAATAAGAAATAAATATGGCCAATCGAACAAAAAAAGAAAGAAACTGTTTATTGATAGTGCATAATCATAGAAGAAGTGGGCAGACTGCGTTCTTTAATCTTGTTTGTCGATAAGCTTATGAGAAGAATAAAGCAACAGTTGCAGTGTTTCGTTAGGCAAACGTGTGGGACAATCTCTGCAGGTTTTCTCTGTATTCGGGTCTTCGAAAAATGTGATTGCTCCTGCACAAGCCTCATATATATATATATATATATATATATATATATATATATATATATATATATATATATATATATATATTTGTTTCTTTCTGGTGTATATATATATATATATATATATATATATATATATATATATATTATAAATTGATTTATTTAAAATATGTTTTTTCGATACACAGTTCTAACCATGTTTCAAAAATGGAAGCTAAAAGCTACGAATTTAATTTTGTAAGTAAATTAAAGACATTAGTTCCATTTTATGCTCAAGCGAATTTTGGAGTAACTTTTAAAATTACTGGGTTTTAAAGACACAACTAAAATCATAATTCACGTTTCGAACGTTACAGATAAATCTACTTCAACTGGACAAGTGGTGTCTTGGTGTTCATTAAGTCTGTATTATTGTATCCGTTATTAGCTACGTTTTGGTAAGGGGAAGGGATGTATTTTCCAATGAAATCTGACATCCGTTGAATGCATGTCGTCTGGATTTTTTTTAAATTTATTGTTAACGGCAAAAAAAATTATTACGGCATATTTTTCTATTTGTAAATTTAAATATTTAGAATACGTTTTATTTAACAACGATTTGAAATATTTTCATTTTAAATTTTTAATTTTTATTATACTATATTTTTAAGAACAATTAAATGTATTAGAATCCCTTATAGTATGTAGAATTATTTTTATATCAAGTATAAGTATGTACATAAGGTTACATTTTTTTTGTATTTAAATATTATTTAAGTAAAATTTATGACGGCAAAAATAGTTACTTAATTTCACTGATTTAGTAAACTTTTATTTTTTATATAAACCTAGTAATATATTGTTTCTCGTGTAAGTACAAAGGACATGGGTTATTCAAAAGGTTACATCTTCTGGCATTTCATATTAATTTTATTTTACTATAGGTGTTTTATTGGATTCTTTAAATGCGCGTAGTACTAAGTAAAATAAGTTTAGGTTAGAATTCATTTTAGTTAACTACAATTTTAATTACAACTTTTAAATAGTTTCATTGTTAGTTTTAATAGACTATATTACATTATAATAGAAGGAAATTTCAAATAGCCACGACATTGTACTTGTACGCATATACACGCAGACGGGTGCATTGTCGAATTCGCGCACACACTTAGACACACAGTGGCGCTATAGTACTCATACATATACTATGCAAGATATTTGCACCAATGTATAATGTCTCCAAGAAAAAAAATCTAGAATTAAAAGCAGTCAATTGCTGATACCCTGATCAATGGACTGATTCCAGTAGTTCAATCTACGAAACTCTGATGCTGAAGGTAACATCAGACAGCTAAGTGACAATATTTTACTTTTATTAATTCCATGTATTTTGTACATAAACTTTTAAAATATCCGTTTTAACAGCCCTAATAAAATTTTGGACATACTCAGATTATTTGATTATTTGATTCTGATAATAGCGCGTCCATGTTTACTTAATCCTAGGATTACAACCACAACGAGGTCGTTCGTCCTTCACAAGATATCCCGCTTTGTGCTACGCACTTATGCTCCCATAATCGTATTAGGGAAATTTAATGATAGTATCAGGTGAATATATTGTATAGTGAATATATTGTTACTTAAATATATAGTAAGTGGGGATATATTGTCAGGGAAATTTATAGGAAATATAGAGCGATATTTTGAATATAAAAAATTTTAACGTTTCACATTGATATTATATTTTATTAATTTCATCAATAAACATTCGGTGACTAAAAAAAAGAAATTTCATCAGACTCGCTCCAATCTTTACTTTTATCTATCGAAATTCAATCTTGCTGTCTGTTCTGTTTCGACAATTTTGACACAAAATATAATATAATTCTTTGAATGTACACAAACCCACATACACACATTCAAAAGAATGAGAGTAATCAGAGTCCGCCATGAAAAAAAAATGTAGCACACTTCAGGAAAGAAAACATATTCTTTCGTAGTTTATCAAATTGCGATAGCACTGTTTACTCTAGTACGATATTTACTCGACAGATGCACATGGCCGTTAATCAGCAAAGGTAACCAGTGTTAAACTCGTGATGTCTGAATAAATTTAATATTACAATGTCTCTAAAAAATGTTTTCTATCCTGAGATAGGTATACATTTTTTGGCAAACACTCTCTCTCTCTCTTTTTCTCTATCTTTCTCTTTCTCTCTATCTTTCTCTTTCTCTTTCTCTCTCTCTGTCTCTGTATATGTATGTGTATATATATATATATATATATATATATATATATATATATATATATATATATATATATATATATATATATATATATATATAGTAAGGTAATGATGAGTTTGGTAATCCGTGTAGATAATTCCAAAGAGGATGGAACCAAAGAGTTCAATGTAATGTAATACCAGAGCAAATATTAATCAAATAAATAATAAACAGATATCCTTAACTTTGAATGAATATAATTTATTTGCTCAGAAAATGTAACTTTCCTGGTTCATCAGATCACATCTCTAGTTAGAAAAGAATTAGGTTTCTTTTATTTCAAATACAGGTTTTTTTAGAAAAGGTTATAGATTGATATAAGGTGACAGAGGTGGCAGAGGACTATGGAAAGGTACAATAGGGATAATGTTGTTTTTAAACCCTTATTAATCATCTTATTAGGTTAAATTAAACTCAGGCCAGACAATTTGACCTCTTAAATAATTTTTACACAGAAAGAGAAAAGAAGAATAAAATGAAGAAAAATTATATACATAAATATATATATATATATATATATATATTTCTAAAAGATAGGAAATTTTTGCCAAAATCCAAAAAAGTGTCTGAAATTATTATCAATCTTAAACACATTCTCACATCCAGGTTCTCCTCCCCTACCGTAATGTAGGCTCTCTGTGTTATTTTTTCAATAATTTTCTCCTCATGCCAAACGTTATAATGAGCTTTCTTACTTGTAATGTCGACTACCTGATTTTAAATTTAGTACTAGACTGACAGTTCAAAACTTATATTTTTGAAATAGCTACATGCAAGTCAATGTTTTGTCAAATCAGTTTCTTCTTGCCTCTAGAATACTTATACCGGCTTCTTGTGTCCTTATGACATACAATCTTGAACAAATTCAGAGCAACATCGATTCTGTATTCTTGAATCCTGGTATTTATTGATCCTTCATCTCACTAAATTCTTATGGTTCACATTCGCGCTCACATACATCTTGCGTCTTAGTTACGCCGTCGCCTTGCTCGTGATGAAATGATTAAATAGCCTTGACGTCACCCGCTCACCCCTGATCATCATGATCGTCATATTCTCTATCACAATTCTCCCCCCACCCAATTACTGGTGGCGGAGATGGATGTGAATCAAAGAGATTTTCATGAGGCTATTCGTGAATTTGATTTTGGTGATGTCTTGATTCTTCTTCCTACTTACATAAACCAATCATAGGGTACGATCTCCGGACTATAAATATATGCGATATTTTTCTCAGTCTCTTATTACCTAATCCGCTTATTCGCAAATATGTAAATCTTTCGCGGAAAACGCGTTCCCTTTGGGAGACGCATGAACAATACACACTCACACGTACGTGTGCATTTCATTTACTTTTTAGCCACAAGGTTTTCACATACATTGATTCATTTATTACTGACTTCGTCACTTATATAACTTTATTAACAATATATTATCTATTGTTTGAACATATATATTGGTTATTGTTTCTTTCCATCTCTTTACGTGCTCTCGCATTCCGAGTCCGCGATTTTGTTTTTCGATATTTTCATGATTTGGCGTGCTATTCCCACGTTCAAAACCCGACGTTATAACACTGGCAGCAAGTTGAGAAATACATAACCAGTCCGGAGCAGTGGACACATCTGCGTGACGGAGAAACCTACATATTTTTCCAGAAGCCACTCCCTCACGTCTCAGAGGATTGTCGGATGCTTGATCAGACTAGGTCTTCATTGGTTATGCCAGCCCGTGTAGCGCTGCCCACTTCTGCCGGTTTGGAGACCGTGTAGAGATTTGATTTTACTCCCATCCAGTTTTTTTTTTTTTCTGCTCAAGCTTACCGAAATGCGTGGTTCTACAGAAGTTGGAAATCCCAAAGGCTTTGCTCTTTGGATCTCTGGTGCACAACTACTGACAAGGACTACTCTACAAATATATTCTGTCTGCGAATATATATATATATATATATATATATATATATATATATATATATATATATATTATCTTGAGTTTTAATTTAAGCGAAGGGCTAGATTGTCAACCAACGAGATCACATATAGAAATTTAAGGTGGTTAGATGAAACCGTAAATTATAATCTAACAGTTTCTTCTCTCCCAGTTATCGCTTGATGAACCTCTTCCGGTTTCCGTTTTCAAACCAAATTTAATATGCCAAAATTAAAATTTCGTGCCAATCTATCTACTGTCCTGTTCTCTTTCTTTTCATCATTAGTGTTTTTATACGTAATTTTTCCACACCAGGTCACACACTGTGTTTTTGTTGCATAACTGCCTTGAGTCGGCTTTGGTTGGGTGGGTATAGCATAAAATATATTTCAAATTGTGTTATATTTGTCATAATTATCCGGCGTAGAAGTAAACAAAATATAAGAAGCGTGGACGGACAGACAGTTCACATGTATATTTACTTAGTTACTTTTAGGAATGGACGCCATAATCTGAACATATATGTTGGATGGTACTTCGTGTATTTACATATGTTAGTTATAAGGTCATTCTGCCCAGGGAGGTAAGCTTGTGAAGTTTATGCTTAAATCTAACGGATAGAGGATCTGGCAATATGATAGCTTAAAATCTACAAACAAAATAAAACACTGTTTTCGAGCAGTTGAAGATTAGTCTCGAGCTGCGTTGGTCAAACTCTCTGCCTCAAGTCAGAGAGGATCCCCAGATGAGGCTATATCGAACGGGAAAAGTTTCGTCTTGTCAAAGAGCTACCCGACACTCGTTTTATTTTTGGCCGAGCATACGCGCTCGGATATCCCACATTAAATTTGGTCTTGTGTCACATCTGACCGAGTGGGGTGTTGGTAGATATCATGCTTTCCAACATATTGTGACTGTTAATTATATGTTATTGTGAATATTATAGTTAGTTTCTAGATTCAAATGATGCATTTTATTATCCTTTTGTGATGACAGTAAATATGAGCAAGTATTGGATTAATTTAAGAAAAAAGATATGTGATTAGGATTATTCAGTTAGTTATGTGTTATGGATGATACACGCTTAGGCGATCGTGTATCATTCGATAGACGACTGAATATGAAGATTTTCCAGGGTTAGGTTGCCACTTCTTTCTTCTATAGACCAGTTGCCATCCAAGGCTATGGAACGCTGTATTTTCTGCTATATATGTACAACTGGTGGGGATGATTCATAATTTTTCCAAGGGCATTAGCGCGTAAGTGAATGTAATGGATTCGACTGGAATTCGAACTCGATTCTCCTTAATCCGAGCCACTCTTCATTAAGCAACCGTGTCTCGGATTATTGGTTAATCTTTTCCTTGATATTCCTTCTAGATTCGAACCATATGCTTCATCTCCAGAATTTAGAAGAAATTGATATAATAGGCCAGTGTTCGACAGATAGCGAATACAACGGAAGAGTAGATATTTCAATATGAGAAAAAAACCCACTAAAATTAGAAAAGAATTGCCAGTAAAATATGGACAAGAATCGAAAGAAAAAACGAAAAAGAAACCAATATCTGAATAATCGAGGCAAATTCCATTAGCTCTGTGTTCCTCGCAGATTTTTGTACATATTTCATTGCAACAAACGATATTAAGTTTTGGTCTGACAATGGCATGTTTCTCGAGGCAGTGTCTAATCCGATTGACACATCAACCCGATAGTTCTTCTTATTATCTTATATAGGAAATCCGTGTTATATACATAGAGATATGTAAATATAAACATATATATATATATATATAGATATATATATATATATATATATATATATAGAGAGAGAGAGAGAGAGAGAGTGAGATAGATAGATAGATAGATAGATAGATAGATAGATAGATAGATAGATGAACGTACGTATATATAAGCATGTGTCAGGGTCTGTTTATATACTTGCGTGTGTGAATCAATGTACGTTATACATGTTGCTATATATGTGTATCTGTGCGTATTTGTTTAATACGCCAGTATTAGCACGTTGTCGCGTAGACGTATGCTAAAAATTATGATTCAATATATATATATGTGTGTGTTAATATGTGTATATATATATATATATATATATATATATATATATATATATATATATATATATATATATATATTGGTTTAAAGTAATCATGTATTTCATTTTGACGCTATAGATAGCGAGTCAAATAACTAATATGGAAACACTTTTCAATTATAGGAATCTTTGATTTAGATGGACAAATTCACCTATTGTATCAGACACTATATGTGTCTTGATGTATTAATTTTGTAATTAGCAGAATATGTCAAAAGATAATTTTATTTTCCTAATATGATTTAGCTTGAGAACCGAAAACGATGTGCTATCCTCTGCAGCAATCTTTCCGTCAGAAATGGCAAAATTTTATTTTCGTACATCATTAATCTATGTGAATGAAAAATGAGTTTTGTCTGTCATCAGAAATCCCAAGAAATGATGTCCATTATACGCTTCTGTTTTGTGGAAGATTATCTCTCTATACGTCTATTACCGTCACCTGGATTGGTTTGACGACGCAGTATGTTGAAAGTGGCAAGAGATAGAATGTATTTAATAAAGTATTCTTCAACATTGTTGAGGGGAATTCCCTTTTTTACACAAGTGGACTCACCCAGTATATACATATACTACTACTACTTGAAGATCGGGGAGTAAGGCGAGAGCAACAGAGGGTGAAGGTAACAGACAGACAGAACGAACGTAGCGAGCAAGAGTCACAGTGAGCGAGCACGTAGAATCAGTAAAAAGTAATACAACAATACTTCAATACTAAAGGCTGTATAGATGTTTTGCTACTAACCCGTATCCTGGAACTACTAACCTGCATTACTAGTTTGGTTTATTACGTTAATGCATTATTTTCCTATATTTATTCTTGGCGTTTGTTATTTATTGATACCGGATTTCATCGCAGAATCCACAACTTGGCGACGAGGACTTCGAACTCACACGGAAAATAAAATTCTCTCTCGTCGACCACATCTTGGCGGCGAGGATATCAGAGACAAAATTCTCCCTCGTCAACTTGGCAACGAGGACTTCGAACTCACACGAAAAATAAAATTCTCTCTCGTCGACCACAACATCTTGGCGGCGAGGATATCAAAAACAAAATTCTCCCTCGTCAACTTGGCGACGAGGACTTCGAACTCACACGGAAAATACAATTCTCTCTCGTCGACCACAACATCTTGGCGGCGAGGATATCAAAGACAAAATTCTCCCTCGTCAACTTGGCGACGAGAAAATTCGAACTCACACAGGAAGTGAACAAAGAAACTTGGTGACGAGCACGAGCAATTGGGTCATACACGGAAAGAAAAATTCCCTCTTCTCGCCACAACAGCTTATGCGACAAGAATTTGCATTTACACCCATCGAGATCATTATTCCCAGCAGAGAGGAATAATTCACAAATTGAAAAGGAAGCGTTAGGCATAATATTCGCCATAACTTGCTTTCACAGATATATTTATGGTAGAGATTTTACTCTACAAACGGACCATAAACACCTTCTTACGATTTTTGGATCGAAAAAAGGATTACCAATATACACAGCCAACAGACTTCTAAGATGGGAAATTAATTTATTGAACTACAACTTCAAACTTGAGTTCCTCCCATCAAAGAAAATCGGGCATGCTGATGGACTATCGCGATTGGTACAAACGAAAGGCGAACCTCTGGAAGACTCGGTTATAGCGGTGTTGCCAGCCGAAGATGAAATCAGTAAAGTTTTAAAAAATAGAGTAAAGGAACTACCTGTGACTTTGCTAGAGGTAAGAAGAGAATCGGAAAAGGATGAATTTATTCAGAATACGAAGAAAAAAATAGAAGAAAAAGAAAAGGAGCGTAGCGGAGAGCTTTTAAATTTGTGACCACATATTATTGTATAACGAGAGAGTGGTAATACCGAAATCGTTACAAAGGCGGATCTTGAAGGATTTTCATTTAGGGCATCCGGGAAAAAAACTGGATGAAAGCATCAATGAGAAGTTTTGTTTACTGGCCAAATATGGACAATGATATTACGCAAATGGTCGAAACGTGTAAAGGGTGTGCGGCTTCAGAAAAAGCTCCATGGACTATACAAAAACCATGGCCTAAGGCGGACAGACCATGGTCCAGAATTCATGTTGACTACTCAGGACCCATAGAAGTATACTACTATCTAATAACAGTAGATATAGCTTTAGTAAGTGGCCAGAAGTCTTCACAGTTAAAAACCCGACAACGGAAAGTACTATAAATCGTCTGCATGAATTATTCACGAGATTCGGCATCGTAGACTGCTTAGTAACTTATAATTGCACACAATTCACCTCAAATGACTTCAAGGAATTCTGTGAGACTTACAATGTAAAGCATATTAAGATAGCTCCCTATCACCCGCGGTCGAACGGGCAAGCTGAAAGAATTGTAGACACACTACAGCGAGCTTTGAAAAAAGCAGATGACCGACAGAAAAAGGTATACAGCAGTTCTTCCATGTATACAGAATAACACCAAACGGTGCATAAATGTGTATGGCTAAAATCTGTAGAAATAATCCTAAATATTGACGACACACATAGTCACATACTGCTATTTACCTTGAAATACTTGATAAATTTCAAACAAGAATCATCAATATTATCTGTCTTGATCTTGGTACGGTTTCAGCCACATTGTCACCGCCTCTGTTTGTGTATTTACAAATACGTTCATGGTATTTGTTCGGTTGATTTCTTCGCTATGGTATCAAGGCTTGTTTCATTTATCCTCAGTACAAGACTAACCTCGCAATCACATCAATATACAGTTGCGTTACATATATGTAGACGTAAATTCTATGTAAACAATTTCATACCACGAATTCCTCGTTGCGGTACTTCCCTCCGGCTACCCGATTACCAGCCAACTTGAATCTACAAAAATTTAAATACAGTGCGAATCGTTATCTACTTCTTGATTACTAGTTTCTCTTCAGACTCATTATTAACGTTTCTGTTCTTAATTATTATTTACTCAGTAACCCTTTGACTCTTAGTGGGTTTACTGCATACCTTGGGGTAAAACCGATAAAAGTAGTCATTAAAACATGACTAGTTTTGTTTCCAATATATATATATATATATATATATATATATATATATATATATATATATATATATATATATATATATATATATCATTGCTTTAACCAACTTCTAATGTTCTAGTGTGAGCGGCTTGGTGAGAGTAGTCGTGGCTCCAGGGGGCACAGTACTATGGTTATAGAGAACTCAGTAGAGTTCCACCACGGAATATGTGAGTGAGTGGCGCTTTGTTGAGTCTGATTTGCATTCTCTTCGTCACCGAGGCCCAGTGGAACAGTTGGTATGATGTTTGCTTAACTGTCAGGGTTTCAATTCTCGGTAGTTGATGCGCACTGCTGATGAGTCCCAAATATAGGACGAAACGGCCGTCCAGTGCTCTCTGCATACTGTTGAGATTTCTATCAGACTCGATGAATTACTTAAATATAATTATCAAATCCTCCTAAGAATTTCTGTCATATATATATATATATATATATATATATATATATATATATATATATATATATATATATATACGCACTAATTATGATATTGAGCACTTTATCCCATAAATATTGCTAACCTTAAAAAGTATATTTTTTCATCTTAATATATATTTATATATAATAACTTATATATATATATATATTCTCTTGTGAAACGTAATTATTTTACGAATGCACGTGTATATAAAATCCCTAACTGTATAAATAAAGAGATCTGATTAGAGATGGTATTTGAAATAGTAGGAAAGTCATAAATAATTCCAGTATCGAGGTAAATGTAGATAATCTTTGTGATTAAATTTAAATGTATAAGTTAATGTTTTACTGTTACAACTTTTACGATGAAGATTAAAATAGTTACGATGAAGATTAAAATGGTTACGATGAGGTACGTGTGTTATATGAATTAAGAAAAGGTGGAAAATGATGGATATGAGGATAGATAATATGTCTATCCTCGGTGAAGAATAATCACCAAAGCAGAATATTTAGGTAGGAAAAAATCTGTGTGGACCATTTTTCATATATTAGAAGAGGAAATGTGTGTCATTCGACTCTGTTAATATATCACAACGTGTCCATTCTATATGATACGAACTAGTGTAATTAAATAATCAATTTAGATTTGTCATGGGAATATCGGTAGCTTAGCTTAGGGTTGCGACGTTGTGACTGCGCTACACGTTGGTGACGCCTCCATCAAGTTGACGTAAATGATTTCGATCTCTACAAAGGATCGATTATGGGGATTGATTGGCTTCAACCCAAATGATTTTGACAGCCATATTCCATTTATATTCTAATATGGTTATTGCAAAGATACAGCATTACAGAAGAAATTCTGATACTTCGGTAAAATGATATAATGCACCGACCATTTTATATTAGATTTCACATTAGTATATGTTCCTCTTGATCTCTGGAATGAATAGTTGGAATTAAGGAAAATCACCAGGAGGTCATTGTAATACCATAGAAAATATTCATTTTATCTGAGAATTCGGTTAATTTTAATCATCTGTCTTTTGGGGAAATATGATTGAAGACATCCGACGTCAACAGTCTGTCGTATTCATATTGACGAATTTTTTGCCAATGTTCTATGTACGTTTTTATTTTAACACTCTCCAAATGTAGTGCTTTTTTTGATTACCCCATGACAGCCGGTCTTTATTCTTAAAGTGTGTAAAGTATGTTTAATAGTACATTAAGGCGTAAAATAACAAATGGCGTCAGGAATTAAAAACACGTTAAAAGATGTCATTTGATAGATAATATTTCCATATGTGTGTATATATATATATATATATATATATATATATATATATATATATATATATATATGTGTGTGTATGTGTGTGTGTGTGTGTGAGATAGATATGAACAATTTACAAACGTTATGTATGCTTATTTTAATCGTAGGCCTTTCATATTCACGAATATTCTTACGTATATTGCAATTAAATGAGGTGAATAGTGCACTGAAACAATTAATTAAAATATAAGGGAAAATATTCGTGAATATGAAATAATTATGATCAAAATAAGCATTTCTTATGCCCCAAAAGAATTGGCTCTCTAAACACACGAATATCTATCTATCTATCTATCTATCTATCTATCTATCTATCTATCTATCTATACACACACACACTCACACACACACACACACACACATATATATATATATATATATATATATATATTAATAGATTTTACTTTTAACCGTTATTATTTTGCTTATTTAAATTTAGTGGATAAAACATTTCAGTAGTTGGACAACATCTACGTCTTTTTTAAGAGATTTTTTATTTTTTAAAATTTTTTTTAACTGTGAAAATAATCGAATTCAATGACACGCTTATGTAAAACAATATAAAAAGAAAACATCAAAAATTTGAGTCCTATAATCAAATACGTGCATTTATATATATATATATATATATATATATATATATATATATATATATATATATATATATATACCACAGGAGATTATGCCTTAAAGTGCATAAGATATGATTTATGTTCGCACATATTTTATAGGAATTATAATAATGATATTAATAAACTATAATAAGAATAATAAAATAAAGCATAATGTTTATTAATTAATACATAATTTAATCGCGTACATTTTGTGGGTCCTCGTTCACCTTAGTCGTTACAAATGAAATATCGCTAAACCATTTCAAATATCTAACTGAACAAAGAATAGAAGAATACAGACAATCAAATACGAAGTACCAATGGAATTCTAACTTCCGTGCAGACACCACATCTATTCTTGATAATGATTGTGCAATTTAAAAGTACTTTAATTATGAACTTTGAACAGTGTATCTACAACTTCGATCACAATACTCTAAACCTTATGAAAAATTGAAAACAAGAAGAGCAATAAAATACCGACAGATATTGTTGGTTATAACTTCAACGTAATTCGTGTATATATTAGGTTGGTGCAAAAATAATGACGTAATAATGTCGTTTTTTGACGTATTCTTTAACGTCCAAAAACGACATTATTACGTCATTATTTTTGCACCAACCTAATAACTTGTTCAAAGTGGTTGTTTCTGATTGTTTTGTTGAAAGGATTGTATGAGAAGTATTGTGTGGTAATTATAAAAAAAAAAATGACTCCACATAAATCAGGATGATACCTTTAAAGAGTCCATGTTAGACTCTTCCGCCTTCTATAAGATTAGTAGGACATAAGGCCTCGGGGAACTATGAATAGATTAGGGCACGTCGAAGTGGTGTAATGGTTAGCAAGCTTGTCTCGCTAGAACAATTACAACTGAATAGAGAGTTCGTTACTCACTGGGTACCCCATAGTGTCAGCCTTGTGCCACATCTGAGCTACGCTTGGAAAATCTCTATGAATAGATTAAGCGCTATTTTAATCGATGCACTCTTACTAGACGTGTAATATTATTCTGTTGTACTTACTGCTTAATATACGATATATGTGCAAACCTGGCTTTTGTTATTATGGTCAGAACAGTTATAAAGAAAATATCACGAATTTCATTATTTATTCGAGAGTTTATTCAACATTTCACGAGGTAAATATAGTTTCAGTCAGTTAAGTGTCGTACGCGATACACGCTTAGGCGATTATCTCTCTTTCGATTCATGACTGACTAGGCAGAAGCTTTTCCCGCAGCAGGCTGCCGTTTCCTTCTACGGTAGACTGGTTGCAAAGAATGGCAATATGACCAAACTGTCCTGCTATTCTGTCCATATTTCGGAGGATAACAGAAAGATTTTCAAGGTAAATGAAGTGACGAAATAATTTATATAAATCACACACACTCACCAGCACAAGATATCCATAAACACAAACACACACACACACACACAAACCAACACACACACATACATACATACATATATATATATATATATATATATATATAAAGTGGGGGGAAATAAATATTCGTACACTTGAAAAATTGTATTTTTATAAATGTAAAAGCCTTAAATAAAACAAATCTCGGCACATTTTATGTATAAACACACATACTATTAAAAATAATAAACTTAATTCTTATTCTAACAGAAATTAATGCATTTTTAAAAAATTCTATCTGGTGAAAAAAGCATTCGTACAAATCAATTATTAGAATAAAATAATCAATTAATTATGAAAAAAAGTATATTCTAGAATGTTGCGGTAATTTTGTCAGTAATTATAGTTAAAGCTATTAGCCATTATCAGAGCATTTTCAATTTGTAGTCTTACGAGAAGTTTTTCATAATGCCTAAATATAAAGAATTGATTATTTCCCATAAACAACACATTTTGACTCTTTGGAAATATGGGAATAGTTACAGGACGATTTCTAACAACCTGAATATTCATTTTA
>OZ010595.1:28249699-28277199 GCA_963932145.1 Acanthosepion lycidas | reverse complement strand
ACACTTTAAAATTACTTTCTCAAACATTTCTGGTATTCGCACAATTTCAGCTTTGTGGAATCGTTCCTCTTCGAAAAGTTTCTGGATATACTAGCTCTCTGCGAAACTAATCTTACCTCTTCAATCCTCTCTCCTGATTTCTCAATTGCTGGCTACCTTCTCTTTAAAAATAACTCTACAGTTCACATGCATGGCCTGGGAGTTTATGCCCACGAAGATCTCTCGTGAATCTCCAGATCATTCATGGATGTGATTCCGTCTTTCTCTACATAACGCATCAGCAACATCTTCTTTCGTTACCGTTCCCCTTCCTCTTAAGACTGTTCCATGCTCGATAGATATTTCCGATAATATAGAAAAGCCAATCTCCGTAAACATGCATATATACCTCTTCAGGGACTTTAATGCATATCATAAAAGTTACTGGCATCCAAAAACAAATTCTCAATCAATGAATTTCTCAACAAATGGTTGACTTCCGCACGCTTTTCCTCAGTAACCCTGATGTAAAGGCTTTTTTTTTCGATCTCATTTTTACCTATATTTTTGACTCTTGTACTAGTCAGTTTTCTCAGCTAGTCAACTCTATCGTGCGGTAGTTTCTGTAAAAATCTTCCGCTCAGCCGGATAATATCCATCTTCTAGTCGATTGGGAATCGTTCCGTGATTTTCATTTTGACGTCTTTAATCATCCAATTAACCAACGTGCGTCTGATGTATCCTCCTGGTTTTAAGTGGCTTCGATTCTTTTATTCCAGTAAGGAAATACCATGTTAAAACGCGTTCATCCTTTTGGTTCTAACCTGCTTCCTGGGCCGCCATAGCTAACAGGAATCTCTTGTTTTGGCAGTACCAGAGCGATATGTCTGATTGCCACAGACGTCTCTTTGTTTCTGCTTGTAAAGAGCGCAAGCGTGTCCGCACTGAAGAGAAGTTACAAGTTTGCTGATAGACGGAAACAACGTTTTGCATATTGTAAGTTCGGTTCTAGAAAATATTGTCAACGCTGTAAGTGTGTAGTTATCTACAGCAATTCCTCAATCCCGCCAATATTTAATCAATTCCAAGTCATGACATCTATAGCAGATAAGATGGAACTCTCTTCCGGCTCAACACTCGATTGATCTGGAATACCCACACCTGATTCCCCCACTAGAACTGCGGCTATACTGATTTATATGCGCATAACCCTGTCACTGGTATCAGGTATCATTTGTAAATTAGACGCCCATAAGTAAAGTGGTGTTGACGTCGTCCTAAAATATTTGCTACCGAGCTGGCTCCAGTTCTCACAAATTTATACAATTATTTCCTCACCGCTTCCTGCTTTCCAGCTTATAGGATGTCTTCCTATGCCTTCCTTATTTTTAAGGATTCTGGAGAACAATCTGATCCCCTGTAACTATTACCCTATTAAACTCCTACCACATTTCGGCAAAATATTCGAGGCTTTCGTTCATGCTGAAGTGGTTAAGCATCTTACCTATCACAACCCATTCTCTCACAAACAATATGGATTCCATTTTGTCTTGTCCACCGATGATATGCTTACGGTCATCACTCAATATGTATATCAAACTCTTCATTAATAACAACGAAGCTCGAAGTCTTGCTCAAGATATCTCAAAGGCGTTTGGCAGGGCATGTTGGTTTTCTTCGTTATCTTCAGGGCTACAGTATTCCAGGATGACTTTTTTATTCAATCCAATCATGCCTATCAAATTATGAAATGAAGTTTGTTCAGAACGGGCTCACTTCCTCATCCTTTCACACGAACGCGTATGACTACCAAGGGTCTATACTGGGTCCTACGATATTTTTGACCTTCATCAATGATCTCTCTGATATGTTCAGTTCCCAAGTAGGCATTTATGCAGATGACACTACCATTTAATTCTGTTGCAATCGTAAATGCGTCAGAGCTGACGATGCTGGCCTGGCTGCTGCTCTTGAAAAGGGCCTTCAATTAGCGGTTAACTGAGGTAGGAAATGCCATGTAAATTTTAATGCCTCCAAAAGTCAACTCTCATTCAAACACCAGAGATAAACTACCCTGCCCGCCATCCAACATGGCTGATGCTTAACTCCAAGAGAGCGTCTCACTGCACCCTCATGATTAAAGTGTAACAACACCATTGAATCAATTGCTGCAACGAAATTAGCTTCATTGTGTCGTGTCAAGCGTTTCTGTCAGAGTCCATCTTGGACAGTTACAAATCTACCATTTGTTCGTGCCATATCTGGACTGTGGCTCTTGTGGCTTCACTCAGTTCCGTCTATAAATTCTTTCAATGCAACTGCACTGACGTGATTTTTCACTGGTGCCCTACAAGATCAATTTATGTGTGGTAATAGAATCACATTTAGAACCAACCCTTTTACTGTGGAAATAGCTAAATGCAACCGTCATTTTTCCTTTTAACAGTTTCTTTGCTCGCACTTCTCAACAATGGAAATACTTTCCGCTTATTTCCTTCCCTGATAAATACAATCTTCAAAAATATAAATGCAATGTCCATCGCCATCTTCTATTCTCGCAAACCCTGTTCATCTTTTATTCGTTCTTCAATCCCCTATACCCTGTCTTTTTCCTCACTTTCACTACTTGTAACACACTGCGTACGTGCTGCACTTTTGCTTTGGGTCTTCCCGCAGACTTTTTAGGTATTATGACCATAGCAGAAATAGAAATATAATAATAATAATAATAATAATAATAATAATAATGAGAAGAAGAAGAAGAAGAAGAAGAAGAAGAAGAAGAAGAAGAAGAAGAAGAAGAAGAAGAAGAAAAAAACTACGTAAAATTGGTATGAACACAACCCAGACCGGGTTACGGTGATAGGGCCTGTTACAATTTTATGAGACTACACAATACACACAGACATTAGAGACTTCAAACAAAAAAAAAGTCTCTCCTTGTTGATATGACAGTCCCTCCAGCGTGCTACGTATCATTGAAGATCTTTAAAAAGCTATCAAAATACAAGGACCTTGAAAACGAAATCTCAAAAATGCTGCACATGGGAACATCAGTAATACCCGTTGTTGTTGGAGCCCTCGGATTGGTTGGAAATATTCCATTAGACTAATTGAAGGGATTCCTGGAAGCACATGCCTTAAAGAAATACAAAAATTATTCTCACGAATACAACCCACACTTTACAAAATAATTTTCTATGTAAATTTTGCTTAATTTTTTTTTTTTTGTTGTTTTTTTTTTAATTGGCCAGTGAAAATCTCATAATGGCATTTCTTAGGTCTAAGGTCTCTGGAACTGACCCGGAAAGAAATGTGTACACACCATAAATCAAAGTTAATAATAATAATAATAATAATAATAATAATAATAATAATAATAATAATAATAATTTCTATTTATCTTTGCTTCTTAAGACGTATTGGGGATACGTGACATCATATTAAGTGTGTATGTTGCAGCTCTTCTTGGAACTGCTCATGTGCTGGCGAAAGTGATTTGTCTCTGATATATAGGAAGTAGGTGATATATGATCATTATCTCTTAGCCAAAACTAATATATGCTAAAACAAAAAGAAAACAGCCGGAGAAATGTAAATAACATTAAAAAAATATCCCCTTAGACATTGAAAAAACGATATAATCAGCAAGAGTATAAAATATCAGAATATGGTTTGACAAATAAAAAATCAATCATCAGACAGAAAGAAAAATTGAAAATATTAACACAAATGAAGAAAAGAATAAGTTACTTCGAGGGCAGCCATTACGGATGCCGAAGTCATATCAAAATAACTTTTTTTTTTACTGAGACATGGAGTCTGGTGTAGGTGTTTTTATTATGTCGCTGAGCTTTTGCTTCTTTACCCGTGAGAATGAACCAAATAATCTATAAAAAAAAACTGTCAATTTGTATTTCGAATAAAGTTTCAATCTGAATGTCTTCGACTTAAATATACAGAAATTATATTATATATTTCGAGTAAAGTCACTTATCAATATAAATCAAATTTATAATTTAGAAAACGGCTGCTGAAAATTTCTAGCACCCTTCTCAAAATCTACCGAAACGAAAAATATTTGTTTTAGCATTTTTTTAAATCCGTTCTTGTTTGGATAGTAAACCTTTCAGAAACAAAGTTCCAAATCTTTTTCGATAAACATTATTCTTTCAAAAATGTTGACAACCAAGATTTTGCTATATCTCCGAAAGCGAATGCTGGCGTAATTTTGTGAAAAACCTTTCAGCTGTCCGTAAGTTCCCGGATAGAAAATCTTCGTTGGGAGATTCTCAGTTGTAAAATATTTCTTTTATTACATTGACCGGAATCAAATATTGACTTAATCTATCTACTCGGATAATGTTAATATGACAACTGAAAAAGATCGTACCTGGAACGGCGATCTTAATTCTTCTGTTGGAATCGGTCAGCACTACACCTAATATCTTGATTTTTTTTTCCATCTAGATTCTCGCTTCCCTTCTTGTTTCAAGGATATGTCCAAGAGTCCCAGGGACATATGTCTGCGTCAGTGCCCGACAAGGATTTATGTCGATCTTGTATGCATAACAATACTGTTTTATTCCTTGTTTTCCTCTTATATTAAGTTGGTGACGGTTTTTGTCGTTAAAAATACATCAAAAACCGTCATTGTTTTTGCACGAACCTAATAGTTAAATCTGTGACCGACCAATCATTCATATGTTTCTTAACTTATTTTAAAAAATTTTCATTTGACACGGGTTTCAATTTCAATTGACGCCTTTTTTGAAGACCAACTTTTATGAAGTATTTATACGTGTTTTTGACTTCAGCAAATATTTGGTCATCTAAATAATCTTCATGCAAAATTCAGAATGAAGTGCGTACGTGATCACGGCCTCTGATCCTGGGATTGAATGTTATGAGATGTGTGGAACCATTTCTTAATTCATTTTGTTCCGAGGTGCAACCTGATGCGGGGTGGTAGCACCTCTTAGGGTTCCAGCTATGGGCAAATAAGAACCATCAAACAAAAGACTACGAAAGTACAGATATATATTTTTATAGTAAAAATTTTAGCAACAAATTTTATATAAATATTACCAACAATAAGCTTCATTTGTAGTTGTACACATACAATTGCCTTCAAAATATATTTAGGTTGGTGCAAAAATAATGAGGTAATAATGTCGTTTTTTGACGTATTTTTAACGTCAAAAACGACATTATTACGTCATTATTTTTGCACCAACCTAATATAATTATTTAGAATTAGGTATAAAATGGACCGAATACGCCTCGCCAAAAAATCAACCTTGTAAATACTTATAAAAGCATAGATATTTTATACGAATTAAATCCGAAGTGCCTATAGTATGAGTAGACATATTGCATCGTTATGCTGAACATATTTTTGAATTATAAATGTAAATTCTTAATTAAGCTAATATATTTTATCTGTAATCTATACTTCAATTATTGTGTAGCGTTATTAAATTGACCATCTTTTGATGTAATTCTCGAGCAAATCATAATTAGATAATATGATCATATCATTTCGCCACAAGTTAGATGGTATAAGTCGCAGGGTGTTACAAAGAGTTGAAAAAACACCTGAGTACAAAAAATGGAGGGCCTTCAAGGAGATAGAAGTTGACAATTGACATTGCATTTCCTTTTGCTAACTCGTAGTTGACATTAAAGTAGATATACAGGAGAGAGACCTACAACATATAAGTGCAAGAGAATAAGTTATTAGAATTTTTATTTACGGCTACATTCACCAGGGTTATTAAGAGACCTAACTGCCAAAATAGCACGGTGTTTGAATTTTTTGACGTCGAGTTATCAAAGGGCAAGGCTCATCAGAACGATCATCGTGAAAATATTTATGGAATACTGAGAGTGAAACAACTTTATGGAAGTGAGAAAGAGACTGTAGCCGGAATGCCATGTGAAGACGGATAACATTATCGCTATATCTTTGAAAAAGATCTTTAGGTATATAGCAGAAAGATTAAAACATATGTGGCTGCAATATGCAATGTACGGACGAATGATCGACCTAAATATGCAAGATAGATTCTAGCGATAAAATTGTGTAACACAACATAGTGAAGCAACTTTCCTAGATGCAGATCCAGCAAGTAGTTCAATATAAGCATTTTAATTTATATCAGCGGAAAACGTAAGACATTTTCGCCATATTTGCCCTCCAAGAGACTGGCATCATCCACACAGAAGGAAGAAAAAATAGGTTCGGAAAGCTGATTTATAATAATAGTATAAAGATTAGTTTCGTTTTGGATGTCTTAAAATTCACAATTTTACACACGTCTAACAAGGTTTATAAGTTAGTACTCATTTTCTTCTTGAGAAACACCATCAAATTATATCTGCAAACGCTCCATGCAAATCAGAAGTTCGATGATGTTGGTCCGCGACAACACCATCATTTTTTTGGCTCAATTTGACTTTTCATCACACAACAACTATTATTGCATTCTTCTGCCATCCAATTAAAAATTGTGAATTATTTTAGTGCTTTTTCCTCCTGATTTGCTTTCAATATGCTCTGCTTGTATTAAACTATGGACGTCATCATTATTTGTCCCAGAAATTTCTGATTCCAATTAGAAAATTCTTTATATTTAGCATTTTGAATGAATCTTCCACGCTACTGATATGTTCAGTCCGTGGTATTTTTTAGCATCCTTCTGTAAAACAATATTTCTATATCCTCAAGTGGCTTCTTCTTCTGTGATGAGATTGTCCGTTATTAACTGATATCACGCAATGGATCAGTACTTTTATTTTGTTTCTAGGAATTTTCCTATATCTTAGTTTTTGTTCAATGTTTAGCACATTAGATATTCGCCATTTGTTCTTGGTCGAGGCAAAAATATTTTCAAACCTCACATATAAATTAGTTTAATAGTTTATATCCATGCGTTGTGTCTCTTCTGAACATTGGTGAATATATCTATCCACAATTTCCTGTCTGGTTTATCTCTTAGTAACTTATGCATTTTTGCTATCTCACATAAACACTGTTCTCCCAAACACTTAAAAAATTCTCGTTAGATGGGCAAATCAATTTTGTTTTATCTTTCTCGCTTGCTTTCAATCTGTCTGGTGAGTATCACATTTTCCACGCCATCTTTCCTCATTATTTACGCCATAAATGTCAGCTGTTTTGATTTTACATTTCTTTAATTAAACCAACTACATTTAACTTCGCTCCTTGTAGATCGTCCAGCATCCGCTACATTATGGTAAATTAGATATTACGCTAACAGTCCACCCATATATATTTTTCTTCTTTTTTCACAATGATTTTCCATTTTTACAATGCCCAAGAGCCTACTCGAGGTAGGGGGTTACAGAGTAAGGAGAAAAACATACGGGGATATGAGAGAGAGATAACGGTTAACACGGGACTTGAACAGATTAAGATTGTCGAGATCAGGTAAGCATCCTCTTGAGAGTAAGTCGCACAGCGCAGAGGTTTTGTTGAAATGAACTCCCCGCGAATAACTTCTACCACATCAAAAGAATACAATGAGAATTGACCTGATTTCGAATATTCTGGAAGGTTGACCAAAATAAATAAATTAATTAAATATACAGTTCAATAAATAAACGGAGCTTCAAATCAAATATGTGTATACCCCAAAATAACGTCATAAATATTGCCGGATTAATAAGTCATAAAAATTGTCGGATTAATAAAATAAAAATCCATCAATTCTTTAGAGATTGCTTTGCTTACATTAGGGTAGGAAACTGAGTAGATATAGAAATTTAGAGACTTTGGGAAAATATGCACTATTTAACCTTGTTTGCTCGACAACAATCACATGATATATACATATATATTAGGTTGGTGCAAAAATAATGACGTAATAATGTCGTTTTTCGACGTTAAAAATACGTCAAAAAACGACATGATTAGGTCATTATTTTTGCACCAACCTAATATCTATCTATCTATATATATATATATATATATATATATATATATATATATATAAACGTCAAAAACGCAATTACAGTTGTGCTTCTATGCCTATCAATGCATCTCACCGAGAAGCTATAAATTAATCATTTCTAAATTAATCATTTCTAAATATGCTAAAAACAACAAGTGTGTGTAGATATTTATATGAATCCAGTTTTCTATACTTGCATGAAAAATTGGAAATTATATGATTCAATAAATATTCTTTATCAAATCAAAGAAATGAATTAACTCTACATTGTATACATAGATTACCTTTTACTTTCTACCTTACAATTTAAAATTTGATCATGCCTTTTAGCTGTACTGCCTTGCAACATAATTGGCTCATCATTCTTTATGTTAGATTAATTTGGCTTTAATATATATATATATATATATATATATATATATATATATATATATATATATATATATATATATATATATATTAATCTCCTGGCAGTATTAGTAACATCTTGTGCGGATGTACTGGGATTTGATTGGTATTTTTCACATTTTACATCGATTGCGTTGTGTTATTAACATCCTATATGAAGAATATTTGATCAACTTTTGTATGTTAATTTACCAACTAATTTTATACGTTTAAATTATTTACTAGTTTCTTAAAGAGTCTATTTATCAACTATAAAAGTTTATCCAGGAAATTCACAAAGCATATAACTTGGTTAGCATTTTATTAAATTACGTCTCCACACCATTTGCATTTCTTAGGAAATAGCAAGCAAGGCTGGAATGCCACATGTACGACGGGGGTACAGACAGGGAAGGTGAGATAAATAGACTGGGTATATGAGAAACCGAGAAGATAAAAGCTGAACAGGATTCAAGAAGATATATGATTGAAAGGAATGTTAACCAATATTATTTCTTATAAATTTAAATGTTATTTCATGGGCGCGGGCTTCAGTTTCTATTACAGGATTTTTTTTTACTTAAATAGTAAAACAATTAACAGCTAACCTTAATTTATGGAAGGAAACTCGAAGACGTGTATTCGCTAAAATAACGGTCAAAAATATGATCTATCTATCTATCTATCTATCTATCTATCTATCTATCTATCTATCTATCTATCTATCTATCTGTGTGTGTGGTGGGTGTGCGGTAGAAATATTTCTCATATTTTAAAACTTGAAAAATGTTCTAGGTATTTAATAATGAGATCCTCCAAATGATAGTGCCTATTCGCTATACCTTGTTGTAATTGATATTTAAAGATTTCTATCGTCCTACGATATTTGCAGACCGGATCTGTCACGTAGCTGCAGAGAAAATAATCGGAGGCGAACGTGCAGGTCATCCGATGTCACCACATAAAGAAATCAAATGTCCTGGAAACATCCCAGATAAAGCTTCCATTTCTGTGTGTACGGTGTCTCCATACTGTTGAAACGACACATCCAGACTAAAAAAGGTCTTTGTGTTTAGGCTTCAAAAATGTACGCTCTGTCTCGACATACCGGTCAGATATTACTGCAATCGAGTGGTCTCCCTCTTCGTAATATTATGGCCCTATACAACAGATTTCGCAACTGCACTCACAGAGTCACTCATTGTCTAGAGGTATTTCATAGAGGTATTTCTTATTCTCTTTGTTGGCAAGAAACTGCCAGAATATGGAGAGAAAATGTGTTCAGCAGATGTAAAAAAAAGAAAAGGGGTGTCAGACAACAATGTATTTTCTCACTGGAATATTCAGCCTATATAATGAGACGATCTTGTGACAACTACAAGTCATAAATGGATTGATTATTGGCGGCCACAATCTTAACAACGCTAGATATGCAGATGATAAGACACGAAAGTAAAACTAAAAAACTCCTCGTCCGGGATTTTATTACTGTACGCGTTAACGCATCGACTATAGCATTACTAACGATACGTTTGTCAATCTCTTACTTTTTAACTTATTTAACTAGAAGTTTCCATAACGAAATAGAATAAAAATAAGATTAATCTATTGTAATTTATGCTTTAAAAACATGAAATCACATGATATACGAGGTAACTGACAAAATCATTTTTATAAGTGAAAATTTCGGTAGATCGTGCGTTACATGAGTATATACGCTACTCTTGCCCACCTTTTTCTCTTACGTCTTCGCGAAACTTCGACTGTTTTATTTGTTAATGTCAGAAGGCTGTGTTTTGAAGTTTGTATTTTAGTAAGACTTCCTCGTTGCATCTCATTCTCATAATTTGCCAAATTTTTAGCTTCAGGTCTTTTTTATATATGTGAAATGTATGTTCGTTACTCCAGACCTTTATCACAAATGTTATATCACATAGAATTTCAGTGGGATTTCTTAGCTGTTTGCGTCATTTTCCTATGTCTATATAGTTTACATATCGTGAAATATCTTTCAAATTTTACGTATCCCTTCGGAACTCTGTCAAGCTTTGCATCTTTTTTTATACTTTTAATTTTCTACATGCCGTGTTTCTTCATGACGTGGCTGATCATGGATTTCTAAAACTTGCTCTCCATTGTAGCCTTTCTTAGTTACCAGATTAAATTTTCTTGGTTCGTCTGTCTCTAATACGGAAATGTATTTTCTCTATAGAACGAATAAACATGCTTTCTGTCTTTTTGTATTTATTTTGTTTTTATTGTTTCTTCTTCCCTTCCATTATATTTCTGTGAGATTTGTTTCCGTTCCTTTTCTGGGACCGTTATCCATACAATGTAATCTGTATATCTTATTTTGCTAAGATAATATACGCCAAACACCGTAGATTACGTTAAACCAAGTACTGTCGATATTATCCAATATCATTTTCAGGGGTAAATTACAAATTCAATATTATTGTAAGTGCGATAATATCTGCATTCCGTTTTAATGGCTATTTTTAAAAACAAACCGGAATTCGCTCTGTAATCATTTTGCAATTTGAAAATTATCCGATGTAGTTATGGAATATTGTGTAAAACAAGCATTTCAATATAAGGCGGCTGGCAGGAAATTGGTAGTAATGGAAAATTGTATTAAATGTCATATAAATCTTTATGTTCGTAATATATATATATATATATATATATATATATATATATATATATATATATATATATATATATATATATGTGTGTGTGTGTGTGTGTGTGTGTGTGTGTGTGTGTGTAGAGAGAGAGAGAGAGGAATAGAAAGAGGAGGAAGAGAAACATGCAATTAGACTTCAAGAAAGGAAATAAATATCTTTCGTAGTTTTATCAATGTGCCGTAACATTGTTTAGTGTATTGTGATATATTGTCTCTTCAGATTTCATTAACTACATCGCTGTTAAGAATGGTTACTTGTATTTATCTCGGGATATCTGAATAAATTTAGCATTACCTATACAAGGTTGACAAATTTATTATTACCAATACAAGTTTTAGTTGTACCTATAAAAGTTTAATTTATCCTGAAATATATATATATATATATATATATATATATATATATATATATATATATATATATATATATATATATATATATATATATGTATAGGCGAACTGTCTCTCTACCTTATATATACATATATATATATATATGTATGTATGTATGTATGAAGAAATAATCATACATAGAAACAATCAGCAATGGCGAAATCAATTCGCTAGTAGAACATAATATATGCATTAAAATACTATTAATTCATTGAATCATGTGATCCTAATTTATAAAACTGTTGTCAGATGTTTCTCGTCTAGGGTATATTTTTGTAAGTTAAGCAAGTACTTTCGAAGACCATGTCTCCATCATCAGACTGTAATCTTTTCCTTTAAAGTTAATCTTGAAGACGAAATAAATGCTTATAGACGGAAAGATGTTTTTCAAGAATGTGCAATTTATTGACTCTTGTACAATCTCGGAACATGCGAGTCGCAACGTTAATGTTTAAAGTTTCAAGTGAGAATTTTTATGTGAATTTTGTAATATGGTAAATCCATGAATTTTTTTTTTTTTTTTTTGCAAGCGTTTTTAGTTTAACATGACATGAAATATACACTTAGTTAATATCATTGTTAACTGAAAAACACTTGTAAAAAAAAACAATTATTTCGTCTGCAAGTTTTAACTTTAAAGGAAAAAATTACAAACTGATGATGGAGACATGGTCTTCGAAAGTACTTGCTTAACTTAAAAAATATACACGAGAAATATCTGACAACAGTTTTATGAATGAGGATCACATCATTCAATGGATTAACATTATGCTTACATTATGTTCTATTAGCGAAGTGATTTCGCCATTAATCGCATTAATATTGCTGATTGATTCTATGTATGTTTATTTCTTTATACATAAAATATATGCTTCCTAATATTATATATATATATATATATATATATATATATATTTATATATATTATTAAATATACTTTGTATTTTACACATTATTAATATATATATATATATATATATGTGTGTGTGTGTGTGTGTGTGTTTGTGAGTTCGCGCGCGTGTGTTTTTGTGTATGTATGTGTGTGTGTGTGTGTGTGCCACCTGCAGACTGTTTCGCTGAATCACAGCTAGTTATTGTGGCTAGACATCCGATTGCCTGAAGCAAGGATCGAAACCCAACCGATTTCTCATCACCCGGAGGTTTTTTCCCCCTTAGCTGTCAGCTCCATGCAGACAGAAAGTTTAGTCCAACTCCTCTCCAAGAGTAGTCACATATTGATGTGTCCCCGAATCTCCGTAGTCAGCATGACGTAAATACTGCCCATTTAGCATGAAGGTAATCTTTGCTTGCCGTTTTGGCTTTCCACGCAGTTTGATATTCACGATTGACGAAATACTATACTAACATAAATCTAGACTATTTTCGAAAGTATTTTTAGTAGTCACAATTTTTATTGTCTTCATATTTCTGTTCTTATGGAAGCTGATTTATTTGTTTATTCGTAAAAAAAAAATATTTAAGAATTATTTCACCTGTATAATGACAAACAAAACTTTAATTTCTACTATGTCTTCCTACGTTTCCGAGAGGTAATTGGTACAAAAAATACATAATCCTTTCATAAAGTGACACTTTATAACCATTAATTTTATTATATTTTTCTATGGATTTTCTGTAAAATATATATTTCCCATTTAAATAACTAATGTTATTTTTAAGAACATTTTCGAACATAATAATAAAACTCGTAGCGAAAGTACCGAATAACCATTTGAGAGTGAGAGATTACTGAAGACAATAAAATCTGAATATTTCAATGTATAAGTTGACCTAGTGGTTGCTAATTTTTTATCGATCCAACACAAAATACTATTTTGGTGACTCATTCTTCATACAAAACAGAAATGCTTTGACCTAACTTAGATTAAAAATAATAGAACAATACGCTTTGATGAAAGGAAAAATGGCTGGCTTGTTCTAAAAGCAAAAGCTCCAACTTCATTCTCCATTTAACAATCAAGATAAAATTCTAACGTTTTCGGTGTAAATAAATCAATTTACACGGTGTTTGATCAGAACGCTTCGTTTGCATATCGATTTGTGAAAAAATGGCATTCTGATAAATTGCAAGGTACAAACAGATATGAAAGAAAACAACGCTTTTATTGGAATGGATATACGATTCTTACTGATCAACACTCTGTATTCATTCTTTGACGTTTCAATTAAAATCTGTGTCGGTTTCCTTCATATTTAGGGATTCATGAAATATTTTGAATAAAAACTGTTATTAAAACTACATTACCTCTAAAATCAGTAGTCAGAAATAGTGGTATCCCAGCATCTGATTAAAAAAGGCGAAACTTGCCCCGAAAAACACGCCAAATGTGACGTTACGTTTTCTAAACTTATATAAATTTATGTGTTTTTCATGGCTTATAAGTCATTGGAAGTTTACTGAAAGTCAGAAAATAGAATAAGATGGAAATAATATGTTTAAGATATAAATAATTAATTGTCATTAGTCGTAGTAATCAAGAACTTGAGCGAAGATAGAAATATATTAATAGAAATAGAAAATAGTTTATAAGAATTTAATGGTGGATAATAAGATTTCATTGATACATGTGCAGTTAGTTAATGCATAGCTGGGGGGAAAGGGTTTGGTTTTATAATTTAACTACGGTTGTTTAAGCGTAACTGAATATAACAGATCCGACTGGTATTGGAACAGTTCTCCGATTTCCAATTCAGAACAATTATGCAGTACACCAGAGTACATTCAAGCTTACAGGACATTGTATCAGGACGTTACTTAACTTTGGTGAGCGTACGAGAATCGTATTTCAATGTTTTATGACTGTACACCCCCAAACACCTGTACAGTAAGTTTTTAATGTAGTCGTAGTAATTTTGCCAGATAATTACTTGAGGGTTTTCCATTAAAAACACGTTAAACTTCCCTTAATCTGTGTGATTTTCTTCATGATCAATATTTTGATTGGTGCCCGAATAAGAATTAAGTAAATTAAGCATTTTTTGACTAGGAAAACGATGTAAATATAAAAAGTGACGAGAATACGGTAGGAAAGTGAGTGTGTTAAACGATATCTTTGTCAAAAAACAAAAAAAAAACAAAAAAAAACAAAAAGAAACAAAAAACAAAACAAATATTTATCGTTGGCTTCGCGTATTTCCCAAACTAAAATAGTCTTATATTTGTGATTGAATTGATTGATTCCAGGATTAGGATTTGCAATATTTAATACGTGACATCGCAAATACTGGATATATAAATATATTTGTACAACGTTCTTATTGTGCTTGTGTATTGCTACCTAATGTTGTTAAGAGTATTATTCCCATATTAAGAGTAACTTATATCAACAACAATTGATTAAATTTCATTATGATGCAGAAACAATATATAATCGACGGAATAAATTTGTCTTGTTCTGCCGGTGTAAAGATTAATTTAGCACAGCCATTCACGCTATTTGGATGCAGTTCTAACGGATTTCTACCAGAACGAATGAGGATTAATTATGTAATGAGTCACTCGACATTTAAAATCGATATGTTATATCTGAACATTTTTAATTTTGACATATCTGACTTCGGGGAGGAGATATTTCATCACTGCCGACTTATAACCGTCAAATAATCTTCGTGACAACATTACTCCAGGACGACCCAACACGAGGCTACTCAGCGCGAGGATGAACTGACATTGGGTTCATAGCTTCAGAGCAGTATCGGCTGTGTTAGTCTGCACATCTCTTATATCGTCTTTCTTTCGTAGAGATTTTAAAAGTTTGTCTTAATAACATATTCCTAACCTTAACTGAAGCATCAAATAAAAGACTGCATACATAGTTGAGGATGGAGCATCCCACATTATCTCGAAGCAAAATATGGAAAGAAACCTAGATGCATTTTTCGAGCAATTAATTAGAGACCATCACCCTCCCTATAAATCTATGAATTATGTGAAAGTAGATGAAAAAGTTCTGCAGATCGGTTCGTCTTTTTCACAACAACGATCTGAATATTTGAATGAATTTGCATGAAATTTGCAGTACATTTTTAAATTAAAATTAAATAATTTATTAAAAAAGCAGACCTTAATAAATGACGTTTATTTGTTTTTAAAACGTCGAAAAATACTAATAGTTTAGATGTGATTGACCTGTCTTCGCGCTGACTAGGCTGGTGGTGAGTTAACCTGGAGTTGAGATGTCACGGGCGCCATCTGGCTCATGTTGAGTCGGCGGTGTTGAGTTCGTGATAAAGGCTGCAGCTCCTGCAGCCTTTGACTTCAATATTTGTCAAACCCTAATTATATCTTAACTTGAGAAAAATACTAGGCAGGGCGTGATGGATAAATTGTTGTCTAAGTTACGCACAACTTAAATTAACACTGGCATCTCATTTTAACAGTTTATATTTACAAAAAATTACACAAAATTATCGTAAAATACAAAAGCTATTTTTTTTTAAACAATCGCCATTTGTTTTTTCCATGGGCTCCAGTCAACTTCAACATCTCTTCCATCTCATCTGGATGTTCTCCTTGTTTAAGTTGGTGAATTCTGACAAGGTCATTGCTTTTAGTTCATCTTTCGAAGAAACCGGAAACCCACTCATAAACATTGAAAATGGTTAAACCTCTACTCGTGTTCAAAACTCGGTGGTGGGGTGCAAACGGGTTTATAACCGAACTTATCTACTCCTAGGAATTAAAATTTCCAGAGAAAAATATCCTGTCCAAAACTATCTTAGCATATTAATTTAGTTGTTAAGAGACAATTGATTAGAAATAATTAATCTCCTTTGTTTTCTTTTTGTTCTTCATAAATTGATGCGATCCGTTTGGAATCGAGATTTTGCTGGGTGTTCACGGATTAGTGAAAAACCTTAGACATTAACTAAATGTCATGCTGGATATTTCGGGATTAATACATATTTCTCAGATGGATTTATTATTAGAAAATGTTTAAACTGAAATATGGCTGACCGTGAAAAAAACAAAAACAAAAAAATACTCATGCAAATATACGTGTAATTTCGTTTCCACTTAGAAAAAAAGAATCAGAAAAGAGAAATAAAATAATATAACTTCTCTAATGTAGTGTTAATGTAAATGCCTTACGCATCTCTACATATATACGATGCTTATAAAAAGCTAATACACTGAAAAGTATGGCTTTAATACAACCTACACCCATCCCCCGAATTACTACAGCTTAAATCGTAGACCAATAAACGCAGAGCACGTAAGTGTGTCATCAGGTTAATGGAAAGTTTGCATGCCTTGAAAAGAACGAATGAACTCAGTAACCACCTTACGAGAGTGCAATATTTGTGCCATGTCGGCGTGAAGAGTTGGCCAGACGAAATGGGAATCAAGAGAATTTGATTCTTTGTGCAGCTTTTATGCTCTTTCAATGATTCCCAGTCGTGTTTTCGAGAAACAACAATTAAAGTTTTTTTTCTTTTTTTTTTCTTTTTTTGGCTGCTTATCCACTGACCAATTAAATACACACAGATACACACACATACAGTTTACATAGATAAAGTCCTTCGTACGATGGGGGCTGTACTCGTACGGATATTTTTTGTATTGTTTTAAGGCATTAGCCTCTCGGAATCTCGTCAATGAGTCTACTGCAATCTTTTCCAACCAATCCGAGGGCTCCAACTACAACAGTGATTGTTGATGTCTCCATGTTCCACATTTGTGAGATTTTGATTTTATTATTATTATTATTATTATTATTATTATTATTATTATTATTATTATTATTATTATTATTATTAATTAATACACGTTTAATAATTGGGTAATTTTATAATATTTATTCCGTATAATTTTTGTATTATTATATTACTATATTTTAATATATGTAAAAGAATATAAATAATAATAATAATATAAATAATAAAAAACAACAATATCAGCAATTATAATAATAAAATTAATAATATTATTATGTTGGTGCAAACATAATGTCGGTTTTTGACGTTAAAAAATACGTCAAAAACAGACATTATTTTTGCACCAACCTAATATGTCTACAATTCTCGAATGAACCAGTGTTTTTTTATACGAATAACGTAAGAAAGAAATACAGGGACTTTTCTGCGATATTTTCATATCGGGTTCGAATGCCAACATAGGACTTCAGTATTTTAGAATCATGACATTTTCATCTGGAATATGTAAGCAATTTTAACGCACTGAAGAGGATTACGTAAATAGAACAACCAATGGGCAATTTATATATGTTTTACATACATGCTATTGTCTAACAAAATTAATCAGATATTTGAAAACGACTTTTCCTATCATGCGAAATATCTACTAGAGATAATTGTGAAGAATAGGCCCAAGTAGCTACTCGACACACGATTAAATTTGAAAAAGCTATGGAATATATAAATACATATTAATAGCTTACTTTCCAATGCAATCAAATGCATTGAAATAAAGACAGCAAGTTTTCTGGGCGGAACTTCATCTGCTGGATTTGTAGAAATAACGATTCAAATTTAACCGAAACGTCATTTTATGAATATTGGCCTAACCATGCCAATACTGATCGGATTTGCACCCAAATGAACAGCAGTGACCGCTCAAGGATATACGAGCCACTCTGTCTATGTACACATAGTTGGGTACATAGATAAATTCATACCTTTCCCAAGGGTATTTGCACGTATGTGATTATAATGGACTCGGCTGAAATTCGAACTCGGCTCTCCGATTTCTCAATATGATACGTTATGCATTACCCCGCCGTGCTTCTATTAGGTTGGTGCAAAAATAACGTCGGTTTTTGACGTTAAAAATACGTCAAAAAACCGACATTATTTTTGCACCAACCTAATATTTATCCAAGAATTTTCTACTATCGCTTTCTGATTTTAAATAGATCTTCATTTGTTTTTATATCCATTAAGTTTTGCTCTTTCCTCAAAAGATGTCCTTAGCAACTGTCGGTAGAGCCTCATCTATGTCGTTTCAAGTCTTATCTTATTCGGTGAGAAAATTCTCCTACGTTATCTAACCATATTCGATATTAAATATTATATAACGATTTGGCATTCCTTTACTTGCTTCTAAACATATTTTTCTATGTTTTAATAGAGTTTTTATTTTCCGGATATGATGCTCCATTAGTTTCATAGTTCGTACTTAAATGTCATATTTCCGCCTTCTGTTACGACACAACCGAGAATGTTTCAGATTTCGTTACCGGCAAATTCACATTAATGATTAAAGCAATTTAAAGTTGAAGATTCAGTTTAAAGCTAAATAAATTTTCTTTAGCTTTTGCACTTAGAATTGATGATGAGAAGCTTGGGGATATCTCTGTCAGTTATTTAGAGCGTCGTTGGTGCAAACTGGCTATATCCACTTAACAAAACTTTGAGAGTGCATCAGCTGCATAGAAAACGCTGATTGATGCGTACGTGATATTGAAAATAAAATCTCGTTATGGTTTCGAGAGTCAGTACGTGACCCAGAATAAAATCTTAAAGATTTAGCATTAGAAAACAAATACTTATATACCTCCATCAATTCGGTATACAAAGGTAGATATGAATATTGTGATTCTAATGAAAATATTATTCCCTAGAAATTACGCGTGTTGAAATACTCCCACTATTTAATATCGTTGAAGTTATCGCTAACATTGTTGTCGGGATTTACAATTTCTACGTTTTATTTAATTTCCCAAAACACTCAATGAAATCTGAATAAGTAGAAAAGGTTTGGAAACCTACTTTGACACAAACCATACGTTGCTGTTTAATAACTTATTTAATTTAATTTAATATAACTTAATGGTAAACGATATATTTTAAGGAAATTTCTTTTATTTTTTTAACAATGAATAATTAATTCTTAGGATTTCTTACTCTTCAGCATGCAACATTCAACTGACCCTAAGTAAATATTCCAAGATTTTTAAGCGTTTGGTCTTGTGATTTGTTCATAGTTTAAGCAAACTCAGTTCAAACTGGAAAACTGTATTCTTGTACAAATACAATTTATAAAAACTTATAAATGTTATAAATATAAATCATCTTTTTTACATCAGATTTTCTTATTTTAATCATGATATTGTTTTTAAAATTATGGGTGTATTTTTCATGTTAAATATGAAAACGTTTAATTTTTCAAAACAAATAATGAAAATGTATTGCACTCAGCTACGCACTCTAGTAAAACTAATTGTAATTTGTATCCGCTTAACTGATTACATGTCTCACATAAAGTTTGGTTCAGATCGTTCAATGCATGGCTTTTGTACAGGGTGTGTAGGACGGACTAATAGAAGTCACATAATTTTATATATTGATTGAAAACAATTAAACATTCGGCATTCAGTTATCATGAAAATAGTACTATTGGCTGTTAAACTTTATAACATCTCCCTATAAAAATCACTTTTTCAATGATTTTCTCAAATCCAGTAGCAATTATCGCTCTTTCCAGTATTGAAAGGTGAGAAGCCGGGACAGTTATATTAACAGGCAAACGTCATACTAACTGTACTAAAGGGCTTCGGTGACGAAGCGGTAGCGAACTAGACACGATATTGCGCCGCTCGTTCACAAATTCAGTCATGGAACTCATCCAAGTTCCTTTGCCCATAAGACTGTGATTCCGAGAGCCACGACTGCCATCAACAAGCAATATCGAGTCTAGTTTGCAACCTCTTCGTCACTGTTAGTACAGTTGGTATGACATTTGCCTGCCAACGTAACTGTCCTGGTTTCAATTCTCGGTAGTGGATGCGCACTAATGATGAATCCCAAATATAGGACGAAACGGCCGTACAGTGCTTTCTGCATTCTGATGATGTTTCTTCTAGACTCAAGGAATTAATTATATACTTATTATGTGTGTGTGTATGTGTGTATATATATATATATATATATATATATATATATATATATATAGATATATAAAATCATAATTTAAATAAATGAATACATAGTAATAATCTGAATATATATATAATTATTACACACAGAAGCGCATATATATATATATATATATATATATATATGTTAAAGAATACGAAAACAGCCGACGGAGCCAACTGACAAGTTGCCAAATCATAAAAGATTTATCTAGCTCTCGAAAAAATGCCTTAAGGAAAATCTATCTACTGAATAAGTCAATTGCTCAGAGCCTAGAATGCCCAAGCAGAGTAAATTATGTTTATCAATATAAATCCTATGATTAGGGGCATCCTTTCATAGGATTTAACTTTGTTACACTTGTGTGTATATATATATATATATATATATATTGATAATTTTTTTTCTTTTATCATTTCACCACAATCAAAACAATACAACCTCTAAGGCCGCGGCTTTACTTAATGTTAGATAATATGCAAAAAATACACTATTATAAGATGATATTAACTTAACATGAATAAGGAAGACGTAAGATAACGATTGTCATTGCAAATAATTTTTTTCGGGATCAAAGTTCGATGAGATTCAAGAAGCCAGAAGTTAATTTCACAGTCGGGGAATGCGATAGAATATCTGTTAGCATAGAACGTAATGTTTATCTAACCATTGAAACCGTAAAATGATGAGAGGTTTTCGTCACTATGGTGTTGCGCTTAAATTCATAACTTCTAGGTAGCATAGAAAAATGCTCATCAAAATAATTAGTATTAATGTATTAAGCACCAGTCAATATGTGGCAGAAATATTTAAAGCAAGGACAAATAGTGGAATTATATATATGCAAGTTAGATTCTAACGAGAAAAACAAATTCAGCATGACACAGTGAACCGACTTTCCTAACTGCAGACATTACAACTGATTCAATATAATCTTTCAACCTTATGTTAGCATAATCTACAAGTAAACTTAAGTTAGTTTTTTTTAAAAACATCTTCGCTGATATTGGAGTTTTAGTTTCTAACAAATAATTGGTCTTTAAGGTATAACAGTCATTAATTTCCGTTTGACAGTCAGACGAAACTGCTTTGTAAAACAGTGTGAATATGAAACGTTGTGGTTTTTTTATTACTATACGTACGTAAAAAATATCATTTTTATTTTCTATGTTTTTTTTTCCCTGTGTTCTTATCGTAAGTCGTAAAAAATACAATTATAATTTTGCTATGTTTGAAAACGAACACCACATGGCACCGGCTTCAGATTATCTTTGAAGCAAACAGTGTTTTGATTAAGTTACGTATTTCGTCGGCAGAAGGAAAAGAATATAATTGTCGACCTTCACCAAGATAATATACACGCCATTTTCAGATCAATCGTACACTTAATTTCCGCCATGACGTCTCCGACTATGTTTATAAATAAGCAGACGACTGATATAATTTGTCATTGTCCTATGTTTTGCAAATATTCCGTTTATTTTTCATTCTTTTTTCTACTAAATATTCTAACTCAACTTCAACAAATATTCGTTTTCATTGTTAATAATTCAATGTTGTATTCTTATTTGTCATTGCTTATATTATCAAAATCATTAAAACCATTTATTCATGTGTTGACAGAAAGTTAATTTGTTCGATAAAGTGAAATTGGCGACTGATCTCAAAAATGGTCTCCAGTCTGTTGTTAAGTGGCGAAAAATAACTTCTTAATTTTAACGCCTCCCAAACAAAACTGAGCTCTATTAATCAACTGATTGAATTATTTCAGATTACAACCAGAATAACTGATGCTGTCTTCCAGGAGTAACATTCTTGACTCTATTGCTAAGAAAGTTAGTTCACTGCGTCATGCTTTCTCACATATCTATAAGTCTATTATATCTACGTGCTTAGAATATTTTCATTGTATTAACCATATATTCTAACTCCTCATCAACAATTCTTCGTGTTCTTTATTAAGACTTTATTTTTATATATTTCTTTGTCGTTATTGATACTATCACAATTATTACAATTCCACAATTGTGATTTCAAGTGGTGATCAATATTGCAAATTGCGTTAACGCAAGTACTATTATCTGTATTTACATCTTTTTTAATATATTTGAATTCTAAATAGTGCCTGATTTACATATCCGAAAAAAATAATGAAACGAAACAGTCTTCAGTGATTTCCTAAGCGCAACATAGATCTAACTCAGTGTTCAGTCGCAACTGATCTAGCGGGAGAAACTCGGTAACCATTGAACCACGTCGAAGTGCCGCAAATAATGGATTGACACTTCGACGTGATGGAATGGTTAGCAAGCTACCTTAATTTACAGTAAGTGGTGTGTTAAACCTAATGTGCTACATATTTTCGGCCTTGTACGGCATCAAAACTACTCGCTGTAAATCAGTACTGCAAATCATACATTGACTTGTAATGTTGAGAAAGTTGGTCTCTCTCGATTGATTTCGACTGAGTAATGAGAGCGATAATTAATCAGTGCTCCATACATGTCGCTTTGTGTCATATCTAAGCTACGTATAGTAAAAAATAGACTGACTTTATGAAATAGTTTACAAGATTGAGTTACTAAATGAATGAAGAATAAATGATGAGTTCGAATCCTACTAGGTGCTCCATACATTTGTAATTCAGTACAGCAAATAATGGATTAATATGCGGCAACAGTTAGAACCCAGTTTTCTCTTGATAAATAACGACTAAACACTGAGTTCGAACTTCACAAGGTGCTACATACATTTACCCGTGTGCCATATCTAAGCATAGCTTATTTAAAAAAAAAAAAGAAACTTCGACGTGATATAATGATTAGCAAACTTGACTTGTTAGAATAATTAGGAATGATTGGTTTGTCCGATCCCTACTAAATGGTCCATAAATTCGCATTTGTTGCACAATGCGTTCTGTACATCCCTATAGCAAAAAATAGACTAGAACATCGGTGTGATGTAATGATAAGCAGGCTGGCTTATTAAGATTGAGTATTGAGTTCGGGCCTCACTTGGATACTCCATACATTCAACATTATGTCATATCTAAGCTATGCTTAATAAATCACTACAGAAATTAATGCTTGCCGTGTTGCAATGGTTGGCAAGCTTGTCTCGCTAAATCTGTTACGACTGAGCATTGAGTTCCGTCCTCACTGGATGTTTCATAATTTCAGGCTTGTGCCACGTCTAAGCTAAACTTAGATAATCCCTATCTTAAAGGTCATATCAACGTGGTGTAATGGTAAGCAAGCTACTGAAAAATGAATTCGATCGTCACTAGTTGCTCCATACATTCGGCCTTGTGCCACATCTAAGCTACACTTAGAAAAATCCCAGTTGATAAGGGAAGTTCAACGTTGTGTAGTGGTTAGCAATTTTGTCTTACTAGATCAGTTACGACTTAAATATGAATTCGATCTCAGTGGTGACCCATATTTCCAGCCTGGTTCCAAATCTAAGCTACGTTTAAAAAATCACAACCACAGTCAACAATGGTTGTCGTGGCATAATGGTTAACAATCCTCTCTCGTTCAATATCTTACGACCGAGTAGTTGAGTTCGATCCGAACTGGATGCTGCATAATGTCGGTCTTGTGCCTCAACTATGCTACGCTTCGAAAGTTTTCATCTAAAAAGATTGCTTCGCCGCTGAGACGTTTTCGACATTGATCTGAAACATTTTCCAATATATATGCATGCATTCATATCGTTACAAGGTCAGTTACTAATGTCCAGATTTAGTGAACATCTCATATTTGGTACAAAGCGTAGTACTTTCAAAAATACCTTATATAGATAATTACCTTCAAACGTTCACACTTGCTTGGCGTTTGTGGAAAAAAAGCATTTTTTTAATTTATATAATATTTACGACGCCATAACCATACAAACATTGTCAAGCATGATGAGTTTAACTCAGTTATAATTTGGGGAATACGAGACAACACTGATGAATGAAAAATAAAAAAATATATATTTAATAGAAGTACTGAAGAAAGTTGCTGCATTAAAGAAGCTTTGTCGACAAAAGGAGATATACACGCAACAACTACGATTCTCCTTCAAAATGTCCATATTTAAATTAATAGTTTTAAATAGGAGTAGTGAATCACGGGCTTTTTCTTTGGATATCTCGAAAGTATTCTTCGCGTTCTGGAATACCGGAGTTCTTCTCAAGATGCTAAAAATATGGCGCTTTCGAACGAATTTTGGAATTGACACAGTCTTCCTTGACAAATCCTAAAATGAAAAATATCCTGAACAATCACCTTACTTCATACTTTTCAGGTGTCGCCCAAGGACCTATCCCTGTTTTTACTTTGTTCTTGTTATCAACGACCTTCCTAATGATATTCTCTCTCAATCTTGTATTTATGTTGATGACGCAACAATATTCTCCTGTCTTGAAAGTAAATTCGATAGGGACAAATTGTCGTCTGATCTAAAAAAATGACGCCCAGTCTCTTCTTAAAGTGGGCCAAAAACTGGATGTTAATTCTAAAGTCTCTCAAACAAAACTTCTCTCTAGTAATAAGGTGCGAGAATTCTTTCTGCATTCCATTAGCAAAGCTAATGCCATACGTCAATGGCTAATTGTTCCTTCTAGAGCTAACGTTTCCGCCGACATAAAGTGGAAAGACTACTTTTAAACCATTGCAAGGCCTGCTGCTAAGACATTTTGTTCTCTATATCGTGGTAAATAAATTTTCACTCCATAGTCTATCTTACATATCTATACGTCTCTCATTCGTCAATGCTTTGTATATAGCTGCCATATATGGTCCGGTGACCCTGCTATGTATTTGGAGATTCTTAATAAAACCTAAAGAAGAATCAGCGAAAATTTTGGTCATGACCTGGCGCCTCGTCTCTAGTCTCTTTCCCACCGCCATAATGTTGCTCCCCTGTGCCATTTCTATAAATAATTTCATGGTAATTTATGGGAATGAACTCGCGGTATGGTATCTAGATTTTCTGAATTTATGAACAGTAGTAATCTGGCAACAAGGTTTCATCAATTTAAATTTAAATTGATAGATGTTGCTGTAATTTCTATGATAGCAGTATCCTTTCTCGTATTTCTCGCTTTTAGAACCCTCTTCTGGCTTCTTGCTTCCCAGGCGATTTTGTTCTTGAAAAATTTAACTACAATGTGAATAGTTATATTCTATCATCTTAAATCCTCTTTTATTTTTCTCTCTCCTTAAATTATTTCTCATATTCTCTGACACTTAAGAATTCCCTAGCATCTTAGTGGCTTTATTGCCCGGCATGAGATATATATATATTTTTTTTATTTTGTTAAAGTTAGTAAGAAGAGGTTTTATATTTATACATTTATTACCAGCGTATTTTGTGCATTTTCTTTGCCGCCAAAATAATATCACTTCGGCGCCATTTCTAACTGCCAAGGATATCTCATTTCTATCACGTATCCCAGTATCCTTCTAAACCCCGCTTTGATCTCTCGGCTTGACTCTTGGGATTCATGTTCTACAGCGCAAATTCTTACCGTTTTTAAAGGGGGGAACTCGAGGCGTTTGGCACACGAATTCACGCTTACCAAAAAGCGGCAAAATGGTTTCCGAATAAAATAATTCTAAAAGGCGTGCGCATGAGCTGAATTTCCAAAGCCCTAAAGTGTCAAACTAATATTCAAAGTTCGCATTTTCCGATAGTTATCTGTTTGTATCGAGAGATCTAAGAAATTGCAAAACGAATAAAAATGTTCTTCAAAAATAATTAGCTATGTTTTGATACTTGCTTGATTCGATTCAGGCGAACATTTTCATGATATTCATAAGAGAACATATTTTTCTATCATCGTCCACATGTGTTTTGCATAATCCTGTAAGGGTCCAGAGCAAATAGCTAACATTTTGATTATCCTGAAGAACGGTAAAAATTCTCTTCGAAATTATAAGACATTTAATCTGCTTGAGGGTACATAGTCTGCTTTCAAAATGAAAACAATCGCTGCGCTAGGCTCGCATTTAATTGATTTTGAAAATATATTTTGTACATTTCGTTTTTTGAGAAAACTTCCGCGTTTGTTTCGCATCAAAAGCAAACATGGGTTTCGCTCCAAATTCCGAGAAGTTTATTTGAAGCCTACCTGTAGGTATTTTTTTTAAAATGATGTACTGGAGTAAATTATCGGGGTCGACGAAAAGCTGCTCTAGAAACTCAGGTCACTCCCACCCTTAACCTTCCAAAAAGAAAAAAATATGTCAGACAAATTTTACAACCACCAGACGAGATTTGAAAGGTATATTAAAGTCGAAAACCGATACAATGAAACGTTTTTGGCTCTTTTGCTTATTCTATTCTGCACGGTTATCCCGAAAATTGCTTTGAAAATTGTAAATTTTTTTGGAAAGCTATTCAAAGAAATATTTTATCCTTTCTTCATTTTCTGAGGACCTAATGCAGCATAATAATATTTATTTTAAACAATAGCAATTTTAATTTCCATTGATGATTTACATGCAACTTTTGGCCAGCATTTAATATACAAGGTATTTAAATTGTGGATCTTATTCATTTATGCGTGTTAAGCAATTTTTCTGGGTCGATATTTCTCAGAAGTGGTATTGTAATTATATACAATTTTTACATTGTTCGCAGAGTTATCCTCATCTTTATTGCCATATTCTCAAAGTTTCGGGTGTTGTACGCTCCGACCTTATTCAGGTGAACTAAACAACGGGTTCTGTTCAAAATTTCAATCACGCGAGGAAGGCCGGTGTGTACAAAGGTCGAAATATCATGAATATGTCAATAATGATGAGACATTTCTAACAATATATTAGGTTGGTGCAAAAATAATGTCATATTCTTACATATGTTACTATGTGAGAAAACGACATTATTTTTGCACCTACCTAATAAATAATAGAAATAATTAATTTACCTGGTCTGATTAAAAGTGTCATGTGTCACTTTTGTGTGTGTGTATCTATATTAAATTGTTTGAACTGTTCTTTCCGTAGATTCTGTTTATTTCTTCTACAGAATATAGCTGAAGTATTAACCACATAATTGTTGTCAATTTAAAAAAATTAAACATGAATTTAAAAATTATGCTTGGTTATTACATATAGATAACATGAATATTATTACATATAGATAACATATGAATGTTTTTGGGTCTGAAAGATGATAAAATTTGCAGA
>OZ010595.1:28239699-28244699 GCA_963932145.1 Acanthosepion lycidas | reverse complement strand
TGCAGACGCTCATTTTTTTTAATTTGTTTTCGATTTTTTTTCTTTATAAAAAACAATTATTTTCTAATATAACCTCAGATCTAGTGGAAAGGTATTGAATCTATCGTTGCGTAGCGTTGTGCATATCAGCCAATTGGATTTCTAGTCGAGGGCGTTACGTTTTCTCTCGCAAAATGCCTTTGGCCATAATATGATCGCTTTCGTCTCCCGTCAGCTATGGTTACAGTACAAATAAACAGACATTTCTATCATAGCAGTAAAGGATCATAATTCTGGTACAATGTGGGGATTAGAAACTCTGACTCGTAAAACTACGGAAACACTATTGAAGACAGTAAGAAAAAAGTTCTGACATCTTACGTAGTATTAGTCCTTCTATGTGGCAGTGAATGATTGACCACCTCTTCAAGTATGAAGAAAACTCTTGAATCAACAGGAATGCGTTTCTACAGAAGGATGCTGAGAATAACATGGACCGAACATGTGAGCAACGACTACGTTTTAGAGAAAATAAACAGAGTATGGAAGTGAAAGACCAAAATCTGAGGCCACATTAGGAAAGCCAAATATGCATTCTAAAATATAACCTGCGTATTAAGAGACAGAAATACGTCGATGGAAAGAAAAAAATGGATTGAACGACTAGGTGATATTTTAGGTTGGTGCAAAAATAATGACGTAATAATGTCGTTTTTTGACGTATTTTTAACGTCAAAAAACGACATTATTACGTCATTTCTTTTTGCACAAACCTAATACGTTCTCCTATATGCCACTGAAAGCTTTAAAATATAAGCTGATGAAGATGACTGAAACAATAGAAATGTGTTACTACAGAAGGATGTTGAGAATAACATGGACCAAAATTTTGAGCAACTACGAAGTTTTAGTGACAGAGGCAACGAAAGGGACACGTGCTTAATATCAGGAATGACAGGTGTAATTTATAGGGCAAATGTTGGGGATAGAGGGCGTGGGAAATTAATACTCACGCGACAGAAGGCTCAGATGAAAACAACGCACACACTACTTGGAATGCTTGAGCAAATGTATGGCAGCTCACACTTTGGGAAAGACATCAAAAAGAGCAAAGTCATTAAAAGCTATCAAATACAAGAAATTGCGGAGAGCTAAGACTGACAACTTTCTGATAGAACATGTTATGTAGAAACCCGGTGATGATTTTGTCTTATACTCTGTTGGAATTTCTTAGTATTATGGAGAATGAAGAATTCGATACAAAACTGGATATGTTGCTTCATTTGGATTATTTATAGGAGAAAAAATAGCTAAAATAATTTAAAATTTATCTTAAACTCTAGATTATATTCTTGACACCTGCTTCAGAAATGTGACGTTTTCTTAACACAATGTTTAATATGCATTTCAAATTTCTCTGCATCGTGCACTAACCATACATTTAAAGTCATGCCAATTCCTCAAAGTATCCCGAAATGAAATACTTTTGATATTTGAATTGGGGAAAAGCCATCAAAAAACACTTTCCACGAAAATTCTACTCTATCAACCCTAGGATGAAAATAATCACTCATTGATAAACATGGGATGAGAGACCACCTGACTCTTCCCGATGTAGATAATGACCATTCTCAGGGTATCTAATTAAGAAAAGGAAGCAATTCAAAACATCGCTACGATTTCCAATTCTAACAAACTAAATTACCTTATTTTAAATTATTTTTTGTGTCATGTCCTAAAAGAATAAAAGGAATAATAGATTTTTTTAGCGTTACCATTTTTTACTTTTATGTCTTAAATTTAGTTCTAAACTGTATTTCTTTCCTGCTTTGATTTGTTTGCTTAACGGTGCATGGGTCATTTAATGACTGAATTTAATTTTCTTGAGAGATTTGTTAATTTGTTTTAGATTAAAATCTATTGCTGGAATCTAAATAAAATATAAGCTATTGCTGAATTATTTAAATATTGATATATACTCCTTGAAATTTTACTAAAAATATATATATTTTTGTAATTCATTGTGTTTTTTCCTCAGTTTGGGGGTTCAATATTTGCATATAGCTTGGAACCTTAACAGATTCTACCACCACGGATCAGGATGGACATTCGAACTACTGTATCTAGAAGTATTTCCACGTCCCTCAAAACTTTCTGATCAGAGGCCTTGTTGCTGTATATAGTTTATCCTCATATCGGCAGCCATATATGCTCTTTCAACCCTGTGTGTAAGCAATTCATTTAATAAAATTTCCAGTTACTTTCATAGTTTCTTCATTGAATTGTCAACATTCGTTCTAAGTTCCATATCATTGTTCTTCTGGCTTTCTTGATCCGTCAGTGATTAGTTATCTTCATTTTGTCTTAATAGCTTGACCGAAAGCAAATCGATAATGTTACGAGGATGCAAGGAGATACATGGAGTGAATTAAAGTGAGAATACAAAGAATTGGGGAGGATTGAGAAAATGACAAAAATTAACACAGTTCCAGAAGTGGAAGATGGAGATTAAAGCTGCACTTCATCTTTGGAGGATTGTAGTTATAAGCGAAGGAAGAAATCGGATGGGAGTTTCACAGATGAGAAATTTTGGAAAAGAAAGTTCTAGAATAGAAGATGCGGTTTCATCTAGCGATTTCAACAGTAAAAATTTGAAGACTAATTGCCAATCTAGTAGCACATGTAAAATTAATGTAATCAAAACACAAGGGAACACAACGTCTAATCAGAATAGTTGGTATGAAACTATTTGTACAAAAGACAAATGGGAGATTCATAAGGTTTCTGAAAATATTTTTGAAGTGCAGATGCTAAGTCGGGACCGATTACATCAAAGACCCTTCTTTGAATTTTCTCAAGAATGTCGTTATGTACAGTAGTTTTGTGATGTCAACGAACAGCTGTTGCCACTTTCGGTATGTCAAAGAATATTCCTTGTCACTTTGGTAATAATCGTTATAGTATAGACTTTGTTATCTCAGATACATCTATCGCACGCCGTCGAAAAATACTGATGTCAAACACCTTCTAATATCACTCACACTAAATAGTACTTTCTGGATAATACTCGCTCGAAGAATAATCCATATAGCTATAGGAATAGAAAAATAGTTTAGTGAATAGAATGGAGAATAGCTATCTATATTAATAGAGGATAGAGGAGACAGTTAATCCTTTCTTGAGACATTTTACTGCATATATTTGTATTCCTTCCAGCAGATATTTTATTATATAAACGGTCATTGTGCTTAAATATAAGGTGCCATTTCTATTTCAACGTACTCATATATTGTACATTTCTCACAAATACCATAGAAAAATTTACACAACTAGCTTCTACAGCAGCGGTATAAATAGCAATAAAAAGGAAGCCATTGTGACGGTGGTTAAGCTAGAAAAGTATCAATATGAGTGTCAGAAGCAGACAAGCAAAAAGTGACGTTAGTTTTAATTATTAATCTTCTATGTCTATGATAATTATATTAGACAATGGCCCAGGGCATATAGGATGCATAAAATTAATGTAAAAAATCCCTCATCACATAAATCAAGATAGAAATTTATTTTTCTTACGTAATTTTTTGATAGTTCACATGTTTTTTTCGTATTTCTTTTCATATTTTACGCTATCATATGTCTATGTGTTCATGCTGAAAATTGGTCAACTACAAAAAATTTATAAATGTTTTTTGATGTCAAAAAACACTCGTTGCCACTTTTCTGATGTCAACGATTACTCGTTGTCACTTTTGTAACGCTCATTTTAATATATACTTGGTAATCGCACATAAAACTATATAATGTCTTTGAACAATGCTGGTGTTAGACGCCTTCAAATAATGATGCATAATAATTCCTCGATAATAATCGCTCGAACAGTTATCCGTATAAAGATCCAAATAGAAGAATAGTACAGTGAATAGAGTAGAGAATAGCGGTATGTATAGTAATAGAGGATAGAATAGAAATAGCGATCAGCATAGTATAGCGGATAGACTATAAATAGCGATCGTTACACGCCAGCTACATCCTAAATACATGCGTTTCCTCTACTGGTTTACTTAATTCAATAATGAGATCGCCTGTGTTTGCTCACTGGCGATCTATTTTAAAACATAAGTGTCGACAGAGACATTTTATTCCCATATAACTAGTAGGATCTCTTGAGGATATATTGCAGTAATGTTAAAAAAACTGACCAAGGGAAGATTTATAAAAGCTCAAGAATGATTCTGACGAGATTTTCTTTTTCTGGTGTGGCACAGTGAACGAAACTTCCTTGCAGCAAATGTAGCAATTGATTCAATATAGTCACTCTACTACATGTCTCTTGAAAACGTGGGCCAAGGTAAGCGAAGAGTTTTGCTTTCCTGGAGTCTAGGATCAGCCATGACGGTTGCAGGCAGAAAAGTTTCTCTGTTGGGATTAAATAAAAGTAATTTTCTTTCGGAGATTTTACAATTTACAAGCCGTTTCTTGCCTCGGTTAACCACTGATTGTAGGCACATTTGAGACTAGTTGTCAGTTTTCATTTATCAGGTCTGCCGTATTCGCTAGTAAGACAGACGTGCATGCTTATGTCACTGCGTAAATACCTAGTTTGGAATTGATGAAATTAGGGATGTCATTGATGATGTTCAGAAAAAGCGTAGGTATGAAAAATATCTGGAAGCATACCCATTCAACTCGATTGCATTAAGCCAAATAATCTTCTTTTACACAGAGGGCCGTTCAGCTTGTGGTGTAGACCAACAAGCCAAATTCTGTTGACCAACGTTTAGATATCTAGAACCATAGCCCGAGCTTCTTCATTCCCAATCCTTCATAGACAAATCCAGTGATGACATTTAACACGTCTGCGTTAGACCTGGTACAACGGGAGCGATATTGATTTTCCAAACGGAGGCTGTGCAATTTAAGATGGTTCATCAATTCAGCATTGATTAGAGACACGAGTAATTTGAAAAAAAGGAAGCAAGATACTAATAAAGTGTTAATTTGAGTCAGAAACTTCCGAGGAG
>OZ010595.1:28192199-28237199 GCA_963932145.1 Acanthosepion lycidas | reverse complement strand
TAGGACGCAACAGCAAGTAGACGAAGAGAAACGATAAAGAGTTCAGTCGAGAAAGTCAGAGGCCCATGTTTAAACAATCCTGAAATTTAAATTAGTGTTACCTTGCCAGTGGTAAACATAGACACCCAGGCCATGAAGGTGGATACTAGAGTCCTTACGAGAGAATGGAAAATATTTGGAACAGAGAATTCAGTGAGAAAGATTTGTGAAATCAGATGAGTTTCAGGCGGATCTTGAAAATCGGAGGGTATTCCAAGAGAAACTATTCCATACTAAAGAATTTGGTATAAAGATCACGAATCTTGGAGAAAGTCATTTTGAAGGGTTTAAATATCATTTGCTGGTCTGCTTTAGTTTAATTTGGTTTATGCTGTTGGTCATAGTATATTTTTTAAATGTAGAAGTGGCCAAAAATATTAGCTCCCGGTCGTCAAAGTTAACATAACCTGGCTGAGTATTGGCGCAGATTGTTACAAAGTGTGCCTCGGGGTTTTCCCACCGAAATTGATTGCAAGGGCCTCAAACCATGCACGACATGACTTTGCAAGAAACCTGATATTATGCGACTGTTGATAAGAGAAGTATCTCCAGGTGCTTCGACATGACTTCGGGCTTTTGTCTTAATGTCATGATCGAGCAACGAGAAAACTACCCAGCCGACTCCGTCTGGATGAAGAGTTGTAACCAACGATATACCGAAAAGTAATATCATCGAAAGTATATGACATATATGTTCTCAGAATAAAGAACCGGAAAACCCAGGGGAAACAAGGTATAAACACCTGCTCCTGTTCAAAAAAGGAGGAGTATAAACCAGACGATAGGTAGGGGTATCTATTCCTACTGAAATAAATGAATGGATTATTTCATAGTGTATTGGCTAGGTGACGAGTATTTTTTTATGGATAGAGTGTAAATTTACGAATTAATTTATGATGACCCCCACTATTCCCTTTATTGTCTCTCACCATCACTAAGAGAATGGAATTTAAGAATGGAATGAGAGCGGTGTTGTTGAACGTATGATTTTCTCCGATTATATGTTAGTGTAGATTTTTTTAAGGGACTTAGAATGATAATTATTTTATGTTTCAACACAGAATAAGTTTAATTATCTCCTCTCAGAATAAACTCAATTTGACACTTAAGACTACCATTATGATATAAGGACTTTTCTTTAGGGAGAGAGGGGAAAAGCAAAAAGTAAACATCATTACTATCCCAGAATAGTAAGTCATTTTGAGATGATCTCTTAGGGATAATATCACTTCCCCTCCTACAACAAACCGATGGAAGGAAACTAAATAGAAACGAAAAGAATTCATTATTTCAAATAAGTTAAGATCTGTTTCAAGAAAATATTCTAGCTATGCGATCCCAAACCATAAGACTGCTATCTAGAAAATTAAACTGTTCGTTAGTTCTGAGAGAAATGGCCCATCTCTTTAAAAGCTCAATATTAAAAAGAATATATACTTGTAGTAAGATATATACATACTTTACTTTCAACATACGTCCTCGAACTCGTGAGTTCTAAATTCTATGAAGATCACGAAATCCATGGGTATCCTTTGACTTATATTCTTATAAAGTTTATATGCTGCATTGTCACTTGCCGACAACAATGCGTTGTATATTTCATATACCTAACAATTAGTCCTTTCTTCTCGCTTTCCTTTACCGCATTGTTTAATAGTTTTTGCAGCTTTCTAAAACATCCACCAAAAGAGTCATCTACGTATCTTGTCAAAATTATTTTGCTCAATAGCAGAGTTATCATGAATATCTTTTCATAAATTTCCTCTTGGAACTGAGTTTCTATTTAGTGTTACGCATCAAACTCCATCCATGCTTTCAGCTATTAACGCTAAACTTCATCCATACAAAGAATGTGTATTTGATAGTATCCTTGCAATAGTCCTTAAGAAATTAAATTTGGCCCTGGTCTTTCTAAACTGCTGCTTTCTTTCCTGCTTGCTGCAAATCGTCTACTCTTATTTCATTGTCAAAGTAATAAGGAGTCGACTTAACTTTCATTGGGTAAACATATCACCACGCAAGGTATTAATTCAGACTAGCAGGATGGCCCGGCGTTCCCCGTGCTTGATTCAAAAATCGCCCGACTCATCCAGCAATCGCTATCACTTGACTTAAAATATTTTTGCCCTTCCTTGCCTTTAAAAGAGCGCCTTTTGCCATGCTGATGTTGCTACATGCCTTACTTATTGCCTATCTCACACTGCGAATTTTTTTTTCTGAGCTCTATACTAAACATTAAATCTGTTACGGAAAAAGAACTAAACAAAATGAACACAAAACGATCAGCTTTAAAAAAAGGACTCGTAACTGGAAAAACCGAATGAAAAAGAATGTTAAAAACATATACTTTTTCACACCCAACCCAGTTCTGCGGAATCAGAATCAACGTTGATTTTAAGCAAGCGAATGAGCCAACTGAAGTAAAGGGCCATGCAAATTTAAATTTTTCCCACTTGTGACGAAAGCAGCTATCGATTTTTTTTGACTGCTAGCATGCTAGTTATTATTCGTGTCAGTCAGCTGTTGGATCTCACGGTGGCCAATAGAATCTTCCTGCCTATTCGTGGCAGTCAGCTATAGACTCTCATTCTGTCCAGTAGAAAATGACCGCAAGCTACCTGAAAACTGCCGTAGAAGCATGAAAAAATCCATTATTTCCAATATTGATAGGAGTTAGGAAATGCAAAGTCAGTCTTGGTCTCCCCGCTAATTTGAATCATGTGCATGTAAATTTTGGTGCAAATCCGTCGAAAATTACGGCCGTGCATTCGTTACACGCGCACACACACACGCACACACACACACACACACACACACACATCCTTTTATAGATAGAGATAAGCACTATGGCTCTAGTGTCTCCAGGTCAATCTGCTGACGTAATAACGATTATTGCTGAAACAATCTATGAAGCTTTATTATAGAGAGCATTATGATCATGAACATATATTCTCTTTTTCTAGCTTATTTCTAGATTATTTCAACTATCGATGGGAGTTAGGAAATGCAAAGTCAGTCTTGGCCTAAACCCGCTAATTTGGAGCATGTGCATGTACATTTTGGTGCAAATCCGTCGAAAATTACGGCCGTGCATTCGTTACACACACACACACATACGCACGCGCATCCTACTTTTTTATAGATAGAGATTACATCAACCACACATCCAAGCTCAGAGCACCTCGTATTCCCAAGTTGTTCCCTACGTAAGTACTGCCAAATATCGACATGTCTTAACTTCTAAGATCGTACGGGAACCGATGTTTAACGAAATGTTGACGTAAATCTTCTAAATATAGTAAGAACAGAACATTTTAAGGATAATAAGAAAATATAAAGGTTGACCGTGGTTTTGAGGTTATCAATTTAAAGGGTCACATGAAAAGCGAAAGTTTTTCCACTCTGTGGTAGTGGCATATCGCGTTTTAAAGGTCAATCTCCGAACTAGTAAAACTGAAGAGTTGTATCTTCCTGGATATTTTCCATGGGAATTGCAGTATAGTAACGAAAGACTTGTAACGATTGTAAATGATATATGATGAGCGAACATTTATAAAGCTGTTCAAATATGTCCTATAAATAAGAACTTTATATATCAGCCACCAGAATAAATCTGTGATTGCCTGGAGAGATTATGTTAATCGCATTTATCTAAAAGTCAGACGAAAGTTTTGCATAGATCATTACCGATCAAAACCTTTACAACAGTCCAATTCTACAAGATTTTATCTTTTGTGAATGGCATTTATGGTTCCATGTGGAGTTTTTTTGTCACGCCATTTCTCCTGCCTTTCTGATTTCCCTCAAAGTGTCAAATTCTAAATCTTTAACCTCCATTAACTTCACTGTCTTTTTACTGCATTAGTCAGTTCTTCGAATTTACTTCCTCTCCGTGTGTATTCACATTGATTTCATTCTTTACAATATTTCATGGCTTTCAGTTGGATTTATGGGTTCAGCAAACTATCAGGTAACCGACCCCGGTGTAAAATTAAACATGAACGGGCAATGAATTGTCGTCTTAGCTTCAAGCATTCAGATATCAAAAGATATCACATTCTTGTCTCTTGGTTAAGCAATCAATATTTGAAAATTTTATTTTATGACCTGAGATCAAAAAACCGACCTTCAACAATAATGGCTTTACGTTTCTTTCAATTGCTATCTTTTTTTAAATAGCTTCTTTAAACATATATATATATATATATATATATATATATATATATATACAGTGTAACCCGGATATAAGAGAGTTGTCTCTTATATCCGGGTTTATCTTATATCCGGGTTTAGTCATTTTCTTTAAGGTAAGAATGGCTCTAAGCAGCTTTATACAGTAATCAGACTCGTATTATTTTTTTCTTAATATTTCACACCATACAGGTCAATAATACTACTAAGACATAAGCATTACTATGTCTTCGAGCGAGAACTATAAAGAAGATTAACGACGATATATATATATATTAGATTGGTGCAAAAATGATGACGGTTTTTGACGTTAAAAAATTATTTTTGCGCCAACCTAGTATATATATATTTTTAATGAAATTCGGCTGGAAAGCAGAGCCGGAAGTGAGTTCCACAGCCGATAGTTTCGAGAAAAGAAACAGCTTGAATAATATATACGTTTGAATTAAGCCAGTTCAACTGCAAATTAATGAGTTCTTATATTCATAATATCTAGATAACACAGGGGACAGTTCCTCCAAACAATTGACAACAAATCCACTCCCCTCAAAAAACAAAAATAAAACAAAACATAAATATAGGGAAGCTACATTAAGGCGGCGGATACCAGATCAATATCAGTAATATTGCTTATTAATCTTGGGATTTTATCAAGAATCTCTAAATATATGGCATCACCAACTGGCCATATGTAGCAGCGTTATTCAAAGCATGAACAAATAGCAGACTATTAAATATGTATGATAGATTCTTGAGTTATTTTCAAAATAAATATTTCAAGCGATATTTTTAATCATATCAATATAAGAATTTATTAATAAAACAAAGGTATATATGAATATAAGAATTTTGTAAGAAAATATATTTGAAGACTTTTTTTCAAAAGAATATGTTAAATGTTATCTATCTTCTATAATTAAAATAAGTGAATATCAAAAAATTGGCGGGAAAGGGGAAGAAAATATTGCACAAAAAATAAGTTCGAAAATCGGTTCTAAACATAATTTTCTTTTCCGTAAAGATGTGTAGAAATCGGGTACAAAACGTTAACTTTGTAGAACTCATCATGTGGTACGATAAATTATTCATATGTCAATGGAGTAATTTCTAAATAAATACTTGTGGAACTATGTGGAGATTATCTTACTCATAAACACGAATCAGGAAAGGCGATCATGGGCAGTAGATTGAAGGACATCGAACGCCTCACTTGATAGCGTGGGACGACAAGCATTTTAAAGAAATATAATTTCTAACGTGTACCTATTCCAACATAGACAAGTAAACGAACGAAATAAATATTCTTGTACGTTTTTGCGCGAAGCAGTGGAATAATGGATAGTGGGGCGGTTTGATGAATCCGAGAGCCATTCGAATTCCAGTCGAAACCATTGCATTCACTTTACGTGCAAATTCCCTTGGGAAAGGTATGAATACTCTTCTTCCCTCACTTATGGTTAAATAGTAGAACAGCCCGGGTTCTCTAACCTTTGATAACAACTGGTCTATCGCAGAAAAAAGGGAACCTACTGCGGGAAATATTATCTGCCTCGTCAGTCATGTATCGAAAGATATATGATCGCCTCAGCGTGGAGAACAATGCACACACACACACACACACACACACACACACACACACACACATATATATATATATATATATATATATATATATATATATATATATATATATATATATATATAAATGTTTATTTATTCTATTTAAATATATGGAGACCTTGTGGAATAATGAATATCCGCTCGTAATGAGAGAGCCAAGAACGAATTCCAGTCGAGGTATCAATCCTCTTCTTCGCACAGCCATTATAATTAAATAGCAGGACAGACTGGGTTCTATAGCATTGGATGGCAGCTAGTCTAGGAGAACGAGAACTCTGAATACAAAAGCTGCGGAGGGTCGTTTGGGGACTTTCTGACACGTCGTACACCAGGTCTCTGTATTCGGTTCTTCAAAATATGTGGTTGGTTCTGCACGAAGCCTTTACCGCTATAATCAAAACTTATGTGCAGATATCTCCCTGTCAGTTCCTAGGAAATGAGTTACTTGCTCCTCATACGTCGATTGACGATGGGAGTGTCTAGCATACACACACACACACACACACACATATATATATATATATATATATATATATATATATATATATATATATATATATATATATATATATATATATATATATATATATATATATTAATCCACATACAACCTGCTTCCGTGTATCAAAATTCATAAATGCAACTCGACAACCGATTGCTTCAAGCTGGGCTCGAAACCCGACTGAATTGCCATAAGTCGGAGTTTCTACACTCGACATATCAGCGCAGAGGGAAAGGGAAATTGTACCGTATTATTTTTGCAAACTTACACAAACGACACACATATTGCTCGATTCATTGAATAAAGAGCTTCGCATCAGTGGAGTGGCTGCTGTTTATAATTAAGCTATCTCTCAACAGTGCTCAACCGAAATTATCGGGAGCATAATAATGTCATCCACATACAGGCCTGTTTCTCTTCATATATAATAAAGTCAATAGATATAATTTATGCTACTAGAATAATTAGTTATCTTAAAACACTTAAATAGCAGCACCTTATTAAACAAGAAAAATTAATTGATGATTACATGCAGGCTTAAAATAAATATCTGTTGAATTACGTTAATCCAGTTTTTTATGTAAATTATTACCTTTCTCGTTTTACTTTACTTTTACTTTCGACAAATAATTTAACATTTTTCAAGAAATTCAAAACACGGAATCATTTGAAGTACAAGTATGATATGGTCCCATAAGCTGTACAAACAACACGAAGTTTGTTAAAGGTTAGTGTTGAAATTATCCTCATTGTTGACGATATTTTGCTAAATCCGTGGGGCAATTGAAGTTTTTTTTTTTTATATTGCTAAGACGAATTTAGATAACAATAGAAACGGGTAAAATTCCTTTGACACCAAATACAGAAATATAAGACTATGCATAAAGAAAAATAAATTTATTTCCTCTTCCACTGTCTCTCTCTCTCTCTTTCTCTCTCTCTCTCTCTCTCTCTCTCTCTCTCTCTCTGTGTGTATACAATCATTAGGATACGACAAAAAGGATTGAGAAAACAGGCTACACCCACAATCATCCAGAGACTTGAAGTATAAATATCCGAAGGCGCCGCCATTGCCACTATTCAATCTACATGTATTTACATTTGTACTGAACAGCAATTAGACCTTGTTTGTTAAGTGATCTGATTGTCTATCGCCAACACGTTCTCTCCGGCTTCAGCAACCCATATCTTTATCTTTACTATAAATTCTAATTCTATGATTTAATGGGTATTTCTAACGGCAGAGATTTACCCTTCTTACCCTTCGTATTTATGTCAAGGGGATCTCGTTGTCTGTCTCCTAATTGTTTGATTCTTGTGGAACAAGGATCTCTACCTTGCCAGAACGGATCACCCATCTTGGTCTGTGACATCGGGTATACTCTCTGCTTGGACATCTTGATCTGAATTCATCTCATGTGGAGGTTTAAACCCACCTTGCTCTTCTAAATCTAATTCTTCAACATTTGGTGCATCCCAGTCCTCTAATACGTCTAATTTTAAATCATGAGCAGTTAACTGATCCGCTATAATGAATGTGAATGGGGTAAGTTTGTCTACTATTTTGACTATTTTATATCTGATTTCAAGCCACAGCTTTATGTAATGGAGTGGGCAACCTGCAGATTCCTTGTTTTGGGGTTTTAGGTGTGTTTTTTTTTACCTTTTGATACCACCGGTCTATTGTCTTCTTGTAGTCCGGGGTCATCCACTGTTTCCCGCTTAGCCGTCTTAATCTATCAGAAACGGCCCTTCCGTTAGGTCTTGTCCTTCCACTAAAACAATCCATAAAATCTCTCCTGGAAAGTCGGGTTAAGGTGATGTCAAAGTCAGTTAGTAAATAACAATTTAATGAATATCGCTTATAGTAGACGCATGATGCAAATATGACAAGAACAGTGTGGCTATCAGTTAGAAAATGAGAATATATGTTCATGATCACAATGCTATCAGAATAAGCGTTGTTAATGACAATATACCTGTATGGTACATAGATTAAATAAACATCACCTAATAAAATATACAAGAAATACTAAAACAGAGTCATTTACATGTAAAAATTATTCAAGTAATTCATTCCTGGGAACAATTAGTCTGCATATGATTGCAAAGAAAATTTAGTGAATAAAGAAACATTGAATGGCAAAGAAATAATAGTATTTTACACAAGATTTCTTAAACATGTATAAAGGTATGAACTTACTAAACCACCTCTCAGGATGTACTTTTTAAAAGAATCATGTCAACCCAAGAAAGGCAATACAGAAACTAAGACGTAAAAGTCTACTGTGTATTAGGAGATACCAGGAAACTATGCTATTAACTAGAGAGAACAATAAAAATCAAGACTCAAGAAGACAGAAGATAACATTTGACACTGCATTTAAATGTTTGAAGATCAAAGCAAGCAAAAAGCCGGAAGAAAGATATGCTTGATTGAAGAAACTTTTAGCATAGAACTTAGGGTTACATCAAACGATTTAAACTGTTAAATGAGTCATTACCGACATTTTAGTGCTGCGCTTACATTCATCATTTACACTAAATATAAATGGATGTTTATCTGAAGAATTATCATGAAAATATTAATGCCGATTGGAGACTAGCTCTAGGAATGACATCCACGCTTTTCTTCGCTCTAGTTACTAAACCATAATACTGGCAGTTCTGTTTAAAATGGGTACTTTTGCTGCATATAAAACAGCGTCGATCACTGTGTTGTCTTCCTTCCCTTGACCACTTTTCAATACGACACTCGTCATTGGGTACCCATGATATGGTAGTTGGGTCCCAGTAATCCAGTTTATAACGTTATAACAGATCTCAGTTCTCACCTGCTCCGCTGGACATTTCCCCAACTACCTTATTGGAACGGGTTAAGCCTCTCGTATTATCTTTCACTTTTCCCTTCCGATATCAATGCTCCAGATAATGATGCGAGACTCGCTCACGCATCTGTTATAAAAGATCAACTGAATGAATCTCTAAAGCGCTCAGCTAGTTGTACTTGCACCTACTGGTTCTCTCTTTGATTTGCATATTGATATTCTCTCCGAGATAATTTCATTATACAATTAGGTAGGTCAGCTAGAATCTCTCCCTTTTTCTGTGTCATTCATATTAGTGGGCTAGCAAGCATCTGTAATGCACGCAAATTGTCCATATTGGGCGAATATTTGTTCAAAAACTCTCTACTGTAGACACCTGTGAGGTCGTCCAAACATCCACCGATCCATTCTTATGCAATTCTCTCACAGAACTATTAGGCCCAGTTAACTTTCTCTCGATAAGTTAGTTAGTAGACCCGTTCCCTTTTTTTTAATAGTGTCAATCGATGTATTAACCTTAATTCCAGTGAATATCGTGATCTTTGATTCGATATGTATTACTCAATGAATTGGACGCGCATTTATCTCCCTATCATTTAGAAAACAAACCAGAAGCAGAATATTTTACAGATTCAGGAGAGTCAAAGAGAACGAGTCCATTGTCTTGTATTTTGGTGATTGTTGGGTGGTGAATGCTTGTTTTTCTTTTCCCTTTTGCTTTGTTTTTTGAAGAATCCCTGTCGTTGAAAACTAGGTCACTACTGCACCAATTGTGGCACTATCGCTGCGTTCTTCTCTTAATTCCCGTCTTACTTTGGTCCGTCTCCGGCGAGCCTACTCTGCACCAATCATGCATCCGCACGTTGTGTTTCAGTATCCGCAGTAATACCGGTGAACAACTGTTGAAGATCAGGTTTGACTCCTCCCTGACCTGGTTATGCTCGTAATAGCCTAAAATCTCCGGTGTCCCCGGTAATCCAATAACGCCCATTAACAAGTGTAAAAATAAAAATAAAAACATTTATTCATGGTAATTTTTATTGATTAAGATCATAAATAACTAAAGAAAAGAGGTTTTAAGCTGTTTCCCCGTATACGGAATTCTTAAGCTCGGAGGAAGAGGTTGACTGTAGGTTTCAGTTAAGAAAAAAAAGCTCAGAGACATTCATCAATTTAAAGGAAGGTAGCTGATCGAGGGAGTTCAAAAAGCGTCATAGAGAACAAGTTTCAGCTGACTGAGGCACCATGGACATCCAACAGGGAGAGTGCCTGCCCACTATTGGCGAGACTAGTTAGGGGAGATGCAAGCACCAATAGCCCTGAACTGATTAGCTAGTCAATAATAATGCTTGAACAATGGTCTTGTGTCATCGAAAGGGATCCAGGAAAGCCCCCAAGAACCAAATATGATTGTTTCTCCAATAAAAAGAATAATAACCTTGTGTAGTAAGTAACGGAAGTTGGAGATGAGAATCTCCATATCGGCTCTTCGCTCGCTGATGGCCAATCAAAATTGTCGTCTTGTATTTCTCATACCCATCTTCCGTGCAATATTTTCCATGTTCTGGAATCTGACCTCATTTAATCTGATTATCCCACGTGTCGTTTACACCTTCATCTGAAAATGTGTTATATACCTGATCAAAAAAATCCTGACCTGTAAAACATCACTCATTTTAACGAATATTTCCTTTATCAAATAAAAACAAGACTCAAGTTCTACAGACCTAAGACTGTACTTAAGGACAAGCCCCATCCAATTTCACCTCGGCAACTACAATCCATAACTGAGACAAACCTGAAAATTCGTTGAATCGCATTGTTTTAACAGGAAAAATATTTTTGCTTCTTTAGAAATAAAAGAATCAATCGACAGTCAAACTTTGACACAAGTCATGGTGTCTTATATTATATCCGGTAACATTGTTAGAATTGCAAATTAATTCTTTTATTCTAGACAAAGAAGATTTAAACTTTCAATGTTTTTCTTAATGTACCAAGTGCATTTTATATAATATTAAGAGAAAATGTAAATATTAAGGCCGTAAATATTTTATTGTTCTCTCTATTTGGCTCTCATTAACTATATTATTATTAGTACATTTAACTTCTTTCTTGTATGAAATGATTATAACAATCGTTTCTCACATCTTTCGTAATTCATAATCCATTATCAGTTATAATATCACGCATAATTTAAAATGTTATATCTCATTTGCGTAAATGACAATTCTTGAGAAAAAATCATTGAGCAAAACATTGTTATGCAATGTATGATAACCATCATATTCTTCAGTCATATAACAGCGGCAACAAGATTGATCTAACAATGTAAAATACTAGTTCATTCCAAATGTCAGGTGTCAATCAATGTGCGGATCTTCATAATTTCTAATAGTCTGTGTCGACCAAGGGTGTGGTTTGCATATATAAAATCATCTGATAATTTTCAACCGCGTGAATTGCAGCAGATTATTGTCGCAATGATATATTTGAAACATTCATTGCTGTAATTCTGGATGATTTCCCTGTCAAAATATACAGGAATCCTTGATGAAAGTTAAAATAACTTGACAACTATTTTTCAATATGCATAAAATGTTATACACAGTGTAAACGTCGTTTAAAGAGACAAAATATAATCAGTTATCGAATTTTGAGCCGTTATCCATAAAATCACCAGCTCATAAAAGATTATACTACCTGTTTTTCCTAACCCAACTAAGTGCAGATATGACACCGTAAGTCTCCTATATATACATATATATATATATTTCTATGAAAATTTATCGGAGATTCAGGCCGGTAAATGTTATTTAATACTGTTTATTATAAACAGAGCATTTACTTAAATACTTGTAGCTATAAAAAGAAAGGTAAACATAAAAAATGTCTTTAATATATATATATATATATATATATATATATATATATATATATATATATATATATATATATACATATATATATATATATATATATATAAGTGAACATAGAAGTCAATACTTAGAGGCATAAGTGTTGACTTTTATGTTCACTTTTATATTTACACACGCTCTATATCTGATATTGAGCACTTTAACCCATAAATATAGCACATCTTATGACTATATTTTATCATATATATATTAGGTTGGTGCAAAAATAATGACGTAATAATGTCGTTTTTTGACGTTAAAAATACGTCAAAAAACGACATTATTACGTCATTATTTTTGCACCAACCTAATACATATATATATATATATATATATATATATATATATATATATATATATATTAAGAAATTGATAACATAGTATGAAAATGGAGACTGACGAATTGGGACCAAAATACCGGTCCTAAGGAAATAAATTTTAATCCCATGAACCCTTAAATTTGTCTGTTTCTTAATATAATTAATAATTACTGGATTTTACTTTGAGCTCTCTAGATTACATCCTCATTGGAATTATCCATACGGATTACCAAATAACTTCATTAAATAACAACTCGCACTCTCTTTTTGTTGGTCTCATGCTCTACTACACCCCATGCATAGTGATCAAATCGGTTGAAGTGTGAGGAGTTAAATGGCCAGATATAAAGGATAACGTGCTCACATAAATTGTCTTTGGATTCTACTGCTTTTGTGGCATGGTGTCAAGGCCTGTTTGCAGACATAGACAAAACCTTCCTACTCACCATTATACACATCCAATGTTTAGGAATGCTCTGCACTGTCCTCAAATTAACACTGAGGCACTCTGCAATGTTAGTATTATAGCTTCCAGTGCGAATGCCATGCAGTGGAGAAAGCCATTTCCAAATTTCTGACGGAAGTAATTGAGTCATCGTGCATTCTTTTCATATACGATGACCAACTCATCCTTCTATTCTGTTCAGTGGAGAAAATAAATAAAACAGAAATACGCATGCGTTAAAATAAAAACACAAATTGTCGAAAAATTGTCAATCGAACACTGAAAAATGATAGAATGTTTCCGGGAATATTATATCTTTTAGTTTGCAGTAGTCTTTGGGAGATGACATGCACCCTCTCTTGTGTATATATGTCTGTGTAACTGGGCATATATATATATATATATATATATATATATATATATATATATATATATATATATATATATATGTATATATATATACATATATTACTCAGATGCATATACATATGGATATACGTCAACTTACAAAGACAACTGTAAACTAAAATATATGATATTTGGCATATATATATATATATATATATATATATATATATATATATATATATATATATATATAATATATAGGGAGAGAGAGGGTGAGAGAATGAGAAAGAGGGAGAGAGGAAGGGAGAGATAGAGATACTTTATATGCGTAGAAATGTATATTATGCCTCATTTCAACATTTTTTTTTATGTATTTTTATCGGGTCATTATAGTCCCAGCGAGTGAATCTAGTTTGAATTTGATCAATTTACTTCCCCAAATTTATACATCATTTGTTCCAGTTTTTCAGAATGTACACCATAGATTGTTTGATTGTCTCTAACTTCCATGCGTTCTTAAATTAAGGGACGAATGTGCACGGTGTATGGCACTAAAACAAAATGTTATAAAACAGAAATTGCCGGCAAGGAGCTGGCGATTCGAATAAATTAATGCCGAACAGAATATAGTGTGAAAGCATAATGTTTTTTTTTTTCCTTCTTCACATAATGTATATATTTTTCCCTGGTTTCCAAGATATTTTGAGTTGTTTTGAGGACCCTTTCTTGCGAAAGTGAATTATTTGAGCAATTCAAATCTCGAAGTGCGTTATCATAAAAAAAAAATAAATAAACATCGGAGATCTATGTTAAAATCAACACAACGTAGGTAACTATGAAAATATTCGATTTTTTATTTCAGTCAAATCCTCTGTATTCGAACACAGTATAACTGGCCACTGTTATTCGAGGATAGCTGTCTACTAGAGTGGCTACCCAATCCGAATTGCCTACGCGTGCTCAGGCTCATTTGTGTTTATTCAACATCCAGTGAGACCAGCTGAAGTTTATACTGCAACTATGCTGAGCAGACTTTTGCTACAGCTTCTGGAAAAGAGCGTGTTATCTAAGGTGTTCAGTAACTTGGGCAGGGCCAGCAGTCCCAAGCCCTCGGCCACGACGACATATAGCTTTATGGTAGCACAGCTGTCGACGGAAACCATTGGTTCCGTCTACCCAATTTCACTCACAATGCATGGCTCAAACGGTAGTATGATTTTCCAAAGATACCGCACGCCGGAATCGACCTCGATCTATTCAGATATCATCAAGGTATCTCCTTCCTTACAAATCGATCAGGATGAGATTCGGATCCGTGTCTCATAATCAGAATGAGAAACACACGGCCAAGCATTCGTACATAAATGCATAAATACATGCATAAATGCATATATATATATATATATATATATATATATATATATATATATAACATCATCCACAGAAAGAATGTTTCGCTGTTTCACAGCTCATCAGTGTGGCTAGACATCCGGTTGCCTCTAGCTCGGATCGAAACCCGACTGAATTTGTATCAGCCGGAGATTCTACCACTAAGTCGTCGGCAGGGAAGTAGGTGGATTTTTAGCGTATTTATTTATTAATAAACACGCCCAGTGACTGACAGTGACTCGATTCGCTATGCGAAGAGTCTCGCTATATATAAGCTATAATAGTCACTGTTTACAAACCCAAACCTACTCCCTAGAGAGCTCAACCGAAATTAATATTTATTTCAGATATATTAGGTTGGTTCAAAAATAATGACGTAATAATGTGGTTTTTTGGTGATATTATTACGTCATTATTTTTGCACCAAACTAATACTTTGAGCTCTCTAGATTACATACTCATTGGAATTATTATTACGTCATTATTTTTGCACCAACCTAATATATATATATATATATATATATATATATATATGTGTGTGTGTATATATATATATATATATATATATATATATATATATATATATATATATATATATATATATATATATGCATTTATGAACGCTGATGTAGGAGTAAACGGATGTGGGTTTTTTTCATGTCTCTAAGCGATGTTAAGGAATGTCTCGGTTGTTTATATTTGTTTTATTTTTGATCATACATCATTCTCTTATGTTATTCATATACAGTATCTAATATAATTTTATTGTAACATGTACAATAAAATTATATTACATACTGTAAATGATTAACATAACTAAAATATCATAAAATAATGAACCAGAAAAATATAAGAATGATGTATGATTAGGATTAACTCTCCTTATTCGTGGTATAAAATGATTTTTCAGCTTTTTTTTTCTTTCTTTTTTATTTATTTTAAAACTATCGTTCTTTCGCTAGTGAAATTTCTTGCTAAAATTTTTAAGAATATTTAATGTATTTTATTTGCTTGACTAATTACATATTGCCATGAGTAATTTTAATTTATTTATAGCTACGCGCAACATTTAAAATCTGTTGACTTTAAGGAAGTGGACGTAATTTTCGGAATAAGTCAAAAGGATATTTGTTAATGTTTATTTTGTTTCTCTTTGACTAGTTATTCATTACATCGGTTCTTTTTTTTTATCTATTATTATTTAAATTCAAATTTTCTTTTATAACATTTAGTATGAATTTTAATTTTTAATTCTTAACATTTTCTTATTTTTTTATTTACAAAGTATAGTAATTTCAATTTTATTGTAAATACGTTCTCAGCTATAACGTTATTTTTACTGGTGGTCAGTTTATTCTATTGATCTCGTTCAAAGTTTTTTAGCCAACAACAGTAACAATAATAATACTAAAATGTTCACTTATATTTTATAATAATTTATATATATATATATATATATATATATATATATATATATACACAAACATATATATATATATACACACAAACACACACAAACACACACATATATATATATATATATATAAAACGGCATTTATATTAATAATTATAAAATAGTCTAATAAAAATCTTCTATTTCTATTTTATTTTATTAATATTATTTAAAATTTATATATAGAATTATATCGACACATTTAATTTCGAACTCTTTACTCCGACATCAGAAAAAAATTGTTTAGTGGGAATTGATAGAAGTAGTACGTTTCTTACTCATCTACTGTACCTTATTTGTAAGGCTAAGGGGCAACACACACTTGTCTTCCAATAAAGCAGCCGAAACTGCAAGAAATATCAGAATAAGTATAAGAAGAATTTCCATTTTGGATCCTGAATTGTTCGCACTCTTCAGGACAATGATTCTGCACCAAAGCGTAAAACAGCTCTTGTTTCTCTCGAGTTGAATAAATATAACATCGACATAGCAGCCACTAGTGAAACATGTCTGGCTGGTATTTCTCAGCTTAGGAAGTAAAAGGCAAATACGTATTTTTATGGGCTGACAAGACTGAGAAAGCGCCACGCCAGACTGGTGTTGACTTTGCCATCAAGTCAGACCTTGCTAGCTCACTGCTTTCCTTACCTAAAGGTGTATCTGATCCCATAATGGCATTAATCCTCAATCTGGGGTGCAACACCCGTGTGACGATGGTTAGATGTTTACGCGCCACATTTAGGTATTTCAGATGAAGAAGAGTTTTACAATATCTTTTTTGTTGTCATCTCCAAAGTCCAACATAAGGATGAATTATTCCTTATAGGAGATTTCAATGCTCGTGTTGGCAGCGATTACCATTCTTGCAAGGGCGTTTTATGTCACTTTGGTATTGGTCATATGAATTATAATGGATTACGCCTTCTCAATCTCTGCAAGGAATTTTCCCTTAGCATCACTAATACCTTCGACCAGCAACTGTCGTAAGAACACGTGGATGCAACCTCGTTCGAAAGACTGGCATTTGATCGACTAGGTCATCCCCAAAAGACGGGGCATAAAAGATTTTAAGATAACACGTTCATTCCACACATGTTATCTGTCATAAAACATGGACTGAGGACAAGAACTCATCCGATAAGAAGATCCCTACAAGAAATGTAAAAGTCAGATCCAATGAGCTTTCAGAGCTATGAAACGGCGTTGGTGGTCTGAAAAGGCCACTGAACTCCAAGAAGCTTCAGGATCTAAAGGTTTTCTATGCTGGCCTCAAGAGTATTTTCGGTCCTCAGAAAAGTGGTGTTGGTCCAATCTCCACAGCAGATAGTGAAACTCTCTTGGCGGATAAGTCAGGCATTTTAGATCGCTGGAAAGAGCACTTCGAAACTGTGTTAAACACCAAATCGGTTACTGAAGAGGAAGCCATCACATCAATTGAGCAAAATCCTGAAATTCCGGAGTTGTCTTTTGAACCTACTTATCAAGAGGTAACTGATGCCAAGAAGCAAATCTCATCTGTAAAATCACCTACTCCTAAGAATCCTATTCCACCCGAAAAGTATAAACATGGTGGCGAAAATTTGGATAAAACGTTGCATCTCCTGTTTCTGGAGATATGGAAGGCAGGCTGTGTCCCACAGCATTATAAAGTTGCCTCTATCAAACACCTCTAAAAAAACAAGGGTTCAATGTGTATCTGTCATCACTACTTTCGATTCCAGGAAATATCTTAGCTAGACTTATTCTAAACAGAATCATTATATAACTTGTTGACGACGTCTATCTTGAATCGCAGTGTGGTTTTCGTTCGGGTCGGGGCATCATTGTCATGATATTTTCTCTTCGTCAAGGTTCGTGAGTTGTACATGGTGTTTGTGGACTTGACGAAGGCCTTTGAAAATTGGAATCGAGAGACTCTTTGGCAAGTTTTGAGGAAACTCGGTATCCCTGAAAACATGCTAAATGTCATCATCTCCTTTCATGAAGGGATGAAAGGTAATATAGTGTCTGATGGTATGATCTCAGAATCCTTTGATGTCACAAAAGGCACCAAACAAGGTTGTGTCATGGCCCCTGCCATTTTTGCCCTTTTCTTCTCAGTAAAGGAGATAGACATTTGCAGACACAACGATTGGCATCAATTTTCAGTTTCGAACAACTGGTGGACTATTCAACCATCAGAGCTTCACCACCTTCGTACGCAAATTATTCATGTTTTATTGCTTGTTGATGCTGCTGTATTTGTAGAGACATCTTTTGAGGAGGCCCAACTTCTAATAAATCGTTTCTCTTCTGCATGTAAAGTCTTTGGTCTTACACTTAGCATAAAGAAAACTGATGTAGTACGACAATCTTGTCCTATTCCGAAGCAATTCTGTGGTGAGAAAAAAAAAATCAAAACATAAAAAAATTACAAAAAAACAACACCAGTCTACAAATTTCTAGAGAGACCATTAAAATTAGAAGACAAAGCCCGGAACTATGTAAAGTCTTTGACCTATCATGGTAGAAAATTCAACTACAGTGGAACTTTAGATGATGAAGTCATGCATCTGTCTGATAGGGCTACCAGAGCTTTCAGCAAACTTCGCCATCGCTTGTAGAATGAGCGGGGTGTTCGACAGGATACGAAAATTCAGGTTTACAGAGCTGTTCTACTTGCCATCCTTTTGTATGTATCAGAATCGTGGACAACATGCAGGTACCATATACGCCATCTGGATGTTCTCCATAAAAGCTGTCTGCGTGCAATCCGTGGAGTTGACCTTCAAAATACGATATCTAACTTAGATCTGTTTAACAGGTGTAATATTGGAGGAATCAAGACATTTCTCATACAGTCTCAGTTACGGTGGACTGGTCATCACTTGAGAATGTCTGATGACATGATACCCAAGATCCTAATGTACATCCAGTTAGATCAGGGCTACAGGAATATAGGACAGCCATTGCTAAGATACAAAGACAAGGTGAAAAGCAACTTCTCAGCTGTAATATATCACATAATACCCTCGAGCGCTTAGCCTTGGAGCGGGTAGAATGGAAATCAACGTTTTTTAGTAGAATCAGCAGTTTTCAATCTACTTGTGTGAATCATCTTCAAGAAACTAAAGCAAGAAATAATGATCAGCCAATCTAACATTGATTTCATCTCACAATCCTAACTCTTAATCCATATGTGGCCCTCCCTAGTAAATAACCAGCGCGTCTTTAATGCCACTTAAGATTATCGCACAAAATTCCATAACACAATCAATTTAGCTGTCAGATCCTCATACGTCGAAACCGACGGCAGAGTCTATTATTATTATATATTTATTTTATTATATATATATATATATATATATATATATATATATATATATATATATATATGACAATTAAATAAAAACAAAATAAATGGGATTTAGTCATATATGAGTTTTTATAGCCACACACATTCTCATGAACACACTTACTATATTTATCTATAAATTCTAAAACTGTAATCGTGTATATATGAACGATTGTTCCTGAGATGCAGGTTAAACAATAAATAATGTCACAAATAATTGAGGATCATGCTGTAACCAGTGTCATGGACCAGTGTCGTCTGCGCGCTAAATTTCGTTAAAATTAGACAAGTGGCTTTTAAGCTGTAGACATTTTTAAGAGCTTGTTTAAAATATTGAATTCAGTATTTATTTTCGATAACAGATATTACAATCCGCTTTTTTTTTAAAAAAAATCACACTTACCTTAGGATCAAATCCAAATTATGTGTGGGGAAATAATAAATACTCTTAATGCATTATAAGAACATAATCAAATGTATTTTAATATATATATATATATATATATATATATATATATATATATATATATATATATATATATATATATATATATATATATATATATGTATATGTATGTATTATAATTTTTTCATATAGTCAAAAGTATTTACTCAATACAAATATGTAAATTCATGTCACTGTATTTAGTTTCACCTAGACTGGTGAGAACCAAAATCGTTGTGAACAATGGTTCAAATTTTGTCGTGAGTAAATTATTTTAGTCCATATGAAAAATAATTAATAAATTATTATTGCTCTAGAATCGGTATTGAACCCTCTTGAGAATTAATGTTATGGACGTTAGAATTTAAATATTATTTTCGTTCTCATTACATTCGGATATTTTAAAAAATCTATAATGGATATTTTTTCACGTTCTAATGGACGCACAGCACCGTGTTGCATTTAAAAGCATAATGAAAAAAGTAGGTTAATTGGTAACAACGCACACCTTTTTATATATACTTACATTAATGAACAGCATATAGTTTTGTATTACTTGCACACCTGAAGATGATCTTGGAAAAAGATCGAAAGTACTTTGGAAATGAAAATAAAATAAATTTAAACAGCTATAGCATATTTATCTCATATTTTAACATCACTACACTGAAGTTTATTCGTCAGTACGAATGGATTTTATGAAAAATTAGCAAGCGTAATGTCTGTAATTTATTCAATCAGACATGTCTAAAAGAGAAGTTGCTACCTAAATAAACACATTTTAATATGTGTGTGTGCCCGAGCGCGCGTGTTTTGTCTGTATCTGTGTGTGTCTGTGTCTGTGTGTCGGAGAGAGACAGGGAGAGAGAGTTAGGGTCAAATACAGATGAAATATATGTCGGAATACGACATAACTTTAAGAAATTGAAAAAAAAGGAAATGTTTCCAAATCAAACCAAATTAACTTTTCTTACAGCTTCATCAAAACTGAGATATAGAGTAAGAGTAGAAATATTTTTTGAGTATTGCCTCACTGATTCTGTGCCGAAGGGCATTTGCGTTGGCGGCAGTTGACTGGGGCGCTCGAATATTAACCTTTGTTCCTCTCTAGCTGAGCAAAAACGTTCTTGTTGATTATAGCTCTAAAATGTTTGCTAATGGCACTGGGGTAACTCACAGTTTTCTACTTTGAGGGGCATGGACGTTCACTCACATTCTTGAAAACAAGCCATATACTTGACATCTTCCACAAACTGTGGAATGATTTCACCATCAAGCAGCGGCTAAATATTTACTCTAAGATCCAGAATACTTCCTTGTTGATATTCTTAAAGACAAAATCTGTGATTTTACCTGAATCACTTGCCTTCTTATGTTTAATATATTTTAAAATTCTTGAAACTTCATGGTCTATTCACCCTTCTTGAATTCACCACAAATCTGAAAGCTAGGCCAAGAATATTCAATAAAGATATTATCAATTCTTTCAAATGTCCCATCGCATATTACTTGAGTGAAATACAGTGTGAAAATGAAAGTCGTAATGTGGATAAGTAGCCTGCTGAATCAAATATGCAAACGTTCCGTGTCCTAAGAATCCAAGAAATAAAAGGAAATCCATCCTTAATATAGGAACTGAGACAGTGACCATTTCATGATCATGTTCAGCTTATACTGTCGAGTAGACCTGGACTGCTAGCTCCTGTTATGTATACCTGTTTCAAAAATTAATATTTCATCATTTTTGCATCAAGAAGATTATGTTCCCTCTCGAGAAATTTGGAACGAAGGTACCTCATATTGGTGTAAGAGAACATAGGGTCTGCTTTTGTTTTTACGATGTTATGTTTGATGTCTTCATTCAATTTAGTTATCATATTTCGATATCAGTGTTTATGGTAGTAAACTAGGCAGAGAGACAGACAGATCGACACACACACACACACACACATACAGAGAGAGAGAGAGATAGTCACAGGTACAGGCGATGAATTGATTGAACTGTCCGATGATACAACTGTAGTGTCCTTCATCATGACATCAAGAGACGAAAGTAAGGATTACTGCACGGTTCAGAACCGACCCACAAAATGGGAGTATAATCGCCGCAATATTATACATCAGTTTTTAAAACAGCTTAAGTATAACAAGTGGATAACATTAAAACCCAGAAAACTTTTACCATCAACACGCTTAATGAAAGGACAAATACTCCAGCAAAGAAGATACAGTCGTAATAATCTGGATGTAAATGTTTTGTCTACCCAGAAATAATGAAAGCAGAACTTCTATATTCAGAAATATTGTACTGACCAAAGCCCTCATCTATCGAGACAAACTCAATTAAATATAGGTCGGTAACATATATTTAACTACAAATACTGGGTTTAATATTATCGAAGAAACAAAATTACATGGACGGGAGATAGCATTGGGAATTAAATATTTGTGTGAAAATCTGTTTTTACAAATAAAGGAAAGAAAGTAAAATCTCTAATATTAGGAGTTGTAGAAACAACAATTATTTTCTACAGTATATTGCTCTGACGTTACTATTAAAATGCTTTTTTGCTCACAATGTCAATTTTTTTAGGAGTTCGGCCATATTGCGTATATTTTATCCTTCTGTGTCAGGACGAATGATTTAGAATTTAATACAATTTATTTTAGTGCGATTTCAATGGATCTAGGTACAACTAAATTACGAATAGACTTAACAATTAAATTTGAATTTATTTCCACCGCTTGTTTCGTAACAATAACTACTGAAGTGACCTAATAAACATAGCAGACATCGTGGTGGGGTATAAAATCATGCGAACAATTAAGGAACTTTTTTTCTTATTTTATTTAATAAATGTTATCTTGGATCCAAAGTCAATTTGTCTTTTATTATTATCCATATACTTTTTTCACCACCATTACTTGATGTATTCTAAAATATCCCCGTGAGAAAATTTACATTGATTATAGAAGTTGCCAACACACTAAAATCCTATTTCGATTTATATTTTCATTGCATCCCTTGAGCAATAAAGGAAATTAAAGAGCTGCTGTGTGTTAAGTGTATGATTTTTTTAGAATACACGCGTTAGGTTATAGTTAGATGTGGGACTGACAGCTACAATAGCCATCAGAATGTGGAGGATGATGTATTTCCACAAACTCTATTCATTATTTTTTTTTTTTCTGTTTTTGATTTTCAACTTTTCAACGCCACTTCCAAACTGGCATCCACTAACACAACCTGGACAACTATCTCCTTGTATCTATCTTGCTTTCAATATGTCGAATGAATCTGAAATTCTTCAACGTTTATTTCCTCATTATATAGCCTAGAAATGTTTGTAAGCGTCTTTTCTTCTGCACTGTTCTTTAAGTCATTATGAATATGTTCTGTCCATGGAATTCTCAGAAACGATTTACAATTCAGATATCTGTTGCCTCAATTTCCTTCATCTCTGAGTAGATACTCGGCCTTCTCTACCACGGATTATCATATACCAAAGAGATAAAATGCTTTAGTATACATTTCAAATAAATGATATTATATTTTAAAAACATTCTTTTTTTACAGAAATAAAGATGTTTTGTTGCTGGCAACATCTTTCATCAGAGAACTGTGCATGACGATTGCCATCGAAAAACAAAGAGGGATGAATTTTTGATTTTTGTTTCTTTGTCGGTAAAACACTTCTTTTCATGCATCAAGGACGTATTCTTTATTTTCTTAAACTATTTTTAAAACTATATTACGTAATAATTTAGATATATTTTCTTTATTTCTAAGCTATTATTCCTTTTACTGAATATACTATTTAATATTCGACATTCGCTATACTAAAGCTATTTCATATTTGGGTGTCATATTTTCCTTTCTCTTTTAAAACACTTCCTAGATAGATAGATGGTAGATTTGTAATTGTGCAAGATAGACACTGATGAAAATATATTCGTTTACTGTAGTGTGACACAAATTTCGTTGCAGTAACTTTTGATTCGATGTAAAGCTAAGAATGCGCAAGGTATTACACTTCAAGAATTTAGCATCAACCATGCTGATGGCATACAGAAATGTTTCTCTATGTTGATTAAAAGTGAGCAGTTTTATCTTGGAGTCTTTAATATTTACAAGCCATTTCCTGCCCCAATTAAACCCTGATTCGAGTTCTTTTTCAAGAATATTATCCCAGATAACTTTGTCAGATCTGAAGAGTTTGCTATTGAAACAGTTGTAAATGGTAGTACCATCTGCATACTTACATGGGATCTGATGACGTCATCAAAATCATTAATGAACATTAAAAACACCGTAGAACCCAGGATAGAACCTTGGGAGCACGCTCGTTCATGTGACATATCTGGAGGCGAGTCTGTTCAAAATTATCATTATTTAGCTATTTGATTGAAACGATTCAATTAAATTAAATAATCGTCTGGTAATACAGTATGTTTGTAGCTTGCGTAGAAGACCAACGTGCCGGACCCTTTCAAACGTCTTCATGATATCAACATGGTGGCATCTGTTTAACTCAACTATAGTTATTTTGTATGGTATACTATTTGGGCATAAAGCAAAAACATATGAAGCCACACGAAAAAAACATTACATAGTAATGAATGTAAATCAATGGCAATAAACGATTTCATTAAAAATTACCAAACAGCACTGTATACTTTCATATGTAATTTTTGCCTTAGTAAGCTTACTTTGATTGGCAAATGGCATGATTTTAGAATAAACAGAGAGGACGGAATAGACTACTCTGATGTAATATTAAATCCACAAACCTCCCTAAAATATACGGCACGTTGAATTGAACTCACTTTATATTTAGCAAAGTTAGTTCAGATTGACACAAGGCCAATATATAATGCATTAGGTAATTTTAAAAGACACAGTGTAATACCAAAACTGATTACACCCCTAAATATTACTACAGATTGAAACGTCTGAAAGCCTAATTGGGTTTGTCCCATTTTAAGACTAGCTTAAATTAGGACAAATCCGTAAAAATGGTCAGATTTCTAGAGGTGAAACAATTACTGCAATTATTTTTAAATTATAATATAGCGAGAGCTGAGTTATAGGTCCATGGTTGTTGTTGAATAAGGTGTACTATTTCTGACCATATAGAGTTAGCGAATATATACACACCCTCCAAATGTATTGGAACGACAAGGCAATTTTTGTTCTCCATTGAATACATTTGCGTTTAAGATCAAAGGATAAATAAGGTTCAAGTGTTCTGACTTTCAGCATTTATTTCCTTGTATTTACATGCAGATGTGTTAAACAACTTAAGACCATTTGTTTCAACCCACCTATTTTAAGTGAACAAAAGTATTGGATCATGTGACTGTTAGAGGCTTCTTTTTGGACAGATGTTACGTTTTAGACTTGAGTTTCACTTCTGAAGACAACATTTCATATTATAAACATGTGAAACTAACATGAAGACGAAAGACCTGTCTATGATAGAAAACCAAGACATCTTGAAGCAGCGAGAATGAAAAAAATGAAAATCGAACAGTGGTATTCAACAAACACTGGGAATAGCCAAGCTGGAATGTCTAATATATATATATATATATATATATATATATATATATATATATATAATGTCATCCACAGACAGACTGTTTCGCTGTATCACAGCTCATCAGTGCGGCTAGACATCTGGTTGCCTCTAGCTAGGATCGAAATCAGGCGGATATTCTACCACTAAGCTGTCGGCGCACGGTTGGGATGAATGTGGATTTTTGGCGTATTTATTTTAGAAAACACGCCCAGTGACCGACAGTGACTCAATTCGGCTTGCGAAGAGTCTCGCTATATAGCTATAATAGTCACTGTTTACAAACCCATACCTCAGCCCGAGAGTGCTCGACTGGAATTAATTCAGGAGCTAATATAATGTAATATATATATATATATATATATATATATATATATATATATATATATATGTAATATATATATATATATATATATATATATATATATATATATATATATGTAATATATATATGTAATATATATGTAATATATATATATATATATGTAATATATATATACATGTAATATATATATATATATATATATATATATATATATATATATATATATATATATATTGGTGTACCGAGCCACAGGCATAGCAGAGATCGGCCAAGGAAATAAAAAAAAGAGCTGATGGCATAAACATTGTAAGCGTTTCGAGGAAAACCCCTAAACAAGTGTCAGTGACATCACGAATAACATCCACAGAGCAGGATGTAAAGCTTCGCAATCCGCTGTTTGAAGAAGATTTCGAGAATAAAAATATAGAGGCAGTAGCACAAAATGCAAACAATGTATATCACAGAGAAAAAGAAAGCCATATTGGAATTTGCAAGAAGGTAAATGAGAAGAGATTAGCGACCAAAGTTTTATAAGAAAAAAAGGCATTCATGAGGCCATGGATACTCTCCATCAAAGTGATGGAATGCGCCAAATCTGGAGAAAAGCGATCTGCTTATGATCCAATCTATAGAAGCTCATCTGTGAATTATGGTAGAGGCAGTGGCTTGACTTTCCGAAAAATTATTATTTATATTTAATGATGATGTAACTCGTGATGGTAGCAGGAGAAAGAATTCATATATATATATATATTAATTCTTTCTCCTGCTAAAAATCCACATTCATCCCGACTGTGCGCCGACAGCTTAGTGGTAGAATATCCGCCTGATACCAATTCAGTCGGGTTTCGATCCTAGCTAGAGGCAACCGGATGTCTACCCGCACTGATGACCTGTGATACACGATCCTAGCTAGAGGCAACCGGATGTCTACCCGCACTGATGACCTGTGATACAGCGAAACAGTCTGTCTGTGGATGACATTATATATATATATATATATATATATTCAAGATATACATCTAAGAAAGGAAACATAATTTAAATTGTATGTACGATAAAATTTCTGAAATATATTTAAAATTGTGTGGACATGTATGTTTAAAACGTTAGCATACCTCCTTATTCTCTTAAATATCATCTTTCTAAAATTATTTCAGGCACTCAACATTAAATTAAATGTATTGAAATAGTTTTCTTTTCTATTTCATACACATTTTTAGACACACATACTCAAACAGACACAGACACACATACACACACACACACACACATACATATATATATATATATATATATATATATATATATATATATATATATATATATATAACACGAGCCAGATGCACATATATATGTGTGTTGTTTATAGATGTTAAAATAACTTGAAAGGGCGATCGGATTTTGACATATTGAGTCAGATATTGAAAAGAAATGACTCAATAATTTATAATCCGATGACATTAGATTTAAACAAGATTTCTGGTGAAAAAAGATATATTATTATTCTTCGTTCATTCATTTTTTTAAAAATATTTACGGTTGACAAGAAAATAATGCCAAATAGTGTAGAGAATAATTTCATGTGGAGAAATTATGAATGAAATGATAAATTGTTAAAAAAACCTACACACATGTTGATAAAGTGAGTGGAATTGAATTTTACTTGGTTTCAAAGAGTGTTTCAGTCGTTGATGCTGTGAGACAAAATGAAAATCACAGGTAATGGATTAATTCTATGAGGCAATTCTTTTCTGTTTAGTATTTTTAAGATATTACATTTTTGGTTGATATCATAAACAGTTCAATTTATTCTCTCAATAAATACATAATATAAACATTTGCAAGTTCCCGCGTGGATCTTTCAACAAACAACGTCTAATGACAAAGTTACTTTTATTGCAATGCCTGAAAAAAAAGAAAAATGAGTTGCTAGAACAAAAGGTTGTTCAAAATAAAAATACGTCATTTCTAAAAAAGAGTCTCCATTTCCATAGCAGGCATCATTTCTTAATTAAAAAAGGTTAAAAGCCTATGTAAAGTTGTAGCTGATTATATTATTGTCAATACTTTAGTTCGAAATAGTGCCAATTTTCCTAATTAATAGCAGCATCTTTTTATTATTTGAACAATAATAAATGGAAAGTATACAAAAGAGGTAAATAGATATGTGCAACCATATATATATATATATATATATATTATAAATTAATTCATTTAAACTATGTTCTTTAAAGCATATTTTACATCAATTAATTTATAATATTAATGCTCTGTAAATTTACATTGAGCACTAATTTGTAAAAATAGAAATATCTATAGGAACACCGGATTATATAGCTTACTGTTTTTCTTTTTATTTATATATATATATATATATATATATATATATATATATATATATATATATATATATATATTTGTCTCTCTCTCTCTATATATATATATTTATATATATATATATATACGTGTATGACAATATATATATGTATATATATATATATATATATATATACGTGTATGGCAATATATATATATATATATATATATATATATATATATGTGTGTGTGTGTGTGTATGTGTATAGCAAAAGATTGCTAGATACTGCAGAAGATTTCTTTATCCATTGGTTCGATAAAATTCTTAGTTACACTTTCACATAGGGCATTTTATGCTGGGTATACCCAGGTTTCCTGTTATAGAGGAGTAGCTAAATAACAAAGAATTCTCTAGAATGGTACGGATTACGATTGTTGGTAACGAAATGAAAAACGGTGAAGGATAAATTTGCGTCCTCATTATATATGCAGCTTTGGTATTCACCTGTACAGATCTGAGATTTATGGGTTCATTTCAGAACGACGCCTTGTAGATATGTAGTATTGTGGGGCTCGCCCCTTGTACACAAGATGGACTCATCTAAAATATACTTATACTACGGAGAGATAGCGTGACAAAAAGGCTGAGACAGGGTGTTCAGTCCGAGTTATACGAGAGTCCAGAAAGAGAGATAACTACGGCTTCACTTACAGAGACTTGTACATAAACTTTTATACTAACGCGCATACCTGGACTACTAATTTTCATTTCACTTTTGTATTCTTGCGTTTAATACACATATTTTTTCAATTTCAATTACTGGCGCGTTTATTTATTTGTGCAGGATTCCATCCTCGGAATCCACAACAGGTAGTAGGATAATTATTCATTCGGAAACTTTGGGGATATAACGAACTGACTCTAGGGTTAAATCTAAATAATATTTATTTATATTCTTTAAATTGTTGAGTGGTTCCTTTCGTATTTGGCGTCGCAAAAAAATCGGATATTGATAGCAGTCTAAAGTAATATCCGTTTCGGTAGTTTGAAATAAAACCACGGTAGTGATTGTAGCAATCTCAGAAATTAGGTCAGATTTCAATCTGCTGCTTTTTTGGTTTTTTTTTCTGGTACAGGTAGAAATCTCAGGAGTACATCACCTCTTGACTGCTTCTTCACATGCGCGGCTTTTGATCCGTCCCTCCTGGTGTTATCACGTTCTCTTTGTCCGTTGGTCTAAACGTGTTTGTTTTTAATCCCTTTGAATAGGCTTAGAGTTTATGGCAAGAAATTTCGGTGTCATCAAAAAATCTCTTTGTCTAATTTTTTTGATTGGTCCAATTATTTTATTTACAAGCGTTCCTTTGTTTTTTAATATTTTTTTTTTTTAATAACGGAAGTTATTGGTGGAGCCTCTGTGAATTTTGTCATTTTTCAGACACAGATAAGTACGCTTTGTTCCTGCAACCTACTGGTGTTTTTACCCGGGTTCAATCGTTCCTTCTTCCTTCTCTTTTTATTTCGGAGTTGCCTTCTCGTAGATTGAGGAAAGGATAGAAAGATAAGTTTATAGAGAAGAAGAGGCAGAGTGCGAGAGAGAGAGAGAGAGAGAGAGAGGATAGACAATGGTTTATAAAGGAAAACGAAATGCTTTATTTTAATTTATATTCTTATATATATATATATATATATATATATATATATATATATATATATATATATATAATTTATTTTTTAGTTGGACACAATTCTGTTCTTTAGCCGAATATATTTCGCAGACAAGTAGCTCCATGCAAACAGTTTAATGTTATTGCGAAAATGGTCGGATCTTTTACCTTTTTCAGGTAATATCTACTCCTTATGCTCTGTTTTGCAAGAGTCAAATCATACGAAAACTGGAAGTTTTATTGCTATATCTAACTAATCTCCACTTCCAAGGCTTGGAAGATATGAAATGCTTCTGGATTGCCTTCCAGTTTAATTATTTTCCACCCAACAATTCTTTGCACATACACAAAACATCGCAAGCCTATATCACTTTTTCCATGGTAAATCATCCTAGTGGCTACATTCCGCAGTCCTACCTGTCCAGACATTTACAACTAGGATATGCCATACCATGTCCATATATCAGATCCATTTTTTATCCGTTTGTAGTCAACTGGTAAGAAGGAAGTTAAAAACATTACAAAATATGCTATTTACCTACTCTCCCCTTATTCATTAAAGAGCCTCTTAATAACCTTCTACATAGAATGGTTTTCTGGCCCTATATAAGACAGAAGAAAAAGTCTTAACAGCAGGCAAATATTGTTGAACTCATTACTATCCATTTTACTATAATAACTATACAAATATAAAAGTGTATTATGGGCAAGTGATTAGAACGTTCAAATTCTGACCAGGATACTCGGTTTCGGATCTCATCAATATCGATTTTTCATGTAGACAACCTCATTTTATCGATATAGAGGGGTCAGTCTTATTAGGCGGCACATTTGAAAAAGTTTCTGAAAACTATACCACGGATTGACCTCATTTTTGAGAGGGAAATTGGGTAGATTGAACTCTTGAGAGCCGTCGATAGCCGTACAAGTCATTGTGGATGTGGCCTTGAGCGTGATGGCTTTGTTGAAATTGGTGATCACGCTAGACATCACGCTCTTTCCCATAAACTGTAACTAATGTCTTCTCCTCATAGTTGCAGTATTAAACATAATAATTCCCCCATTATAACGTCATTATCTTCTTTTTTTGAATCTTCACAAAAGGAAATAATATACACAACTTTCATTATTTACAACATCATTTTTGGTTCTCAACTGCTACAGATTTGTTTTAGTTGATGGTTGATTGATGTGTTTTCCCCTGCATATCAACCATTTGTAGTTTATTTAAAGACAGAAAATAATTTGTAGATTGTAATACATTTTTGGTACGGATAATAATGGTTTAGTCATGCAAGTAACCTGGGTACAGAAGAGTTGAATGCATGCATATCAAATGGCTCTTCGTGTATTTGAATATATCGAACCGAAATGGAATTGCATCCCGTCACCCCGATTAAAGATTCTGAGACATTATCCATTACACCAACCTCAGATCAATACTTTTGCCCCCTGGTATTTCTAAATACTAATTTCCATCTAGTTATTGCTCAGTTATTGCTTCACTTCCCCGATCACATAATAACCGGTGTTTAAACTTGATGTGTCAGTAAGCTTGTTGTGGCATGCTGGCTAAATTCTTTTCAGGGAATTACGCTAAAATACCCACAGTCATTTCGTAAAACTTCCATTTTTTGTTGGGACATTTCCTTGGATGACAGTCTCCTGCAGAAAATTATATATAAGTTTCTATACACCAGAATAATGTTCAGAATATTCCTGACAATATGGATATTTTTTTCATGTACTTCATCGACCTAAACAATGTTTATTTTGATGTAACTAGACATGCACATTAAGAAGAGTACTATTTATCTATATTTCATTTGAACATATCTATCTGCATATATATATATATATATATATATATATATATATATATATATATATATATATATATATATATATATATATATATATATATATATATATATATATATATATAATATGGTTGTTTGAGACTCTTGGTTTCAGTCTTTTGCGATCATCAGACAAACGCACATACTCCAAACATCATCCTCATTCCTCGTCGACAGGGTCGCAAACACATTTCCATGCCACTTATAATGTTAGCTCTTTCACTGATATTGAGCGCTTTCCAATAAGTACAGCGCATATGAAATATAATATAAAATAATATATATATATGTCTGCGTATGTGTGTAGCTATGTATGTATGTATGTATATATATTTAATATTTAAGCCCAAACAGGGTGGGAATGCTACTAGAACATAAGGGTTCACAGAAAGTGACAGTTAGAGAAATGACCAACGATACGAAGCAGCGAGGAATTGAAAAAAAGAAAGAAAACGTTGCAGTAGAAATGGCGATTGCATTTAACTATTTCAACAGTAAACGATTGAGACGTAGATAGTATTCTCGTAACACGCTTAAATTCATGAAGTCGGGACACTAAGAAAAAAATAATTTCAGAATAGTTGCCCCGAAAATATTTGTCGTAAAGAGTAAGAAAGTGACGTAAGCTGAGATACGGTAAGAAAGTGACTTAAGTTGAGATACCAGATCAGGATCGGTTACTTTAAATATCTTTCTTTGGATTTTGTCAAGAAATTCGAGATGAATAGCAGGAGCGCCAAACCAGATATGTCAGCATTATTCCAGGCACGGACGAAAGGAAGATTTGTAAATAGGGAAAGATCAACTTTGACGAAGAAATTTTTTTGCCACGACACAATTAAATGAAGTTTAATTCGATTTTTTTTTATTTATATTTGTATCACCTTTTTCTGTTAATTACTCGACATTGTCATAATATCTCACAGTATGATATTACAACATTTTACCTTTCTTGACAGATCTCATAGCCGATGTGAGGGGATGCATATCGTTCCCAAGGTTATTTTCGCATAAATTAATGTAATGAATTCGAATTAAATTCGAACACGGCCCCCGATTTCCTATTGTTATCCATTAAACCACACTTCTCCTCAAAATTAGGCAGATATATAAAAAAAATATTTTTAAAAAATGGCGGAAAAATCTTACATTAGACACAGTAAATATTTACTGTGATGGAGTGAAGTACAATGTAAAAGACAGATGAAAATAAATAATGTAAATAATATAGATGAAAAGAAGTCAGACATGTAAATACAGAAGGAAACGGAAGTTGATGTGTAATAGAAAAGGAATTGATGAGCGAGGAAAATGATACGTTTCCAAAAAACAAAAACATACGTCTGTTTAAAGCGTCTAGAGGAGGTTATCCTGTCTAGGAAAAACTGATTGACTCTTAAAATATACCAATGTCAAAACAATTCTCTCAACTTGTGTCTTTTCACTTCTTTCTTTGCTTTCTTCTGGCGCCTCTATTCTCGAATAGCCAGTCCCGACCACCAAACCATATTTCTGCCTTTACTATTGATCACAAACATATCAGCCAGGTGATTGGTAATTATATAGCATCAGTCGAGACTGGGGCTGATCGATAAGAGATCAAAGTATGGCGTCTAAGTAATCCGTTCAACAAGAGGATAACTGATTGCAGTCAAAATATTACGCGGACTATGATTTTTAGTTTTTTGCTACTAAATGATATTAATATAATTATTGTTACTATTTTAATCCTCTTTCAGTTTCGCCCTTTCTGAGCCTGCTCATCTTCTATTAAAATAGCTACAAACAAGAATATATATATATAAAAAAAAAAGTAAAGATGCTTTATAAATTTGTACTTTTTTCTACATAAAGAAATATATAAATAAAAAAATTAACTTACACTCTCACGGTGTCGTGTTCATAAATAAAGAAGGAAAATCAATTATAGAGTTAAAAATAATTATAATAAAACAATTATAATAATTAAAATTATCATTAATTCACTCAATCTAAACAAATGACAATCGACATCACTTTTCTCCTCTAAACTCAAAAACGCATGATATTCTCACTATCGGACAAGCGGTTTACACGGACAGGTTCTTAAAAAAGAATCAATAAAATATCTTTTCCTTTTTCAGGACGTAATAGTACTATTTAACTTTTAGCACTCAGCAAAAATTTCGGTATGCGAAACCTAGACACATCTTGTATTTTTGCAACTAAATTATCTGAACACTCATGGCACAAGTCTATAAAAAAATTCACACAAGCAAATGGGTATAAACTTTGCATTATTCTTTACCTTAAACTTCCATTGAATTCTGATTCATATTCGATCGACCATTTGGCCAAAAACTCACTATTTTATTCAGTAAGACTCACTTTGTCCTTTCTCCAAAAACATATAACAAGCAGATAATAAATAATGCCCGATTCCTTGCTTTTCCTTTTTACGATAAATCTTAGGTAAAAAAAAACTAGGGACTTTTATAATTATTTACTCTGAGTTATAAATCACTAAAATGTATTCAAGTTGAAAAGCTTCTTTTTTTTTTTTAATCTAACATTATTATTTTTTTTAATTGTAAAGGTTTTTTATAGTGTATACACGTGCTGGTGTTGGTATATCTGGGTTTATTTTCTTAATCAGTGAAATTGAAACAACATGCCTAAGTTGAAAATCCCTGCTAAAATAATGCGTGCCTTTCAGATATCCCATTTTGCCAACCTTTTCAGCCAAGGATTCCAAGTACCTATGTAGTAAAAAAAAAAACATCCTGAAAAAGTAAGGTTGGGAATACTTATTTAAAGAAAATCACATTTCTCCTAGGGATTATTTTATCTCTTCCAATTAAAGAACTGCTCTATTTAACCACTCTCTAACAACTTTTTAACCACTATGAAGAATGACGCTCGGTTGCTGGAGAGGAACACACTGTACCTTCTTGGATTCATAATTTCAACTGCTTTGAAGTAGGGTGATAAAACGAATCAATAGCTGCAGCTACTGCAATAAAAGTTGGGTAACTGTGTTGTGCAAGAAAACATTTCTCATAAATTTATAAATTTACCATTCGCCAGTCTATTAAATATTCTGCCGTATTTGGACTGATGTTCCTTCTGTTCAGTTCGTGGTTCTGGAAAAATCAGACTAAGTATCTGTAATGTAATCGATTCTTATTTGGCACCTCGACTCTAGCTATTTTCTCGCCGACGAGATGTGTCTTTCTGCTGTCTTTTCTACCTTATATTTTCATGTCATCTGTTCTGACGATTCTTATTTAAACCGGTGCACTGACTGCATGAATTTAAGTATGCCACTTGATTGGTACCACACGTTTATGGATGAAACAGTTAAATGAAACATCCGCTTATACTGAAACAGTTTAATTTCTCACAGTCCGCACAATTGTAGCCCCCTTCCATTTACTTGCTTCTCTGATAAACATAATCGTCAAAAATATAATTGCGACGTAAAACGAATACTTCCGTCTTCTTTAATCCCGTACATCTTCTATGATTTTATCAGTCCTCCATATAATCACACTTTTCACGTACTTTCAACCATTCGTACTAAAGCTGCACCCTCCTTGGCTGGGATGAAATGATTACAAAAATCTTCCTGGAATCTATATCTGCTGCCTTCTCTTTCGTGCATAAAAAATAAAAATAAATGTAATGTTTGAAATAATCTTCTTATCCGACATTATTCATTAGTAATTTTAATCTAGAAGATGCATTTTTTTTCTTTTTTAATGTGATATCCCTGCAGCTTCCGCCCAAATATGACAACAGTGCACCATTTTCGGTCAGATCTGGCTCTCGTAAACATAAAGCATACCATGAGGAGTCAGTTACTTACTTGAGCTGTATAGGGAGCCGACAATTTTATCTGTATCTTTAGCAAATTTCCGTATGTAAAATTCCAACCTGAGGTCAGGTGTGAGTTTTGAGCCCATTTTCATTTAAGGCACGGTTCCCCCAACCAAGATGAATCGTCTGGTAATCGTCATTGGTGGTAGTTCGATATTAATTACATAACATTTAAGAACGGGTACTAAGTTTTGTGATATATAATCGGGTTGATTTATGCTTGGGCACATAACGAAGCGTGGTTTTCACGCATTACACACACACACACACACACACACACACACACACACACACATATATATATATATATATATATATATATATAAATAAACCTAGTGAGCCAGACAAACTTACCCAGGTTTCACCTGAACGGATCGTCAGGGAAAGAATGGCTCTAGAGCCATTCTTTCCCCGACGATCCGTTTAGGTGAAACGTGGGTATGTTTGTCTGGCTCACTAGGTTTTTCTAGGTCTGCTCTACAGTTGTATTGAGCTCTTTTGTTAGTTAGTTGCTTACTCGTATCGGGGTTTTTCTTTGGGCTTCAGACCTGCATCTGTGCGATTTTTTTCGGCAGAAGTTCATGTCTATAGCTCTTTCTTTTTTTAAAACCCTTTTTACCCTCGAGATTGATTTCATTATTTGCAAATCAAGAATTCGAGGGTTTTTCGAGACGAGTCTAGTTATCTATATTTGTATATATATATATATATATATATATATATATATATATATATATATATATATATATATATATATATATATATATACTTTCCACTTTTGTTTCTGTATTATGTAATGATTTCTCGTAATGGGTCAGATGATTATGGCTCTCTACAACTTATTATCTTTTGTATCTCTTAGCATATTGCTTTTTCTTATAATACCAAAACCCTGTTTTGCCAAATTTAACAGTCAAATTATTAAAAACTGGCCTCTAAAGAAGTGTTATTAAAGAAAAAGTATGCCTCCAACAGGAACTGAACTTGGCAGAAAAGTATTTGTCTTACCAATTTAAGGAAAGCAAATTTCTATTTAAACCATTGTTAGGAATATCAGGGTTTTTTTTAAATAAAGGGACAGTATATCAAAAACGTGTGCCCATTAAAATAACCTTTTTTAGGAATGAGAAATGGTATATAATAAGAAACGCATTGAAAAACAATTGTTGCTTACGCATCGTTTACAAAATTGATGCTAGCATATATACATTCGTAAAAATACTAACGAGAAATGTGCTTTCTTTAAATAGATAATTTAGATATTATCCAGGGAGACAACTCTACCTGCCAAACATGTAGCGGTACGGATCGGATGAAAACGTAATTTTACTGTAAAGGGGTTCAGGTTTCATACATGTTGGAAGCATAATTTTACATAAGTAGGGCATTAGTAGGACATTAGTAGGACATTAGTAGGACACCTCAGTATATACAGGTTGTTATTAACCCATTCATGCCCATAAAGAAGACAAAGTAAACAACAAAAACATGTGTACCAATTATAAATAACGACCTTGAAAGGACATGGATTAACATATGTTGATGGACTTGGGGTGGTGGAGTAAAGATATCAACGATCTTGAAAGTATATGGTATAAGAAATATTTGATGGTCTTGTGGGGACATGGTGTATATTATATTGACAGCGGCCTTGGAGTGTGAGAGCAAGAAATATATTGATGTTTATTAAAGATAGTGGCATAAGACTTATAGATGGTCTTGAAGCAACATGGAAATAAAGACATTAATGGTCTTAGAGTCTGGTTGCATAAAATAAACTGTTGTTCTTAGAGGGTGGTGTCCTAAAAATATAATTCGTCTTGAAAGGATATGTTATAAGAAATATTGATGGCCTTGACGTGATAAGGCATAAACATATTGATGGTCTTGTTGTGCGTTGGCAAAAAAAGGTTAATGGTCATGAAAGGAAATGGAATAAAAACACTCGATGGTTGTTGGCATAAAAATATTAAGGGTCTTTAAAGGGTATTGAATTAGAAATAATGATGCATTTGAAGGGAGAAAGCAGAAAACATATTGATGGTCTTCGGATGATTGCATAAAAATATTAATTTCCTTGAAAGGTTATTGTATAAGAAATATCAATGCACTTGAACGGACATAGCATACATTTTATTTATTGCTGTGGAGTGTAAAGTTTTAAAAATATCAATGGTTTTGAAAAGTTATGCTATAAGATATAGTCTTGGTTTTGAAGGGACATAGCATAAAGCATATTGATGGTCTTGAAGCGGGGTGGTAAAGAAATATCCAGGGTCTTAAAAGGAAAGTTTATAACAAATACCAATGGTCTTGAAGGGACACAGCATAAAATATGTCGACGCACTTGAAAAAGCATCGCATAAATTCTGATGATTCGTATTTCGTAGCTTATACCTGAAAACGTGCAATGTGAAAAACTTTATAGGAAGTAAAATATGTTTTTATCATTCATAGTCATGATCAAGTTTCATTTATACATGAAATATAATATATTAGAAAAGAAAGGAAAAAAACTTACGAGAAAATTTTAGAAACCATTACTCCGATACCCAATTCACAACAGACTAGCAAATATGCAAATATCATATCTCTTCTGAAATTCCGTTATCGTTAAAGGCTTACGGTCATATATTTTTGAAATTCCATTTCTCATACGATCAGCAAATTTAATCAACCTCAAAACTGGCCAGTAATTTGATGGTTAATCGCTTGTGATTACCAGGTACTGTAACCACTGGATTTAGGATGGTGTAATGGTTAACGTATTAACCATTACTTTAACCATTACACTTAATTCCAGTTGGTTTTCTTACATCAAGTCCATCTACTGTGGTAAACGTATGAATGGTAATTCTTCTCGCAGATCTGGACCTGTAGCAGTCGATTTTTATTAAGTCCATAAAATTCATATATATATATATATATATATATATATATATATATATATATATATATGTATATGATGTCATCCACTGACAGACTGTTTCGCTGTATCACAGCTCATCAATGCGGCTAGGATCGAAACCCGACTGAATTTATCCGGTTGCCTCTAGCTAGGATCGAAACCCGGTATCAGACGGATATTCTACCACTAAGGTGTCGGCGCACGGTCGGGATGAAGGTGGATTTTTAGCGTATTTATTTTTGGAAACACGCCCAGTGACCGACAGTGACTCAATTCGGTTTGCGAAGAGTCTCGCTATATAGCTATAATAGTCACTGTTTACAAACCCATACCTCAGCCCTAGAGTGCTCAACTGGAATTAAATTTAATTCAGGAGCCAATATGATGTCATCTACATATATATATATGTGTGTGTGTGTGTGTGTGTGTGTGTGTGTGTGTGTGTGTGTGTGTGTGTGTGTGTGATGAAAGCGAAATGTTCTTTTGTTATAGTTACCTTAAATCCAAAATTCAAAACGGGAGACACTACTTACTGCGTAACATTCTTTCTGGCTAATCTTAACTTTGTGTTATACTATTATTATTATTTTTTGTTTTAAATGTTGATAATATAATAAAATTCATTTTCTTTTTAAATTTTGGAATTAATGTAACTATAACAACAAAATATCTCCCTTTCATTGTTTGACTTCATAAAGTTGGACGCCAAAACGCGTCAGCACAAACTTTCTTATTTGTTCAATTATTATTCTGATACCGATTTGTCTTAGCCACGAAATTATTCTGGGAAGTTTTACTATATTGTCAAGATGGAAAAAGAAAAAAAAATATTAGCATAAAGGAAGTTAACATAAGTCAGAAAGAGGCTTACTCTGATGTGTGTCTCTTTTTTTTAAATTTTGTATTTAATGTTACTATAAAAACAAAAAAAATGATTTCACTGTTTGACTTCATAAAGTCGGAAGACGAAATGCGAATTTTCCAATGGTGTTCTTTGTCTATTATCTTAACATGATCCCATAGGGGACAGTGATCTTCCTTCTCTCTCCATATAAACTAATTCGTAAACTTAAGGAATCAGCACATATGCTAGGCCACAAAAATCTCCTGAGCTGACCAAGCATAGAAATAAATACAAATAAATACCAGTAATAAGGAGTGCCACAGAAAAGCAATGATAACAAAGTTGCAATATGAGCTCTGGTAAAAACATGGAATGATAACAGCAAAATTGCCATATGAGCACTGGTAAAAAAATTGTTGCTGAAAATATTAGGTTTATAATACCCAGAAATTCATACCCAGATGTCCTCAAGGACACATGCCACAGTGGATAAAGGCGTTGGTTGGATCCAGATCACACACACCCAAAGAGTGTGAGTTCAATACCTGGTTAAGGCAGTGGAGAACTTTCAGAGGGAAAATTGGCAGGAGACATCGTGACATGTGGAACTAGAACAGTCTACCCCAGTGAGCGAAATAAAGGGTTCAGTTCGAGATTCCAACCACCTGAAGAAGGCCGGAGCGTACAACGGCCGAAACGTTGTGACAAATATGGCGACAAAGATGAGGACAATAGTCCGACTAATGTAAACAATTATAAATAGATACATTTTCATATACACCTCCTTAACAATCCTGTCTATAATTACATCTTTTCTCCCCATGAGTAACATTATTTCATACCCATCTACTTCTTACGAATACCTCGAGGATATATAGCGTGTATTCGATGCAAACGTTTAAGTTATCAGATGTGAAATTACATCTTATTTTTAGAAGGTTACAGTTCATGAAATTATCAGGCATCCACAGTATGAAAACGAAAAAATTCTTCATTTTTCGCGCTTTTTTTTTCGCTTGGTTTGTTTCATATTTTCATGGCAAAATATGCCGTTACCCTGATCTGTCAGCCATTTTATATTCCACATCAGTATTTTTGTGTTTTCTCAAAGTTACGATCACTAATATATATCGATACTATTTGAATAAGGCGAAAACTAGGAGATGATGATCATAAAATATTTTGGAATCAGTTTAGAAAATTGCAATGTGCTGTGAGAGAATTCAAGGAATTCTACGTGGCTGCACCTTTGAAGACACCGGTTTCCTACTCAGTGTGCAGATTCTTCCATTACACAGTGGCTTAAAAATAAACCTTCGAACAATTCGTTGACCACAAATTAATATCGTGGCAATTTGCAGAAATAAGCAGATTTTAATCACGGATTGTAAGATACTGCTTAAGACAATCGAGACCGAGATGAGTTGTATATGTTTGGGGGAGATGAACTGTCTAATAGGCGTCTTCCCAACTACACTGTCCACTCTCTTCATATCTCTGATTTTCACGAGCCCAGTCACTGTCATTTTTTTTGTCTTACCATCTTCGTCTAAAAATGTAATTTACTGTTATTCAGTGACTTTCTTTTTCCAAGGAGATTGTATATTATGAATTCCACATAACAGGCCTAATAAGCATCGTGGATATAAATCCATGTTTGTAAAAACTCTACTTTTTCCATTTAATCACCTGACACTGTTTTATCACCAGAATAATTTGAATTTGACGAAATAAACACCCGCATATGTAAGCTTATTTGTTGCTGGTAATATTAAATGAATGGTTATTTTCCAGAGGATCGTCTTAATTAGCCGAAATTTTCCAACCTTCGAACGCCAAAAATGAAATCACATGTGTCAAAAAAACTAATATATATATATTTAAGAGGTTACTAAATAAACATTTCCTTGAAATATCAAACATTATACGATCAGTTAGCAGCCCAGAATATTTACTCAGTAATACAGCTCATTATTAACATTAATCAAGTTGGTCCTTATCAAATCCCTTGTGCATTGTTACACGGATTTTCGCTGATTCGCAAACACACTTCCTCAGAAAAAATAAGATGGCGATATGATAATTTCATCTGACATCGAACAAAAAAAAGAAAGAAAGGAAAAACCAGGAAGGAAGAAATAAAAATATAGAAGACGAGGCAAATTATAATACATCCAAAGGAGAGTCACTTTAATCAACTAATTGAAAGCTTTGGACACATACGACGCTAGGTTTCATCAAATTAGGACACATTAATCTTTTTTTAATTGAATTTTCATTTGTCTGGTCGATATGTCCATACTGTCTACTTATTCTATGCAGTTCTGTCGTCGTACATGTTCGAATGTGAAGAAGAAATTATTTTAATAAACGTTTTATAATCCTCAGTTTTATGCGATAGACCGGCAAAGGTAAAATGCTAAACAAATCTAACTCAGACATATCCTATACATGTTCGAAGAATGAACATTTCTAAGCCAAACACTCATTGATAACAGCAAATGTTCTCCAGGTACAGATACTATTAAACATATCATGCACACACAGAGACACCGACACACACACAAACACACACACACACACACACATATATATATATATATATATACATATATATATATATATATATATATATATATATATATATATATATATATATATATATATATATATATGATATTGTTATTGGGTACCTAAATTTGGGTAGACGCTCGGTTTATTTTAAATAGTCTTGTTTCCTCTGCATGTTCGTGAAAAATTATGAAAGAATATGCATCCTCTTGCAGGCATCGAGCGTGCGTCCTGCGTTATCGGAAAAAAAACTCAAAACTTTCGTTTAATTTGACGGGCTTTAGGCAATTGTCTACAAAGAGCTTTACAATCAAGAAAGTATCTATTTGCTTTTGAACCACATTTCTCTGTTCAAATTCCTGAGTTTGGAATTTACGAGTATATGATTGTAGGCTCGGTGAGGTCAAATTTTGAAATGATTTAGCTCCATGTACTTGGCTGGTAAAATCTTGATTATCAGAAATTGGATACCTATCAGGAAGGGTAATCGCGTTCAGTTTGCGGTAATCACCACAACGTCTCAATGAGCATGATTTTTCTTTTGATGCCATGTGATGTGGTGAAAATCACTCGTTTTTCGAAGAGCGAATTATTCCATGTTTAGCTATGCTTGGCAACCTTGAGTTTATCAGAGTCAAGTCGACAAGGAAGACGACAAGGTCGTAAGTAGAAAGTTCGACCAGTTGTTTCAATGCAGTCTATGGTGTTATTTTTTCGAACAGGAGTTTTGAATTTTGGATCGGTTGTCTTGATAATGGAATAATATTTCGGAAATTACAATATTTTCTTCTGCTCCTACAACTTTGGGATTAAGAAATTCTGCGTAGTTTAAGCAGCCTATAAATCTGACGTCTGACTTTGAGTCAGTCAAATGTTATCTTATAATTAGCGAGTAACATACTATAATGGTGGCAAAAATCCGTACCCAATATTGGAGTAATGAAAGTCCATTTAAAATTGCGTCGTAGCGACAAATTAAGTGTCATGTATTTTTGTCCATATGTGTGGGTAATCGAACCATTTAAAGTTCGTAATGTGAGCTTTCACAGGTTCATTAATTTTTCTGACTTGAACGCTGGGATTAGCAATATGTGTGCTCCACTATCTATCAATAATATTGTTTTTGAATTTCTGCCAATTATATGGAAGATTCGTCTTGAGATTGAAAAGCCAATGTGTCATGCCGACAAAGATTCGTTTCCCTGTAATTGCTATGAGATGTGGATTTTTTACTCCTGTTACCAGATCTGGTGTGATAGTAGCAGATATCGTTCTTTCCTTTTGATTATGCTCCTGTATCATTGTTTGCTTCTCGACATAATGCGATTATTTTGTCTCATCAATTTTTGGATAATTTAGATAAAATTTTCATATTCGCCTATTTAACAATTTATTTTCCGTGAACATTTAACTAGGTTGTCTTGGGTCATATATTCCATCAATTTATCAGCCGCATCGCACAGTTTATTCATGGTCACACTGTTTCCAATTGCCCTTAAGGATATATGAAGCCTTTGTAGCAACTTTCCTATAAATGTGTTAAAAATCATATTGTCGTACAGGATCAGTAAACGACGAAGTAGTTGAAATGGTTTTAATTTCCAATAATTGTTGTAAGCTTCTTCTCTCAGATAGTGAAATTCGGAGTATTAACATCTCTTTTAATTTGTCGGGGGTGGATTGTGGGGGATTTAAACAGGAGATACCGTAGAAACGTGGTTGTTTCTTGTGGTAATGAAAAAAAAAAGCACTCGAATTTTTGTATTTTTGATGAAATATTTGCAATGAAAAAAAAAAACAGTTCATTCTCATTGACAGAGAATACAGATATGTTTTCAAAGGCAGCGGCTAATTTGGCTTCCGCCATTACTCGTTGTCTGTATTTGTTTTAGTTTTGTAAAATAAAATGCGCATGCATGTCACGTATCAAATTGTTGTAGCAAATAAAAAATAGTTTTCATCGCTTAATGATATAGGATATTATATTGAAAATATATTCCGGAAAGTAGCTTCAATAAAAAAACAATATAAAACTGGAAAAAAAAGATTAAGAATAGATCACAGTCGCTGCTTCTTTCATAAAAATAAATATCTATATTTCCTTATTATTTATTTATTGAATTTTTTATTTATTCTTGATAATTTAGAATATGCTTCAAATACGGCATTCGTTAAAAAGTGAATAATTCAGTAGGCTTGCCCTATGTGATTGAATAGTAAAAATTAAGGTAAATATGGCGCTGAGGATGAGAAGAAATGTGTTCAATGAGATGGGTCATTTGATCGCTCAGTAGCGGCATTATTCCCGTTATTTCGCGATTTTCTATGGCGTTTTCTGAAAGAGAAATATATATGTTTTTTTTTACAATTACTATAGGTTACCGTTAATACTTATAAAATATTTTATCTTAAAATTTTACTAATTCCAAGTCCAGTTCCGTGAAAGTTACTTTTGTTTTACTCAGAAAATTACTAATTTAAAATCCTTTAAGATAAATTATTTCAAAAGTTACAGAAATTAGGTCAATATTTAAAAATATCAGTTTAATTTAAAACTTATGAAAGCTTACTTGTGTGATATTTCAATTGAAGGAAAAATAAGACGTTCTTTTTTATTATGAAAGATTTATTTGTCGTGAGTACCAGGTTATTGATTAGTGCAATGGAAGAATACCAATTATTGTAGCAAATTTAACAAAAGGAAAATTTAATAAAGGGCGTATTCAGTTAGATGTAAATTGTATACAAAATGAACTGTTCACAAATACTTAGTACTCCGATGGTGAGTTTTAGTGTCAAGCGTTCAACGTGAAAATTTCATTCATGAGTTCGAAGAAACGAAAACCCGGAAGAGAGATTTACTTTACGTTTCACGGTTTTTATATAAGAGATGTGCTGCTGACACAAGGTTTATTTCGAAACGCTACGGCTATTATTTTATGGGAAGATATGCAAGCTGTATCCATGCATTAAAGTCCTCATGATAAGAAACAACGATTATGTGAACATAGACGAGAAAATTGAAATCAACATTCAATCTATTTTATACTTAAAAGCTTAAACGCAATCTTCAGACGAGAAGATTGCGTTCAATATGAAACACACAGTCGCAGTTATATATATATATATATATATATATATATATATATATATATATACATATATATATATATATATATATATATATATATATATATATATATATATATATACATATATACATATATATATATATAT
>OZ010595.1:28152199-28189699 GCA_963932145.1 Acanthosepion lycidas | reverse complement strand
TTTGGCCTAAAGATACAGTCAATCAGTGGTTAGTATTTTTCTTTATTTTTTTAGTCATTGCGTATATATATATATATATATATATATATATATATATATATATATATATATATATAATCAATGTTTGTCGGCCACTGAATCTGAAGAGTAATGAACAAGTAGAGAGATGTTTTACAGAAGGATATTCGAAATAGGTGAGGAGCGAAAACGTTTTAAAGATCAAAACTACACTTATATTTTGAATCGGGAAGAGACAGTTGATAATTCTACGACGGGTATTGAAGAGAAAAGTCTTGGGACCTGTTACACTCACAGGATATACCGAATGCATAAAAAACAGGGTGAATTTGAATCACTTACGTATATTACTCGATTTTCCCGCAGGTAAATTCATGAAATGGATAGAAGATCACATTTTGGGAATTATTTTTTTTTTAAAGACATTCAATGCTAACCGCTGCAAATGAAATAATATTTGCAAAGATCATTATCCCTTAGTTCCTGAAGGGACACAACACAAAGTGAAGATTATTTTATGTTGAAGTTATTACATTGCTAAATAGCCAACAAAGTAATAAGAAGCAGGATTTATCCAAAAATAAATAATGGCAAAGACTTTGAACTACTATGTAATATTTAACCTCCTATATAGTTCTGAATGATGCAAAAATCTCACCAAAAAGGCGACTGAAACAGAGTTCTACAAAAGAATGCTGAGCATAACATAAACGGATCATGTGAACAATGTGGAAGATTTATGAAAACTGGGAAGGAAATATACAATTGTTTTTAGTATAAAATATAATTACAATTTATGGTACACTTAATGAGTGTAATGGCTTGGAGACAATGGCACTAACATTAAATTGAATTCAAATGAAGGACAGAGAAAAAACGAAAACATCTCTTGTAAATTGAGAGCAGAGACTGAATTAAGACACAAGAGATTACATAATGTGGAAGAATTACGAGCAAAAACTTTATTAATGAGAGAGAAGAAATCAAAAAGAGTAATCTGGAGGAGAGTAGATAACGATTGAAACTGCATTTAAGTTTTTGCAGATTAAAGTTGGCTGGAAAACATGGAGCCAAAAAGGATTTCCACATTTGAGGAGTGCAATCAAAGAAATTGTTAGCATAGAATTTACGGTTGCTTCTAGCCAGCGCAACTTTAATTTGATGAAATCTCGACATCAATCTAGTACAGCGCTCAAATGAAAAAAAATTTAAGTACCATAGCGACGAGCTCATCAAAACAATCACTATGAATCTGAAAGTAATACTTAGCAGGTAAACATTGATTTTATCTAAGAATCATACGAAGTTGTGGAGAGACAGGTTCACCAATATCCTCAACGGGCATGACAAAAAGAAGAAGCTTATAACAATTCGTGTTGTCATCCCAACATTTAGGCTGTTGTGGACTAAGGCCATTTTCTGATGTCATTTGTTTCCTGTATGCTTCAGGGAATTATAAATTAAGTAATAGCGTCATTAAACTTTACGGTATTTATTTTAAGAGGCGTTGAATAAAATTGTTCGCCTGTTGCGGGTATTTTAAGACTGTTAATTAATTACAAATGACAAAGAATAATAAGTTTGAAATAGCGAAAATAAATGTCCAGCCATCCAGAAAACGAAATGTATATTTTTTAGCAAACAGACTAAGATTTGAACTTCGAGTTTCAGACAAAAAAAATCATGAAAGTAAAAACATAGATTGATGAACGTAGGTAAAAAATATCATTTTTCTACCAGAATTCATTATTGGCGCTCAAAATCTTAATGACATAAGTTATGCAGATGACACAGCTGATAGTAGAACCACAAAGAAAACTACAGGAACTCATACGGAAGGTAGTAAGAGGCAATCAGAATAAAGGATAAAACAATAATTACCATAAGACAAAGTTTGGGTGTCATTGTTAGGGATTATGAGCGATGTCAAAGAGACGATATTTGCTAAGTGCTATAAATGACAGAAAGTAATGACCCATGATTGCATACATCCCGGAGGTTTATGGCATAGAGAAGAATTAATTAAAAAATATGCGTGATTAAGTTTGATGTTTTACTCTTTGGATATACGTTGTATTTCCAGAGACGAAGAAAATATAAGCAGACAGCATTAACAATTTCGTTATGGATGGGAAAACAATTCTAGTAATGTCATGGACTTGTTGCGAATTTACTAAAATTTTAATCACAATAACTGACATGAAAACGTATTAATTATATATTGAATCGAACTTTGAAATGAAATAATTATAATTATAAAACCGTATTGTAGAAGTCAAATTACGTATATTATAAGAAATGTAAGGAAATTGTGACTAACGTTAAAAAGAGAAAAGTCGCTCTTTCTTATTATTTGAGCTTTTCATGTCTATCGAAATTGTGAAGAAGTGAGATGGTGTTCCATTTAACTCTAGTGATTTACAGTGTTCGTTCGAAGGCCTTTTTCGTTTAATATTTCTCGGAAGATATTTCTGCTGCTTCTTTATTAGGGTACGTATCGATTGCCTTCTAATTCTTATTACGTTAAATATTCCCCTTTCGTAAATTTTTCTAGCCATTTATAGTTTAGTTTTAATCAGGAGAGCCACATTTGTCATTCATATTGCGTTTTTAGCTTTGTGGAAATTATCGAAAATGAGATTCTCTATTTCATCTCAAATCAGAGCAGGATTACTATTTACAAACATATTGAATATCACAATCTAATTTGGATCCACGTGAATCATTGTAAATGAGTGGCACCTTGTGGAAATGGCAACATTATATTAAAAATGGAACTGGGACCCTAGACATCTTAAAAGAATTAGAATATATGTCGAAAAGAAAGTGTGGCGCAGAAGAATAGTACACAAATTTACCCGCTGTGGAAGAATTAGGAAGGTCTAGTCAGTTATCAAAAATGTTCTATCAGGTTGTTTTAAGAATGTCTTTTAAAGTAAATTCATTTGCATACGTCTCTCAAGACGCTCGGCACCATCCTTTTTCTGCTTTATAATAACGGGTTGTCTAAGTACATCCTCAGATGCTGATGATACCAGAACTTTATACCTGTAAATATGTGGATGGCAGTTGATATCTCCTCTGATCTAAGTCTGACAGCTCATCGGGGGAAAGATTGAGTTGTATCATTCGCTTTCACCAAAATAAGGCTAGTAAACTTCCATCACCACAGAGTAGATCATTAATCAGCAACAATCTTGATAAGAGAGCAAACCCTCAACGGGGCCGATTACCTGGAACGCCTACTGTATCTGAAAGTGGCTGCTGACTTCAAATTGAATAGTTATATTCATGCGATCGGAATATATTTTCGAAGAATACTCAGTTCAATCTATCACCCCTGGAGGTCTTTATTCTCAAGAGAAGAAACCATGAACGAAATAAGAACATATTTAGCACACAGTGGAAAATATGATCCCTCTTACTGATGTGACATTCTTATCCGGTTTCTCTCTCTACCCTTCCATCTTTATAAAAATTATTTACCGTTCGCTTGATGGTTTTTGTATGGACATTAAAGATGGAAGCCAGATTATGAATGTTGGTACCATTACTGAAGGCTTCAATGATGTTTTTTCCTCTCACCATTGCTCAGATGGGAAGACATGGTGGTGCTGACACAAAATGATTTTAACCTACTCTCCTTCTACCTGAATAAGTTAAATTGATTTTTAGGGATTCTTACGAGAAGTGTTGTAAAGATGGCAAAACTTCTTATCAGAAAACCTGGAAAAAACTCAATTATTTTAGCGTTTTTTAGATATCTACCGTTTTCTGGGATGGACAATTATCCCGTGCTGTTACACGATTTGGTCAATATTATATGTATATAAAATATATTATTAGGTTGGTGCAAAAATAATATCGTTTTTTGACGTTAAAAATACGTCAAAAAACGATATTATTTTTGCACCAACCTAATATTTAATTATATTTTTGAGATGATTTATTGTAAATATTTCCACTATTTACATTGTTCAGAATGTTATTCTCGTCATATTCATGCGGTAACGGGTTATATAGGTTTCGAACTTCGTCCACTCGTGTTCATTGGTCTAGTTCCAAGTATCATGCATTTTTTATGGATATACCAATTTCAATTAATTCCTTTTGGTATTAGGTTGGAGCAAAAAAATATCGTTTTTTGACGTCAAAAAACGATATTATTTTTGCACCAACCTAATAGCTCAACTCTCCAAATTTTTGGTAACCTCTACTGTGGACGTGTATTGAACTCACAAGACTTAGATTACTGGATTACTTCATCCAACGAGTTTATCGACTGTGCCATGTGCAGTTGGAAACGCATATCACCTGACATAAGGCCGGTGTACAACAATCGAAACGTCCAGTATATGGCAATAAAGATTAGTAAAACATACCAAACAATGTAATTAGTGATAATAAATTATATTAGTAAATAGTGATAAATGTATATAATATAAAAATATTTATAAAATCAATATGCGTAAATAAAATTTAAACTAGTATACTTGCCTAAGTATTCAGCCAGAACTTACGTTAATGGAAACGTATTCATATTCGATATAATGTATGATCATTGGAAAAAAATAATATGATTTCTTTTTAATTAAGGTGTTTATAGAAATCGTTCAGTGAGGAGAGAATTAACCAATTTTTAATGGAACAATTTCAGATTAGAAACTATCAAGTGAGATCCTTTTGAAGAAATATATTTGACATCATTAATTATATATTTTGTGTCATATATAAATAAGTGTGATATGTGTTAATAAAGTCAATATGTTTTATAATACGCTAACACAGGTGTCGCTCAAGTAGGAAAATAAGTCGACGACAGTTTATATATTTTTCTTTAACTCCATATATATATATATATATATATATATATATATATATATATATATATATGTATGTATGTATATTAATAATAAGAAAGAACAGTAAGATATATAATCCGGTGTTCTTATAGATATTTTTATTTTTACAAAATAGTGCTCAATGTAAATTTACAGAGCATTAATATTATAAGTTAATAGACTTAAAATATGGTTTTTCGCTACACAGTTCCAACCATGTTTCAAAAATGGAAGCTAAAAGCCCCGAATTTAATTTTGTACTTAAAGACATTAGTTCCATTTCATCCTCAAGCGAATTTTTCTAATGTCTTTAATTTAAGTACAAAATTAAATTCGGGGCTTTTAGCTTCCATTTTTGAAACATGGTTGGAACTGTGTAGCGAAAAACCATATTTAAGTCTATTAGCTTATAATATATATATATATATATATATATATATATATATATATATATATATATATATATATATATATATATATATATATATATGTATGTATGTATGTATATGAAATTTAAAATTACTTTAAATCCGACAAGTGGATTACCTGATAGAAATGTGAAAACCTTCATAAATTTGATGTATGTCTTTACTTGATAATCCCCAAAATGTCGATCTTATAAAAGGTTTCCGTCTCTAAGATTTGATATGCATACACATACATGTTAAATCTAAAAATATATTAAAAAAATTAAATCTTACATTGGCAACATATTGTCATTTTTTATTTACTTTTGAGAAACTGTCTCTCCTAATCTAAGTATCGCAAAACAATATATATATATATATATATATATATATATATATATATATATATATATATATATATATATGTGTGTGTGTGTGTGTGTGTGTGTGTGTGTACAGCCATCATTTATTCTGGTATAGTCATACTTGTCTATTGTTTGATATTTTACAGCCAGTTTTTTCATTGGTGTTCTTTCCTATATCCAACGCCAACGGTGCATTTCATAATGATCTTGCACATGCTGTTGTGCATTGTAATATAATCAAACAACGCCATTTTTATCCGTATGAGTGTCAAGAAACGATTTCTTTAACCCATAAAACTTACAAAGACTGTGCTCACGTACGCATTGTTTTTATGCTCCCAACAGAAGACACCAAGCAGTTTTCTCATGCACTGTTTCTCAACCTCTTGCATCCTTCTCGCTGTTTCTATTTGGTTGGTGGAAAAATAATGACGTAATAATGTCGTTTTTTGACACATTTTTAACGTCAAAAAACGACATTGTTACGTCATTATTTTTCAACCAACCTAATATCAACAGTGTGCACGTTTCATATGCATGCAGGAGAATAGAGACTACCACCGAACCAGTATTCCGTAAGAACGCTGATTTTTCTCCTTCATATTCTTACCAATTTGTCTATAGCCACTATGACTGTGTACTTCAGGTTTTGAGGTACCGGCTTTAGACAAGATTGGTCTCAAATATTCAAAGTTCGACACTTGCTCTAGTTAATTCCGTTCCTGGTAATTTTGATACAGGCGTAACTGTTTGTACTATTCAGCATTACTTTGGATATCACGGTACTGACCACCATTTCATATGCTCCAGTTTTTTTCAAAAGGTTTGTTGGTCAAGTCCTTGAGCTTACTGTTACTACCAGTTATGAGGTCAATGCCAACTGCAAAACGTAGGTTAATGGCGGGTCTACCACCAATTACTTGATCATGGTCGCTAATGTTTTCTTGCATGAGTTTTTCTAGAAATAGATATAAAAAAAGTGGGTGAAACTAGGCCTCAGTGTCTCACGTAGACAGTTGTTCGAAAGAATTCTCCCATTTGTTTTCCCAGAAGAACTGCGATGTGGGCATTTTTAGATAGGGCCTGGCGTGCTTTCGTTATCCAAACAGAATTCCCTAAGGATTTGCCAAATTCCATCGTGTCAAAAACGATCAACTGTTTTCTTGAAAACGACAAAGTTCATTCTGAGGAATTTATATCTTTATGTATACATACATATATGCACATTACCCACACGCACACATACACACCAATACATACATATATACATATATATATATATATATATATATATATATATATATATATATATATATATATATATATATATGTATGTATATATATATATATACCTGTCTATATTTCTGAGATGAGGTATTTTAATTATTTACAATATTTATATTCATCAGTCTGTTGGTTGGGGATGAGTCAATCAAGATTTTCATTACGCAGGTAATATAGCACTGCTGGTAATACGTGTGAACTATTTTATTTGCATATTAATTAAAAAGAATTAATTTTGATGTATTGGTCTTTGAATATATGTTATGTTTTCAGAGACAAAGACAAAGAAAATAACAACAGATAGCATTAACAGTTTCATCATGGATGCGTAATTTTAGTAATTCTGCTGATGTTATGGAGTTGTTGCTACTTGACTAAATTTTCAATCAATATATCTTGCCTGAAAAAGTATTAATGATATATTGAATCGAACTTTGAAATAAATTAAAATGTAATTATAAAAAAGTATGCTATAAGCTAAATAAAGAATACACATTAATGACAAAAGAAAGAAAATTGTCGCTGAGAATGTAAAAGAAAAGACGCTAATGAATGAATTCACAAAACAATAAACTTATACCTCTCCACAATCTCTACAAAAAAGCTATGATAGGAAAACATCGGAAGGAAGCGATGTTCGACCGTTTCCTTGTCCGGCGCCAGTCGCAATAAAGCTATTTTTCTTTACAAATATATCAGGCTTCGTTCAATCATTTTGTTTCTGCTGGAATCTAATTACATTTATTGATTATTTATTATCACTCATGCTAAAAATAAATTATCCGTATCTGTATATATCCGAAAGATATAATGATACGTTGAAACAATTATGAACACCAAGGAAGCTATTGAATTGATGCATTAATTTTAATAAATTGAAAGCGAATCTATCAACCATACATAAAGAAACTAAAATAATTCGCGTCAATTCATCCAAAAGAACAAACAAAACCAAAACACTTGTGAATAGTAAATATTACATTGATGAAACGGTTACGTCATTACCATGTTGAAATAATCGGTTCTTGACAGATGAGCGAAATTAAGTATCATCAACTCTAATCAGTACCTAGATTGTTAAACGTTTGAGAAATCCAGGTGCTGTATTTTGGGATGTGCAGTGAGAGGGTGGTGTAATGGATGAAGTCACGTAATGGGAATTTGATTTTCAAATTCCATTGTTGTTCGTTATATGTATCACACGCAAATACGTTTGGATGATTATGATTTGGAAAGAGTCATGATCATCCAAAAAATGTCATAACTGTTTTTATCATTATTATCGCGTAAACCTAACGACCCATGCATTTCCATGATCAGGGAAAAGCCAACGTCCACCAAAGGAGTATCGCATACTGATAATAAGGTTACTCTCCTTTATTTTTTTCCGGAGGGAAAAAAATGAAGATGAGTAGCCTTCTTTCAAACAGGAGCAATTTTCCTTTATTTCGATAAAATTCCTCTCCGAATATTTCGAGGCTTCAGTTTGCCTGTTGCACCGTTTCTGGGAAATTTAAGAAGCGAATTTATGAGAGAAAATATCAATATAGGTACGAAAGGCACGTTGCTTTTGATGTAAAATCGCCGCCTAGATTATATTGAAGTATTACGAAAATTGACTAAAGGTCATTACACCCATACACAAATAGTTCGTTGGTAAATAAAAATAAGGCGGGGTCAGATCAAAATTAGAAATCTGGGGTCGAAGTAAATCCTTCTCGCAAATTCTAAGTCCAAAACACCAATACCGTAAAGAAACTGTGTTGAAAAATCTACAACTTGAAATATACACTTAGCCATTTTTTCATCCCAATTAGCGTTGATAGTTCGAGACTGATAATCAAACAGATGGATTACTACATTTAAAGCCTTTACTAAAATATCCCCGATCTTTATTTTGATATCAACAAAAAGCACAGAAAACAAGGACGCATTTTTGTGGAACAGCCTCGTTTTATCCTTCATTGCCACAAATTACTACGATTTTTTATTGACTGTGTGTGATTAATATTAAAACAAATTCATGTGAGATGTGTTATAAATATGACTTATCCAATGTGTGGTGTTTTTTTCTTTTTTCTGTGTTAATAGGTCACCACTTCCTTTTGCAGAGTTTCTTCTCGTATCGAATAAGTCAGGTGAAAAGGAACTCTCCCAATTCATGTTAGGAGATTACAATCTTCTTACCATATACACCTTTCCGTGGGCAGTGTTATATATAAGGGTAAAACACAATTCAACAGCCTCTTTTAATTCTTGTTTAGATTGTGTTCAGCAACATACATTATTCTGTGAATCCAACTACAGTTAAACGATTAAAAATTCTCTACCACCTTCACATCAAAAGACGGCAAACCACTTCATTGGTTTTAGTGCATAATTGTTAAATGTCGTTGCATATAATGGCCAAATTCACCACTGGATTCAAAAAGTAATTATATCAATTGCATATCAAACCACATTCATTTCAATCTTACTCTGCCAACATCCCTCTACACTGGATTCGACCTTCTACAGTTTTTTCTTTGCAGCGATTTCTAATGGTGAAATTTATTCCAGACACTGCGCGTCATAAATGGACATCCGATTTATACTGTAATGTAATGTTTGGCAATTAGAAATTTAAAAACTATCCATACTAATCTTGTGACTGTGATAAATTTTATATGAAAACGTATTCGACTTACCTCTCAAAATTAAGAGCCGAATTCATTCTGGCCTTCAACTGACGTATAATGACAGGACGGAAAAACACGAAAGAGAGTATTCTTCAATGAAAAAAAATAGCAATTTTCATTTAATTCGTTAAAATTCATGTCCAAATATAAAACGTCAATTTGCAGCTCTTTATTCACCTTGTTTAACCTACGAACTTGTCAGAAAACTCGAGGCTTCCTTTCTGACATTTATATAAATTATAAAATCGGATGAATTATTTGCGAATTTAAAAATATTTGATCTTAAAGATGGAAGCTGGTGAACACGATGAGAAACCAGAAGTATGAAAACTTATGAAAACATCAAGTGTATTGTAGGAAATGTGTTTCACAAACAACATATAGAAAAATAGATGTAACATTTAATTTTGAAGTAACCTACTTAAAGAATTAAATGTTGTTTTACATGCAACGTTCTCGACAAATTTAGTAAATTCTAGACAATAATCTTTTTCTACCAATGCAGGGTATATTGAATTACCAGCAGTTGACACTGGTGGTAATTACAAACAATACACAATGCAAAACATTCTTTGAATTATTAATGCAATTTAAAATGTAAAGATTATTTTAAATAATACATCAAATACATTTATTGAAATATGACTTCACAAAATAAAAACGTTTTGTAATTTTTTTTTATTATTACTGTACAATCCCTTATATAATAATAAAATAAATTTTGAAAAACTTAGAGCGAGTTTTCTAGCAACCTAATATAAAACCTATGGATTACCACGTTAGAATATGGATTTTGATAGGCGCGAATATCAGCGGTATAAAATCAAAATACTTAAAAAATATTCTTTTTAAATTTGCTTTCTCACCGCTGTAAATAAAAGCACGCTAGTCTGGTAGAGGGCAGTCGGCAAGCTGACTACTTAATTTCAACAAATAAATCCTATGTATATTTAAAAAAATACGTTCACATTATAAATAAAATGCGACTGATATTCTAGAATAGTAATAAGATCCATTCGTTATTTGTTTAGTGTTGATTCCGCATGTAAGTTTTTATGATTCTTCGAGAATTAAAATAATTAATGATGCATATTAATGTCAAATCCTGATTACAGTTGAAGTTTTTTCAGCCCGAAAAAAGCAATCAAAAATCGCAACAAAACTTTCACAGAGTTCTTATTTGACCATTAGCAGTAAGATAATTTAAAATGTACATAATGCGATAGTCCTAAACTTTCATTATTATCTACTTGTATATTCAAACATTATATGGACTCTGATATGCAGCAATTCCTTTGGGTGGAGAGACTGGGTGGATTAGAGGCAGTATAGCTATAAAAATATTATTTTTATATATATATATATATATATATATATATATATATATATATATATATATATATATATATATATATATATATATATAAAAAAAAAAAATAAATAAATGAAGAAATATAATCTTAAGATGTGCTATGTTTATGGGATAAATTACTCAATATCAGAGACAGAGCGTGTGTAAATATAAAAGTGAAGATAGAAGTCAACACTTAGAGGTGACAGTCTGTTTCATGTTAGAAGCAATCGTCAACACACCATATATATTCCTGTGTGTGTATATTTGTGTGTGTCGCACATTTGACTCGCTCTCTCTCGCACACAACGGTATACAGACACGCACGCACACATCCACACACACGCATATATATATATATATATATATTAATTGATTCATCGAGTCTGATAGAAACCACTGGACGGCCGTTTCGTCCTATATTTGGGACTCATCAGCAGTGCGCATCCACTACCGAGGGAATCGAAACCCCGACAGTTAGGTTGGCAAGCGAACACTATACCAACTGCTCCGCCGGGCCTTGCAAATCAGACCCTAAGAAGCGCCGCTCACTCTCACATATATATATATGGAGTGTAACCTGGATCTAAGAAACCCGGATCTAAGAGAAAACCGGATATAAGAGAGATTTTCTCTGGTCCCAAATTAGAGCCTGTGTTAATGTATATAAAATAGATCAAACCCGGATATAAGAGAAACCCGGATATAAGAAACTCCATTATCCAGTCCCGACAACTCTCTTATATCCGGGTTACACTGTAAATATATATATATATATATATATATATATATATATATATATATATATATATATATATATATATATTGGCGTCCGCGTGTGTGTGTGTGATAATAAGAAGACGGAGACTTTAATTATCCTTTTCGTTTATATTTTTTTATTTAAGGAACACCAAAATGTTCATCTCATCAGAACGAAAACCTGGTCCGCGAATAGAGAAATTACACCGGATGGGCACTTTATCTTGGTAGTGGGAAGGGTTTTTGAGAAACAATTGTTGGCTAAAATAGTGTACATTCGGATTGAAGAATTCATTACAGCAGGGCCGACTGGGTTCTATAGCCTTCGATAGCAACTGGTCTACAAGAAGGACAACTCTGAAATCAAAACCTGGGGAGGGTTGTTTGGGGACCCAGGTTTCTATATTCGGTTCTTCAAAAATATTGTTGGTTCTGCACAAAGTCTTCAACACTATAATCAATGTGCTGGTGTCTGAGCTCTCGGTTCCTACTAACTGAGCTGCTTGTCGCTCATACGTTGAATACAACGGGAGATTCCAACACCTAATGACACCCCTAAGAGTTTCATGCTTTACCCATCACCTGAAGAGTGTGTTGTGCTTTAAACTCCGAGTCGTACTACAGTTGAGAGGTAATAGATATAATTATTAATATATAATTAGCTTCTAGTTCTTCTTAGATCCGTTGATTGTTGAACTAAAACAGTCTAGACGCAGGAAATGCTCTAGAGATTCTTACTAAGCTTTGCTTTAACCTGAGACAAGATAAGAAATAAACTACGAATTATTGAACGTTGTGAACTGAGAGAGAAATTCAAACTCATTTACGTTCCGCCAAGTGCATTAATTTATATCTAGTTAAATCGGATTTAGAAGACCCGGTATCATAGCGCGTAGTGTTTTCTTAGACTGAATTCAACATACTAGTTTGAGCGTTTTCTGAGGAATCAACGGTAATGTATAGGATGCAAGTAAGGTGTTAATTAGCTGTGCAGTCAAGAACGTTGATTTTTGACATTTTTTTAGAAATCAACGCTGCATTTTATGTGAAAGTACTGACACCAAAAATTCGATTCATACTTTTGTCAATTTACATTTAAAACTGTCTGAAAAATATGCAAGAATTACCTAATGTTCAATGGCTTTTCCTTAGATTTTCTACAAATCTTACTATTCCAAGAAGAAACAATTACAGACGACATCATTTTCATCAGATACATGAAATGGAATATATCTCAAACCAGAATTCTAATTATGAATCATTACAACCAAAATATACGATTCTTTTACTGTATTCAATAAGTAAGTAAAACTACGTAAAAAAAACTGTACGATGGGAAAAATGGCTACTCAATGAATAAAATATGTTACCTCATGAATTTGAAAGCAAAAAAAAATAGATAAATTATTTAGAAAAATGTGACACATTCGAAACGTTTTTGTGATACATTTCATCCGTTAGGATTTCATCAGACTGGGTTTCGCTGATGTTGCCACATTAAAACAAACGTATGAAATAAGAGACGCAAATAGTTTTAAATTTTTCTGAAAAAAGAAAAATTATTTCCAAATCTTTAACGAGGAATTTACTCTATCAAATGCAAGAATTGCCAGAATGAATACACTGTAGTTTCCCTAAGAAGTTTAAACAAGAGACTATATGAACACATATGGTCCATTTCAAACACACACACACACGCGCGCGCGCAAAAAAACAAAAAAAACAAAAAAACAAATTGGTTGTTTTACCATAAGAAAACTGAACACCATTTTGACCTTGCGGATGCTACTTTGATTGAAAGAGCAAAAATCCACTCAGACTAAAACGTCTGGAAATTGCCTTGATCGCCACGATAAATTTGCATCCAGGCTCTGAGAATAGGTCACCATTCTTGATAAATTTTATATTGTTACAGTGCCAGGGACAAAGTTGCTGGAGAGGAGAGGAAAAATATGTAGACGTGGCAACGTCAGCAATCACTTATTTAATGATCACAAGAATTAAATTCCAAAGCTATGCTTTTTGAAACTTAATTTATATATGCTTCCTCAATAAGGATTTCGCAAAAAATATTCTGGATCTTTATTTATTATCACAAAATCACAAACATTTAAATTTAGTGCAATGCCACCGTTCCAAAATCGACCCGCCCTACTTTGCAGCGAATCTCAGGCAATATCTTGACCGTTGATAATTATTTTCGAATTAGTAAAAGAAGCTAATAGCCTTGTTCTTTAAAGAAAAAAAAACTCATCGTTATGATTTATCCTCTTTTTCTAGTAACTTTGCGGCACTACTAATTCCATTCATTTGCGCCAGTGGCTGATAATATACCCCGTTATATTCTATTTGCAAAACAAAGCTTCGTCTGTTTACACACCATTTCGAATTTCCATTCAGCAAATTAGATATTCGAGACACGAATTTCAAAAACAAAAAAAAAAACAAAAACAAAAAAAACAACAACGAAACAAATTAAATATCTAGGAATGTTTTTTCACGAGAAAAGTGCAACACTGAAATCCAAAGGTGATTTGGTTAGTAAATATGCTTTTCAAAAGCTAAGCAATCTATTAAGAAACAGAAGAAAAAAGAAAATAATACCGAAATGATATATAATATCAGTCCTCCCACATAGCAGCAAATGCTGAACAATCTCATTTATTCTTGACCAGAGTCCGTCTTCGGTATGACGATTAAGTACATCCGGCAGCAAGGCGTCTGATAGGGAGGTTTTGATAAGTATGGAACCGTTTCTTAATTAACGTTGTTCCTAGGTCCACCTTGACACGGGGTTGTAGCAACTGACAGGCTCCACAGTTGACCTTTAAACTGGCTTCAAAGCACTATGAAATTGTTAAAATAGATTTTAATGTAAAAAATACCAGCAAAATATTTTCGGAAAGAAAATTACCATCAATACATTTTTGACCCAAAATATATTACCAGCAATTTTTTTTTAAAAATTGCAATGTAATTGTAAAAAAATATTATAATTAATACTTTCAACTATCTACAAAGACACTCTTTAAAAAACACGTAACGTAACGTAATGTAACCTGATCTATGAATTGATTTATTCCAATGAATACATATTCTATTTATACGAATCTATCGTAACAGTCTTTTTGATTTTAAATAACCCATGATATACCGAAACGCTAAATAAATCATATTATACTGACAAGTGTTTTTTTCTAGATATGTTATTGTTTTTCCTTTCATTAAATCTCTCAATTTATTGAAATGTTACTTATTTTTCTATTATAGAATTAGCTTATGCTTTTAATAACATTTCTATATCATGTCAACATATTCAGCAGCAAACCGAATAAATGATTAAACCATTGTTTAAATTTGGGTAACCTCCCTTTGTTTAAAGATGAAGCTTTATATATGCTTTTCTAGATATAACAATATAAAAACTAATCCATTAATGAATTATTTCCCGCCTTGCAATTATCTCAGATAAATAAATGTAATCCCATTCAGATTGTTAGTAAAGACGGAAGAAAGAGACATATCAGACGATCTGTTTGGTTTTAGTGACAAATATAAAATTATAGACAGAAAGAATGTATGAAAAGGGAAGATAGATGACGCGATAAATTTTTCGCGCCCTTAATGCAGTGTTTATACAAACAGTGCGGCTCTCCTGATAGGTTCGTCGGAAGAACATAGCAGGTGAGTCGGTTTGAATGACAATCAAATATTAAGAAACCGTTTAAAAATACTAATATGCCAAAAATAAATATGATTTCAATCTTTAAAATATTCTAATGGTTTACATTTAATTACATGCATGAGTCCCTCTATGAATTTTATCACTGTAATATTTTTGCGTTATATCGTGTATTAAGAATATAGTAACTAGTGTTCGCAAAATGAAGGAGAGAGTTATCAATTATAATGTTCAAACGTCGAACCAGCGGATATCCCCATTTCACCCTTTCCTCATGCTTTTATTTTTAAATGTATATTTTATCATAGGAATACTGGTGAGTCACGAGCAAATTTCCATTCTATAAATGCGTTCCAGAAAGAAATGTTTCTGAGTCGCTCTATTAATGTCTGCTGCAGTGAAGTATATAGTTTTCTCTTTTTTAAGCATGATTCGTGTTGATTATTAAAGAGAAAAAATCTGAAAAAAAATGTATATGTTGCGATAAAATAAGAAAATAAAATGGAAAAGAATAAAGATTTTTTGCTAAGTATTCATAGAGCTGATCAAAGTTTTGTTGGTTGATTAAGGTCGAAAAATATTTCGGATTATACTAGGCTACTTACAGTTCTGAAGTGGTCCCTGATTTAAGCATTCCCTGGACTCAAGACTGTTTTTAACGTTTTAAGATATTTATTAGCATTCTTGGTTTAATTCGTTGTATTTATTCATTTTAATCGCATAAACGAGATTATATTTTTTTTACTCATTAACATGGTTTTAACTCGCTGTAACTTATTAATTGTTTATTTTTATGTTAATTTATTTTTTTATTCGTCAATATGTTTTAAATGTTTTATTATGTAATTTATAAGATCTCACGGTTTTAACTCGCTGTAATTTATTTATTTTATTTTATGTTTATTTATTCGTAAACATTTTAAACGTTTTATTATATGTATAAGCACTGTCGGCTTAATTCGCTGTAATTTATTTATTAATTTTTAATGGCCGTATTGTCTTATCTCTGTAAATAGTAATTATTAACTGGTGAAATGAAACGTGATGGTAAATAGGTAAAAACAGAAAACATAATTACGTTCTAAGTATCCGATGAAGGGTTGTCCACGAGAAAAAAAAAAATTACCCGTAAACAGCTTAAATAGAATTCGCGCCGTTGTGATTGGCTGTTGGTCAATCTCTAATCAAGTGTGTGATAACTGGGTATATTTATAGAATTGTTCGTGCATTTTTCGAGGGCGTTTCAGAGTCTGATCAGCTCTGAAGGGGTCGATTTGGTGAGGTCAGTATGATGTTTGAAAGACCCGAAACTGCCCAATGATCCATCTCCAGAACATCACTGACGACGCCCTCTAGCGCTAAAAGAGCGTATATTAAAAAAAACAAAACAGGTTTATATATTTTAAGAATAAAGAAGGAATTAAAAAAGAAAGAAGATATATAAAATAAATAAAGAAATAATTTGAAGAAAATGAAAAGAGTGGAGGAGAATTATGAACATTTCTTCGACCTTAATTATTGCTTTGCTTTTCCGTTACCTATTTTTAAATGAATATGTTCCTGAAGATTTGAAAGTGAACTGTGAAAACATCGAATCATCACTAATCAATTATTTTTCAAAGAAAATGGTGGATGTTTTCTGACGGTCTTCAAGTGCGCTCACCACCACCAAGATTAATCCATTCTGAGCCGGTACTTGATATTTTTCCATCTTTTTCATTTGAGACAAGGACTGTATCGAATAAACCATAACAATTTATACTTAAGGAGAGGTCTTCGTGTTTCAATGTCATGACCAGCCAGGACAGTCAAATCCCGTAATGTATCGTGTGTTATTTTCTATTAGGTTGGTGCAAAAATAATATCGTTTTTTGACGTTAAAAAATACGTCAAAAAACGATATTATTTTTGCACCAACCTAATACTTTGGCACTGTAGCTATATTCACAATATCATTGACAGTGGATTATTTTTCCAATCCAATCATATCTCTTGTCTTTGTTCTGTGTCATCTTGGGATACAATCACTGATAATGCAGTTAACCGTCTAATCAGTTTTTACATCCATCCTGCATCTGGTCTCTCCGTGTGTTTTCTGTACATTGCTGTTTATTATTATTTTTATAATTATAATTATTATTATTGTTATTATTATTATTATTATTATTATTATTATTATTATTATTATTGGACGTTGTTAATGTTGTCTACGCAGGTAAAAACTTTGAGCTTATATTCCAAATCGATGCTAATGAGTCATTTTAAGTCACTTAGTGAAACGTTTCGTGGCGATATATTTTTCTGAAGAAATATTTACATCGCGATAACAGTCCTTGTATAAAATTGATTTTCGTCATTTCCAATGCTATTATTGAGTAGTAAACATCAGTAGATCCAGTCGAATATCAAAAATGTTTACCTTACTTGGATTGTTTTTTTTTGTTTATTTTTAATGCCGTAACTTTTACGTCATTCAGCAAAAACATCACAGAATGTATAGCAACGCCTTATATTGAAACATTTAAATTATTAGGAGGCGTGTCAGGAAATTATCTAATAAAATAATTAGAACATTGCGTAATAAACATGGGTACATTGTCTATGCTGTGGTGTTGATCAATTGATAGTGAGATGGTGTCATATTTTACCGTTGTATATTATAAGATATTAAAATCATGTGCATGGCGATAAACTACATCCGGCATCATGACGTCTGATCGAGAGTTTGGATGATTTGAGGAGCGTGAAACGACTTCTTAATTGCTACTGTTTTCAGTTTGCTTATGACCAGAGGTGTCAGCACCTGTTAGTGACCCAGCTATGTGCAAATAGTGAATCCCTAGACCAAAAAAAACATTATGAAATTATAACAATGCTAATTTATAGTAAAAAAAATCTGCAATGCATTAAATAATAAATAATTACCAACAATATATATTTATAATAAAATGGCAAGCACTATATTTTATTGTAGAATTACCAATAATACATTTTAAAACAAAATGGCCAATAACACATCTATCTCTATTTGAAGGTATACAATTGCGTTCTAAATACATTTAGATGAAGCCATACACTGTATTCAAAATATTTAGATTTCACCATTGCTTAGCTCAGCAAACCAAACAACCAATTATAAGGAACACTTTCATGATATTAATCCATGTAATATCTTATAATTTCTTAGAGGCATCAAACTGTCTTCCAAAATATAACTTCAACATAAACGAGACGTATCACTTCTACTAGTAATTATTTCAACACAAACATGTATATGCACATAAGCAGAGTATCCACTACCATGTTTAATTGCGAAAGCAGATTAAAATGCATAATATTATTAATTCGAATTTCTCTAAAGATTTTTTTTTTAAATTCAATCAATAAGAGAATACGCCATGCAGACATATATTTGTTAATGAATTTCATCTCTCTACTTTTTATCTACTCTGCAGAACAGAATATCCTCTCTTGAATTTAATATTCCCTCTATCAACACGCCGGTTACTCAGAGATTTTGGTTTCCCTAAAAGAATAACTGAGACGCAAGTTAAATGCCAGTCCAGTAAAATGAAATTGAACCTAATCGGTGTGTTTGTTCACAAGAGGATTCTTTAGAAGAACAACTTTCCGCCCAAAGCATGGATATACTGCGAATAAATCGCAAGGAATTAATGGGTTTGAGAGAGAGTAAGGGTAAAGGTTAAAAAAAAAGATGATGACTGAAGAAGACGAAAACGGTCTATTGACGTTGGATTTATTTTTTATTAGACAGTAGGTGACAGGGTGCAAGAATCTGGAACTGATTTCCACAAGGGAGAAGAGTGAGAAAACAAGCTATTACAATAGCACTTGTAGTTGCATCTAGAAGTTTCAACAATAAAAGCATGAAACCTAATTGCCGATTTGGTAAAAATGCAAATGGCGCAACCAAGATTATCTGAGGATTCCAGTCAGCTGACATCCTATGTAAATACCAGGACATTGGTGAGTGACAGCAGGGAAGGAATGGAGAATTCTCTCAAGGATCTAAACATGATAGTGAAAATATTGATCAGAAAAGAAAAAAAAACGCAAACAGGGACATCTAGCTGACATTGGAACAGAAGACAAAAGCGTTAGCAAGAAGCATCATCACCAAGTCAGTAAGGATGCAATATCGTATATGAGCGCCCGAAGGAGAAATTTCACTTTACATGGGGTGCTCATGCATGTAGACCAAGTGGGAGATTTTTTCACGAAATATAGGCATGTGGAGTATGTTGCGTCAGTAAGGAGTAAAGCGTTTTTGGACGTACACGACACATTGAAGTGTCGGAGCCAGACGGTCTTTTTACTGCTGGATGGTCTTCAACCCCGCTGATGGTCCTTTTGAGCTGCGGAACATATGCCTAAGAAGCGGTGGAAGAAGAAATGTCTGAGAAGGCCGCTGAAGACAAGAAGGTCGTGAAGAGAGGACGAAAGATGGCAGAACACCTTCCCCAACTACATCATCAGGAGGGACCCGAGCAAGAGAGATAGCAGCAACAACAATACGAGCATAGACAAGACCAACAGCAACAAATGCATCACAAAATCAAAAGCAATAGCAGCAATATAAGCAACAACAACATCAATATAAGCAGCAGCGTCAACCTATGGAGGAGCTATTTTCTTTGAAAACCGGGATGGATTATGATCAGGATATAGAAGAAAAGTGTGAAAAAAGAAAAGAAGGCCGGGCGTAGCAAGGCGTAACGAGTCATGGTAGAGGGCAAGTCACAATCCGCCCAGCTTTGCCACCCATAAATGACGGCCGTCTTCGAGTATAGAATCAGAGGTTGGCAGTGAATATTTCGGAGACAGTAGCCATAAATGACTAAGCAACAGTTAAGGCTAGTAGCTTCAATTCTCTATCCTTGATAATGGCTAAAATTATAGGGGAAAGCGCTCGCCATTATAGGACAGTCCTATTATAGGACATTTGGACAGTTTATTCATATTCTGTGTCCATAAAAGAAACATGTTCGGACACAAGAAAAATGAAATCAAAAGCTTAATTGTAGTAACTTGTCTTTTGTTTTCAAAGAAGCACACACACACACACACACACACACACACACATATATATATATATATATATATATATATATATATATATAGTTTGAAGGTGTGCTATTTTTATGGGGTAAAGTGATCAATATCAGAGATAAAGCGTGTGTAAATACAAAAGTGAATATTGAAGTCAACACTCAGAGACGACAGGCAGTTTCATGCTGGACACAATCCTCAGGCCAATTGTGTCTAGCATGAAATAGCCTGTCGGCTCTGAGTGTTGACTTCAATATTCACTTGTTTATATATATATATATATATATATATATATATATATATATATATATATATATATATATATATAATGGCATTCACTAGTAGGAATGGTGAACAAAAATGTAATTGACTGGAATGAACCGACTTACATTTCCTCGAGGATAAAGATGTCGCCAGTTCAGCTCACCAGTAAAAATTTAACTTCTGATATTCTGGTTTGCCTGAGTTACGTGACTAATTCAATTTTGCGTTTACGATTTCTTTTACAAGAGTATTAAAGCGAAATAAACTTAAAAATCGAAAATCGGACTAATGATTTGAACTGCGAAAAACAGACAACTCTATGGTCTAGAATATCACTTCCTTTATTTAAATAGCGTCTTTCACACGAAAAAAAAATAACAGTTTTTATGAATCCTATTTGATGTGAAGACGTTTTCTGCTCCGAGCAGCGACATCGCATTTTTGGTTTGTTTTTATCTCTCTGGCGAATGGAAACGATCAACAATTCCATATAAAATATACGAGACTGATGTAATTGAAAAGACTAGTTCGGAAGACAATAAAAAAATAGAGATGACTTGCTTATATTTAAATAGGATTCGTCACGTTGAACAAAAATATCTAAACGAATATAGGTGTAAAGTATGAATTGAATATTATTTTATATAGCGAAGAAAAATTCTGGAGAGTTTCTTATTGATCATTATTTTTTAAATAAGATCTTCCAGAGTGTTTGGCGCAAATCTCAACCTGATGTATTATTTATAATATTCATTCAAAGAACTTGCTATTTTTTGACATATTGCTTTCTGAAATTAAATGAATATTATAAACATAAAACTTATTCTTTATAGCACAAATCTCGCTCAGCATATTTAAAATGAGGAAATATCATTCTAATACAATTATTTATTTCCAAAGAATTAATATATTATTCATAATTTCACATTATTTTTTAATTCTAAACGTTATATTTAGTCAGCTTACATTTTTAATTTGTTCTCGCTTCTTTTTAAACAATGTAAATTTACCTCAAATTGTCTCTGCATTCCAAAAGACTTCGAAAAATATGTGGAACTACAATTAAGTACGACGTTCTTTTTGACCGCGCAGCTATGGAAGAGAGTCAGACTAAAAAAAATATAATTTGCTTCATTTAAGAAATCTTATTTGGATCTCTAGAATCACGTAACTATTCCGATTTATTTCTTATTTCTAAATGTTTGAAACATAAGAGGTTTAAAGTAATAATCGTTTTTTTTACAGCAGTTCTGTAGATTTTATCAATTTTTCCCTTTCGATTTGGTTAATGACACACTGTCGTCATTAATGTTACTAAATTTGTTTTTTAGTAGTTTGTTCACACTGTGCGTGTAGATTGTTCTCAATATTTTAACTATAGCCATCTGGTGTTGACAGCAAGTTTAAACTAAGTTGGTTGATTTTGTTTAGAGAGATATCAAGCTCTAATAGTTATTTAATGCCGAAATCTAAATATTTCGAACAAAATTTTATGGCTTTAATTACGAAATATGACCATGAAAGTATTTATAGAAAATCAATGAGAAGCAAATTTACGGTGGTTTGTAAGCAACTGAAGCCAAACTAGGTCCACTAATATTACTGATTCTTCAATGGATCTTAACAAGGAGCTTTAGCTAAATAGCAGAGGAATCGGACCATATGAGGCATCAATACATATCTAAGATAGATTCTGGAGAGAAAAAATGTCGTGCACGACAATGTGAACCGACATTCTTGGCAGCTGACCTAGCAACGGATTCAATATAGTCTTTCTATTTCATGTCGGCTGAGAACGTACCTCGAGAAGACTCAAAGAAAAACTTTCCTGGAGGTTAGCATAAGCCATGCTCATGGAACGCAGAATGGGTATACGAGAAAAAAAAAAACTTCCATTAAAAATTGTATAATAATTTTTCAAATATTATATTTTCTCTTTCGTATTAATTGTATTTTGTTATCCCTTTTTTTTTGTCGTAATTTGTCTTAGACATTTCGCCATTTTTTTGCGCGGGTGGATTACCTCTTTATTTCTCTTTAGGATTGTATTTCCGGCTCCTTCTAAAGTCTTGTTCAATACTATACATTTGCCCTCTCTATGTGAACTCTGAAATTTTATTTACTAATTGTTTATCTACTTTTTCTTCTTCTTCTTAATAGAAGTAGATAGGTTCTAATATCGCCCGGGTCACACACCTCAATACTCTTTCGCTCTGTTCCCATACCTCCCTGCTTTTCGAACAGGAGTAGAGTTTGTATTCTTTCTTTTCTGTTTTAGATTTGGTTTCCGGTTCGGTCTAAAGTCTAAATCAAATTCTATACTTCTGGCATATCTGCCTGGTCTGTGAAATTTTATTTACTAATTATTTATTAGATTGTGTTTCCGGTTCTCGTAAGTTATTTTCATTTTCTTTCACTGCCAAAGCAAAATAAAATTAAAAAAAGTAAAGATTCGATGCCAAATAGCCAAAGATAGGAAACTAAAAATAATTATAAAGGTGTATTTAACTTTTTTGTAATCTAAAAAGTTAAATACACTTTTATAATTATTATAGATGTATACTATCACAATACGGAATCAGAATCAACGTATAATGTTTTCATTATCGATGATGCGTTTCGGTGTAATTATGATGTTTATGCTGCAGTGATTGACAAAAAATAACATTAGCCAACTGGCGCAGTTGGCTGACTACGTATTTGAAAATATATACATCTTCCTATATCAAAGAAAAATGCTAGAAATATCACTTTGGTCTCCTATGCGAATTGGAATCTCTTTACCCAATCAAAAAGTGCCTTGCTGTATTTTTCCAGCTTCAATATGTCAAATGGTAAGAATACATACGAGATAATTCCAACTTATATTGCAGTCAAATTCTAAATTTTTATCTCCAGCGTAAATTATTCAATCTAACGGGGAAAAAAAACTTCAAGAATCACAAGAATATTTTCTCACATTTACTTACCACGCATAACATAATTAAAATGAACATAAAAAGATGGTACAAATTGTAACGATATAAATGAACAATAGCTTTTATTTCAATCCAGCAAAACTTATATCTATGAGAACTTTCTAAATTAGAATGTGATATCTAGATAATGATGATTTTAAGCATAATGTTGACAATTTATAAAAAATTATGGGTTAAATTCATTTTGTTTTAGTCAGCTTGTAAGCAAAATCCTAACTGTTCATTCAATCATTTTGTTGTAAAACAAAATTCAAAAATATTCCTGATGTATGCAGGGGTAGGTAAGAGTTTTGATAATGTTTGTATTACACATTTCCTATAATCATTACAACCCAATCAAAGCGGGAATTGTACTAGTCAGTTGGCGTGGGAGTTTACGGTGAGTAAATGTGAGAGAAAAAAAAAACTGGGTATAGCGGGTAGCGAAGAAAGCGTAAAAGATGGGCCTGTTTCAGAAAGATAGAAGATGGCAACTGACTTTTCCCTTAAAGTTTTGAAGATTGTAGTTATCAGAGAAGAAAGCTGGAAGAGTGATGAAAAGAAATAGTTGGAGTAGAAAAGGCGAGTATATTTTCTCAATTCCTCAGTAAAATGGTCTGACCTAGATGCTAATATAGTTGCACGTTTAAACACCGGTGGTAGTGCGGGCACCAAATACAAAAAATATCTTGTCCAAGCAGTAGCGAATAAAATATATGTAGAAAAGACAGACGGAATCCACATATCGTCGGTGAGAAAGTGACTGACATTGATATTCCAAATCAGGATCGATTAAATTTACCGATTTTTCTTTGGATCTTGTCAAGAACATCGTGGTAGGAAACAGGAGGACCCGCCCAGATATGTAAACAGCATTCAATTGACGGACGAATAGTAGATTTAAAAATATGAAAGCTGGACTCTGACGAGTTATTGTATGTAGTATTAACAGTGATACCAAATTTTTCACAGAATTATATGAACAGTTTTATTATGCAGACAGTCGTTATTTGTTAACGGTAGTTTTCATTTAAAAATCAATGTAAAATTTATTGTCTACAAACTTTGAGCGAATCCTCACTTGCTTACCTCGCAGCAGTTTATTTTTCTTTGGCGACACAACTTTAGGCGATTTCCATGGAGAAAAAATGCTTCCTTGCTGATACTGAAAAGTTCACCGGTTCTGTTTCGGTTCACGTCTTATTTTGGTTTACAATTCTCATCGATTTTTATTCTGCATATATTTGAAATTTTTTCCTGACGTAGATGTTCTATTCTCAGTTGAATTTAATTCCTCAAAACTCGACTGATTTTATTGTCTTAGAACTTAGCGGATTGGTTTCTGAATAATTTCATTTAAACAAATGTATTCTTCAATAAATAAATTGCAAATATATTTTATTGAACTATAGTAGATAGTGGAATGAAACTATAAGAACTCCTACTTAATGGAATAAACGAAAATGAAAAAAAAAAGAACTAAACACAAATATCAAGAAGAGAGAATGCATTGTTGTTAAGAAAAAGAAAAGCACAATATGTAAATGACAAATTGGAGATACAGAAATGAAACAGGTGGAGGTGTTTGGATAACAGGGATGAGCGATTCGGATATCGGAAGGCGTATTAAGATAGCGAAAATGTTTTCTACAAGTTGAGCAAAGCATTATGAAACAGGAATATCGATAGAAACAATGAAAAAGTACTGAACTGTTAATAATATCACTCCTTCAATACCTGGCGTAAGAGCAAAATTCTACATTTCGTGTAACAGCAAAATTATCCAATTGTTTTATTAAGCTCTGAACCGTTGTATCTTAGAAATGATGAAAGATATCTTACTTAAATTCTTCGTAGTTTTTATAACACTATTGCACTGTATTAGAGAAATAAGAAGAAGGGATAATTACTCTCCAATTTATATTTATATAGACTCTGTTTCTGATATTGAGCACTTTATCCCAAAAATATAGCACACTTAATATATATATATATATATATATTGGCTCCTGAAATAAATATTAATTTCGGTTGAGCTCTCTAGGGAGTAGGTTTGGGTTTGTAAACAGTGACTATTATAGCTTATATATAGCGAGACTCTTCGCATAGCGAATCAAGTCACTGTCAGTCACTGGGCGTGTTTCTAAAAATAAATACGCTACAAAATCCACTTGCTTCCCTGCAGTGCGCCGACGGCATAGTGGTAGAATCTCCGGCTGATACCAATTCAGTCCGGTTGCGATCCGAGCTAGAGGCAACCGGATGTCTAGCCACACTGATGAGCTGCGAAAAAGTCTGTCTGTGGATGACGTTATATATATATATATATATATGTATATATATTATTCAGGGATCATGTGACAAGCTCTTCAAGTTTCTGTCCTGTAGTAACAAGATGCCTGACATTTTTTACGTACGATTTATTTTTAAGTCTTTTTTCACTGTGCTTTCGACTGTCATAATTTAAACTCCTCTCTCACGTGTCAAATGTCTTATGGAATGAGTAGCATATTTTCTACGTGATCTCTTTATTTCTAAGTTGAAATGATAATCCTATTGCTGTTGTGACCTCCAGTTTTCTTCTCTACTGTTCCCTCCTTTTTCAAATTTATTCCCCGTTCTATTTTAAGATTTTTGAATGGACTTTGTAGAAGAAAGCCAGAGTATGAATGTCTGTACCATTACTGAGGGTCTAAATATTTTTCCTCTTACCATCAATCGGTTGATTAGACAGTGGAACTGACACGAAACAATTTCAACCTGTTCTCTTTCTAGCTGAATAACTCAAAGGATTTTTTCAGTGATTCTTCTGATAAACGGTATCAAGATGGCTAAATGTCTTATATGAAAACCTGGAAAAAGTAACTCAAATAGTTTAGACTTTTTTTAGAACATGAGAATCCCATGCACCCAACATTTGAGTAAGGACAAAAATCTAGAGACAAAGTCACCTATGTCGATTCATGTAGTTAACATCAGGAAGTGTCGGTTAAAATTTAAAAGACTCATGAGGAAAAAGGGTTTGTAAAATTTGATGCTCAAAAGGCAGATTATCGGTAAGAGAATCAGCGGAAAACAACACATAACTTACCAGGCTAGGTTGAGTGAATGGATGGTTTAGCAGTGTTTGGGAGAGATGGCAAATAGAAAAAATATTTTATGACCTAAAAAGATACGGAAATTGAGAGACATGATCGGTAACGTCATCTACGGATAGAGCAACTGGAATAATAATAATAATAATAATAATAATAATAATAATAATATATGGCAGTCATTATTTTTAATGGCTTTTCGCGACGCATCAGCTAGCACTTCGATGTTTTTGATTAAAATTACTCAGCGTTTCATATGAAGAATTTGTCATTGAAATCTTGGATCTGATTTTCATATTTCCCATGAAAAGATAATTGCATTGAGCGAAAATTTAATAACTGTTTTGAAGGACAGGCAATTATTGTGCGTAAGAAACGATATAATTTAGTTCCAAAATTTTACTTATTATTCTTGCCGTGTCGAGCCATGAAGGATAACAGGATTTTTTCCTATTTTCTAACACCAGGTATATTTCACCTATACCATTTATGGACACCATGCAGCTGCAGAACCTACAAATATGCATTTCATATTTTAATGCGCTTTCAGAACACTGAAATACTAATATTCCGACAAAATTACCCTATGCTCAGTATTACCCTTCTTTCAGTATGACGTTTGATTTTCGTAATTTATCCATGTCAATCCATTGACATTTTCTTTGAAATTGGTCCTAGTTTGCCCATACTTATCATCTGATATGATATATTAAAAAAGCGTTAAGTTATGAAACCAAGTCTTGATTCCTGAATCGGTAATTAATTAGATCTGTACTTAATGCATAATTTCTTTTTTAATATGTTTGAGTTAACGTTAATCACATAGTTATATCAAAATTTTATTTTATGAATTAGTGTTTTTTTTTTGTTTCTATGCATCGTGTTCCTTCAGGATGATGGCGCTGATTTCTCCCCACAATTTTCTGTATCTTGATTTTTCGTGGACACTTCCAATACGGCTTTTACCATACATTTAAACAAGCTACTTAGTTATTTTTTTCTCTTACATATTTGAAAAATGTAGATCGAACTCCTGTAATGGTTAGCAATCTTTTCTCGCTTGATTAATTACGAGTAGATGAATACTGAGTTAGATCCTCACTGTGTGTTGATAATACTTTCTGCCTTGTGTCATGGCTATATTTTGGAAATGTAAATTAACTGGTAGTAAAAATAAAAATATAATTGCTCTGGATGCGAAATTTTCATCTCAGTTTAAATCATAATGCGTACAAGATGTATATTTTTAAAAATGTTCCTATCAGATTTCAGAGTGGAAAATTACTTGACTGCATCTTGCGTAAAAAACCTAATCCTGGCTTTTATGATTAGCTTAGGGTTACATCAATTCAAAGTAACAAAGACAAAAGAGAAATAAAAACACATTTCAATTCGACTCTCGATCACTATTTTTTCGTCTTTGTAATTTCAATATTGCCACGAGTAATGTACATTTAATTTACAAAAGTAATTTCATGTGTAACATTAAAAACTATTTTTATATTATTTTCTGGGAAAAAATACTTCAGTGTTGAGTTTGAAGAAACGTGAAATTTTACACCGTTTCCAGACCTAATTAAGAGGAATCTTATAAAGCCTGAAAAAGCCTAGGGAACGTATTGTGGATGAGAGCTTAGATATTCTCTTATTGAACCCGAACAAAAGTTACCTTTGGACAACATAACAGATAGTATTAAATTGCATGAATTATGAGAATCCATTCCCTCGTAATTCTTGACATTAGAATTTATTATTATTTGTCTATAAGTTATTATTATTATTATTATTATTATTATTATTATTATTATTATTATTATATATATATATATATATATATATATATATATATATATATATATATATATATATATATATATATATATACAGAGTAAGGAGTTACCGGAGGTCCAGCGAGAGAAATTTATGCATATTAAAAAGAAGAGAGAAGCCACAAACGTTTTTGGTTTTAATGTGAACTTTTTCAAAAAAATATTATGCTTTACTTTCCATAATCTTGCTACACGAGTTTCCGGTTTCGCCACCGTCATCAGGCAAAGGGTGGAGATTTCCATATATTATTAAAAATAATTATTTTTTGCTTTTATGTTTTTGGATGTTAAATATACTCGATATGAGGTATTCTATTTTCTGTGTTAGTCACCCAAATGTCTTTCTTGAACTGGTAGTGAAAGGTCCTGCGTGAAGGTTTATGAAACAATGAAGATTGATGCGAGAAATATATATATATATATATATATATATATATATAATGTGTGTGTGTGAATGTGTGTGTGCATTATTTCATATTATTTTGTATTTCAAAAAAAATTAATTTTGATTTTGTATTATATATTTCATATTATATTTTATATTAGGTTATGTCTGATTTGTATAAATTTAATATATTATGTAATATAAAATTTTAAATAATAGAACTATATGATGGACATCATAAAATAATTATATATTACAGAATTACTTTATATAAATTATTTAATTATAATCCTCAATTATTATTATATAATTTTATATTTTTCTTTAATTTATGTTATTTTATATATGATTTATTTCTTTAGTTATCATTATGTAACAAAAAGTTATCACATTTTTTCCTATAATTATCGGTATTTATCATGCAGAAAAATACATTCCAATTTCCTGTAATTATCATAAAACAGTGGCCTATAGAACCACCGATTTACTTGCGTTTTTTGTCACTATATAGAACCCTCACTTTAAAATCGAACATCTTTAATCTCCGGTTATTTTTTCCCCTTGCCCATATCTTCTAGTCCCTTTTAATTATACCCAACTCTGTTATCACAAGCTGAGGCTGTACTACCAAACACAAGCAATACAGTCATAATTATTCTGGTACCTTTCACGAACCAGTGTTTAAATTTTTACGTAATTTCCATGTTGAGAAATGCTGAATCTATAAATGGGAACCATAAATTAATTTCTCGTCATGCTTCTCTGTTGCAGCCTTGCTGTGATGCTTGACTTCCTTCGCCTTCCACTTCTATTTTTTACTGATAATGTAGCTTTCGACAGTAGCGTCAAAATTTCTTTTCTTTCTTTATTAACGTAGATGCAACCGTATTTCGATATATGCGGGTGATTTTCTAGGGAGCATATTCATATTCTTTGCAATTCCTAAAAAGCTTGTGTAAATGAATGCGAACATCATAAGACATTCAGTTTCATGACCCACATAATCGAGCTAATGATCAGAATCTTGATGAATACAGAGCAAGGTAGAATAAAACCGGATATTGGACAAGAGTATTGCAGCTTTGTCATGGGCAATGTAAAATGAAATGTGGTATGCATGATTAGAATATATCGGAGAAAGAATTATTAACGAAGTATGTACGTTTATATCTTGCAGATTAGCAAAAGTAAATGTCAAGGTAATCTATAAACATCCGTTTGTATTATCTGGAACGATCTATTCAGAAAGAATATTTGTATATACCAGAATTTACTCTAGGTGAAAACAACTTGCGTATGAATTATTTACACAAAAATTGATCGTTATACCTCTTTATTCACTTGACTATGACGATATAATGAATTTCGAATAGCAGACTGAACTTTGTCCCTTTTTGTGTAGTGCCAATGGCTAGTGTGTTTGCTGTCTTTGAGTATTAGCATTCATCACGCTAGTTTTATATTTAGGTAATTGTCTATCTTTTGATATTTTTCTCGGTTTAGATTTTCTTTAACCATATTTTTTTTGAAGGGACGGAGATTTGGTAGTTTTATTTATTTATTATATTTAATTATTTATTATATTTATTTATTTATTATATTTATTTATTATATTTATTTATTATATTTATTTATTTATTATATATATTTATTATATATATTTATTATATATATTTATTATATTTATTTATTATATTTATTTATTTATTATATTTATTTATTATATTTATTATATTTATTTATTTATTATATTTATTTATTATATATATTTATTTAATTTATTTATTATATTTATTTATTTATTATATTTATTTATATATTATATTTATTTATTATATTTATTTATTTATTATATTTATTTATTATATATATATATTTATTATATATATTTATTATATTTATTTAATATATTTATTTATTTATTATATTTATTTATTATATTTATTTATGCATTATATATATTTATTTATTATATTTATTTATTTATTAAATTTATATATTATATATATTTATTTATTATATTTATTTATTATATTTATTTATTATATATATTTATTATATTTATTTATTATATTTATATATTTATTATATTTATTTATTATATTTATTTATTATATATATTTATTATATATATTTATTATATTTATTTGTTATATTTATATATTTATTATATTTATTTATTATATTTATTTATTATATTTATTTATTTATTATATTTATTTATTATATTTATTTATTTATTATATTTATTTATTATATATATTTATTATATTTATTTATTATATTTATTTATTTATTTATTATATTTATTTATTTATTTATTTATTATATATATTTATTATATTTATTTATTATATTTATTTATTTATTATATTTATTTATTATATTTATTTATTTATTATATTTTTCGGCAATGGCGTTACCAATATTGGTTTTATTGCTTATCCATATTCAGCACCTGATGACTGTGTTGTGCCTCACACGGAGTGTTCTAGCGTGTGGGTTAATAAATATTTTTATTAATATTATTTAATGCAATACACACCAAGCAATGCGTGAGTGCCACTAGCAAGCAAGGGGTTACAGAGGATTGTAAAAAAGAGTAAAGAGGCGTGTTTGAAGAACAGATACAAAGAATGACTGCGAACAAGCTCAGGATGTCAGATGTCGATTGAAATTACACTTGAATATTTGAAGATTATAGTCATCGGGGAAGCAAGTAAGTTTCATTCATACGTTCAGAACGACCTACAAAAAGCCAATCCATGGCATCTTCCGACACAAACCGAGAAGTGATTCCTGTTGGCCCACGACACTTTAGTCCTTGCTCTGTATATAAGCATTGCTTTTGTGAGACGCGAAGAAGCTAGGTTTTAGGAGATGCGGACAAGCTTCCGTAAGCATTTGTTCCCGATCTCCTGTATACTTTCTGTTATATTGGAACACACCTAATCTATTGTTAATAGACTCTCCCACCTATAATAAGTAGGAGTAGTAGTAGTCGCTCAGTGGTTCGGTCAGTCAGTCGACTGGCTGATCGGTTGAACTCTCGGCCTTCGGGCGGGGAGGAACCCGAGGGAGTCTACGGCGAGGAGCGGCTTCTCTTTCGGTGAGGTAAACCGACCCTGAACCCGTTTATACGGATTCAATGGGAATATTTTGGGCCGAGCCCACGTGCTCGGAGATCCGACGCTAAAAAGGCCTTGTGCTACATGACGCCCTCGTGGTGGGGTGACTGAATATCTTGGGTCAGTCAGTCGATGCCGGACGACCGTTAGTCGGATACTAAAGTTTCAGCGACCACAACTAGATTTCTCTGCGTCATTACCTATTATATCAAGTTCCTAACGTTTTGTACGTGGAACCTATTTTAGGAGCGACTTAGTACAAATACAAGCCTCCACTGGGAAAACACTCCATAACACTTTCTCTGCCCCAACTCGGAGTATCCGTGTCTCAAACATATATAGCAGGATGGACATGATAAGCGATTTGTATAACTTAGCTATGGAAGCGTATGTTGTTATTGCATTTCCTTTTCAGGCTGGCTACGTGGGAAACCTACTGCGGCCTTATTCATTGCTCGTTTGTTAATCAATAGGCTATAGATAACTCGAAACATTTTTCGTAATTAACTTCAGTTTTCTTTGTATTTTATTATGAAAAAACCTTGAAATCATATCCTTTTTTTTTTCGAAGAACATAGAATATATATGCATTGTTATACGGGATGCCACATTATTCCCTTCCCACTTCAATAAATGTCACTCATATCATATCTAACACTTTTATATCAGAGAAATAATAGAAAAAGTGGAAATGAGAAAGATTTTAATATCCTAACTTTACTATTTTTTAATAATATATCACTTTTGAAATATTACATTATCAATATATTTGTGTATTGTTTATATAAATTTATTACCATTTCCGTCTATATTCTTTTCACGATGAATAAATTCATATATATATATATATATATATATATATATATATATATATATATATATATATATATATATACTTTATGCAAAACTAGGTAATCCGCATGGGTAGACTCAAGGAGGATGATATCCAAAGAGCTCAATGTAAGATTCAGAGCAGATATGTTTGAAAAAAAAACAGACCACTTTAAGGTTCCATGTAATAAGTTATTTCACCACAACCCCTTTAACAGGGCTATGGATCATCAGACTTTACTTCCAAAGGTTGAAATTTCAACCTTTGGAAGTTAAATTCTGATGATCCAGTGCCCTGTTAAAGGGGTTGTGGTGAAATAACTTATTACATGGAACCTTAAAGTGGTCTGTTTTTATTCAAACAAATATATATATATATATATATATATATATATATATATATATATATATATATATATATATATATATATATATATATATATATATATTTGGTTTTCTCTTCCAGGTTAATTTAATAGCAATTAGGCTAAGAAAGGACATAATCGTTACTGTTGCTATGTTCGCTGAAGGCACTACCATGATTTTTTAAAAGATGGATAGTCGGCACTAGTTCGCATTCAAGCATGGGGATCGTTATCCACTAATATTTTCTCCCTTCCTCTGTCCGGTGGGCGTAGCAGAAATGGCTCCCGAAAAGGAGTCAAAAAGAGGCCATTTGCGTAAATTTGGTTTTGGTAGACAAATAACATTACGACTTGAAACGCTTTTCAATACTATGTCTTCAACCCCACCTCTACCAAAAATCGGTGAGTGATAACTGATAGAAATTTGAGACAAAATTCCGATGAATAATCTTGACATTCTTATTGACATAACTACATAAGTAACCTGCACCAGTAAACTCAATACAACGTCTGAAAAGTGGACATGCCTGAATCAGATGATATAGACAACAATAATATGATAATTATGGCGGATTTCATAGATTTATTCGTCCAGGGTATGACGATATCCAATATCGAGGCTTCTGGGGGAAGATTTGTAAATTTCGAACGATCTTGTATCTTCTTAATTGCCGTTATCACTAGGACCCCACTGACCCAAGGTGTAATACCTGTTAGGTTCCCCACGTATGGGAAAATGCTGAGCCCCGCCTCACGAAAAAAAATAACAGTAGAATGTATAGGAAATTAACCAACAATACATTTTAGGATTTAAAAAAATATATACATTTAAGAAATTAAATTTACATTGAAAGTCTAAATTCTTGTAAAAATATCTTGAAGAGCAAAGCATGAATTACGTAAAAAGACATTTAGATTTCAACATTAAATAACCCATAGAGGTTGATATTAGCAATTCAGCTAACATTTCAGAACACCTTTATGACATTAGTTCATATATTGTCCTAATTTTTTTAAAGATAAAAGCAGTATTCCAAAATATAATTTCAACAAAACTACAATATAGAACACATATCACCGCCTCCAGTAATCATGTCCACGCAAACTTGTATATGCACAAAAGTTGGGTATTATTTACCATGCATCCGTTTGAGAACGCTGAATAACATATATCATTTTGATTACTTTAAAGCTCCCAACAAAATTAAATATTGGCATTACAGGTCCCATAGAAAATCGATATCCCGTTAAAAATCAATCAATCAATCAATCGCTCAATCAGAAATTGATAGATATATTGACTTCTTATCTCTCGACTTTACACCAGGTGTAGCAGTCCAATGGATTCAGATGTGTTGAATTCTGAAAGCATATGTCTGGGCAATCGTGAAGATTGTAACTCATCTAATCCTGGGTCGTCTTGGCCTTATTACGGTGTAATAACTTTTTGCTAGACGTACGGTCTTTTATTCAAGGCCTTACAAATATCGCCAGCACCTTGAATGTCAGCAGCATTGTCTATTAATCCCAGGTTAAAGTCAGGTGTCATGGCAATACCCCCGCGGATTACGACTCTCGAAGTTTGAAATGACCTTAGGTTCTCCGCGTAGCCATCTGTCATTGCTTGGGGTTATCATTTGATTCTGATCAAAATTTTTCTTATCAGAGAATTCCAGGTCATTTATGTTTCAACTTGATTACCAAGGGCTTTTCACTGATCAGGCGTTTATCCTTTATCTTTGAAAATATTCATATTGATTCAATGAATTGTCTTTTACGGCTTATCAAAGTTTTTTTTTTTTTGGGGGGGGGGGTTAAAACGAAACAAAAAAGGGGTTGTAGGAATTATATTTTTCGTCTGATGGATATTGCTTGAACATTTACTTTTAAATAACAATATTTTTCCAGACATAAATCATAATATTTAAAAAAATGGGGGAGTAGATTGTTTTATAACGATCGAAGTTATATTTTTGGGAAAGTGAAAGTAAATAACTCGATTGTTATTCGAACTGTTATCTCAGAGTGTGTGTGGCCGTTGAAATGACCTTAGGTTCTCCGAATCACATACGATGTGTATCGAATGTCCCCATGCATAACTCTATCAACTGAATACGTTGAAATCTTGAACCTCTGAATGGACTTTCTGGTATCCATATTTAATATTTTGTGTCTCTTTCTTACACATATTTCTAATATTATTTTCGAGAAGTTACCAGGTGTCTTACGTTTGGCTACTGCTGTAGAATCTCCGTCTGCCAAATAGAATCGCTATCAACTCTTTGGGAAATTTGATAAGAAACTACCTGGAAGATATGAAGCGAGCAATCTCAAAATCGTGTTATCAAAGAAATGTGCATAGCTGTAATGACTTTTAGTAAATTATAAAATGATGTAATGGATAAAGGATAGAAAACCAGTCGAGTTATTAGGTTTTTGTAAAAATAATGTCGTTTTCTCACATATGATACTATGTGAGAAAACGACATTATTTTTGCACCAACCTAATAGTATGATTTATGTCTGGAAAAATAATTGTTCGGTTTTAAATAACCAAAAAAAAAAAAGGTTGATAAGCCGTAAAAGACAAATCAAACAATCAATAATAAATAGTAATCCAATTAATCATAGACTTACAAATTAGACATTTAGACAGAATTCTTAATAAATTTCTTAATCCGTAACGATCCGAATTGTAATTTAATGAATATTGTCTCGAAATAAAAAAACAGAGATAAGTGATCGATTTCCAGCCTCTTTCGTTACATTCTGATTCGCATAAATATCCTTTAGAATCTGTCTATATTTCAGAGATGAGGTATTATGTACACTATTTACATTATTCGGACAATTGTCCTCATCTTTGTTGCCATATTTGTCACAACGTTTCCGCCGTTCTACGCTCCTGGCTCATTCAAGCGTTTAGAATATCGAATCTAACCCTTTATTTCGCTCGCTGGGGTAGACTGTTCTACTTCCACGTGCCATGTCTAATGGATGTCAGCTATCAGTTATCTCCTGTTAATTGCCTTCTCCAAGTTCTCCACACGCCTTAACCAGGTATTGAACAAACAACACTTTGGGTCCCGTCACTGGATCTATCCATCGACTGTATCCAATGTACCATGGGTCATTAAGGACTTTATCCACTGTGTCATGTGGCCTTAATGAGGTAAAGGGCCCAGTTCGACATTCCAACCACCTGATGGAGACGGGAGCGTAAAACGGCTGAAACCTTGTGATAAAAAACGATGGCAACAAAAGTTGAGCACAATAGTCCGATTAATGTAAATAGTGTATTCTTTAGAAATGTATTTAACCATCTTTTCAAACCCCAGGTATGAGTTGATATGGTATAGATAGTCTTGGTGTGCAAGCTGTCTACAGCGGAATGAAATGGTAAATTAGAAACCCATGAATTGAAGGAGATATGATCGCCCAATCTTGAATCATGTTTGACACTTAAATGACTGATCGCTAGAAAAAGAATTCAATCATCAATTAATGATATCTGTCATCTCATGTAGATGCCCAATTATTGATTTCTTGGTGTATAAGGATAAAGAAACGATGTCATTATGCTTTTTAAAGGAATTAATTTTATATTAAATCGAAGGAATTGAGGAAACTTGCTTCTCAACTATAAAGAAAATTCCCAACAGCTGTGAAATGATAAGTAGTCAAGTTATCATGAAAAGCATTGCAAATTGAAATCCTTTTTTATCTCTTACGTTCAAGCGGTCATTATTTTAAATGGACACTGCTTGACGCTGTCCAGAGATTATCAGATTGCAATTATATTCTACATATCTAATTTTGGAAAAGATTAATTCGGACGATAACGAATGCTACTAGCCATTCATCCCAGTGGGTGGTGGTGAAGCCACTCGTTTTGAAAATGACACCACTGAACAATCTGAATTGTCGGTTGCTCTAAATTGGAATGACAATGGCAGGTAGATTTCAACAACGTTCAAATTGCATGTATAAGTTACGAATAGATGAGAGATTTCTCGACGAATTTAACGTAATTCAGAATATATAATTATTCAAGCTGAGCGAAAGGAAATGATCCGTAGAAAGTCTGAGATTTGCAGAAGAAGGGACAGTATATAATAGGAGGGTTGGAAAACTGCATGCGTACAGAAAGAAAGAAAAGCTGACTTAACAGAGCGAGATGGAGATATAAAT
>OZ010595.1:28089699-28149699 GCA_963932145.1 Acanthosepion lycidas | reverse complement strand
TATCAAAGAATGAAATATTATACAGCTAAGGGACACTGAAATAATAAATTCAAAGAAAGACACAGAATTTAATCTTAATCAACAATATCTTGCAAAGTTCCTCGGCAAAAAAGAGAAAAAAACTTGAAACAGATAACAGCAACATATGATGTCGCTATGTTTTGGAGTGATATATGGAAAAGAGAAGGCAATGACGAATATGTTAACAAATATATGGAAACATCACCTAGCACCGGTGACAGAAATAAAAGACATCACAATTCTACGGGAAGATTGAAGTAAATAGGCCGGGCATAATTATCAAAACCCGAGAAGAAGAAAAAAATTACCTATTGATTGATATGGCTTTCCCAGAAGACTGCAACATAGCAACCAAGGAATTTGAAAACCATCGAAGTATAAAGACCTGGAAATCAAAATAGAAGAAAAAATGTAGAAATTGAAAACAAGTATAATACCAATCATAGTAGATGCGCTTAGAACGATAAAAAAATGGACACGACAATACATTGTCTTGATAAGTACAAACTTCACACTGAGAAAAACTTTGCCTATGTAGTGCTGTTATAGGAATTAGAAGACATAAGAAATATAGCAATAGCAACACCTCACTCTCTGTCTTAGCTCTTCCCACGGAAATGGTCGTTAGTAAGTAAATAAGAAAAAATAAAGTACAGTGGCAATGATAATAATAAATTTTGTCACTAGTGAATATGAATAAAACAACATTTTTCAATGTAGCGAAAAATCATGTTCAAATAATCAGCTATATATCTCGCATACAAATCTTAGAGACTGGCTACTAAGTTTTCGTATGACAACAACTGAAATATTAAAATTATACAAATAAAAGTTTAAACAACAACAAAATGAGCCCTCTTAGAAGGCAAAATTAAAGCTAGAAATTGAAGAAATAATATGTCAGTTATCAATGCTAGATAAGATTTCCAGAAATCTAAATATATTAACAAGGAAAACCGGCTCTTGAAATCAAGGACACATGGCACAGGGTATAAAGGCGTTAGTTAGGTATCCATTCACAGGACCCAAAGTGTGTGAGTTCAATACCTGTTTAAGGCAGTGGAGAACTTTCAGAGGGAAATTAACTGGAGATAACTGACATCCATTAAACATGGCACGTGGAACTAGAACAGCGTACCCCAGTGATAGAAATAAAGGGTTAAGTTTGCCTTCATTTCACCATGCATTGCTATTACAAGGAATTCTGTTTGTTTGTCGCTCAACTGTTCAGAAATTGTCTGAGAGAGATGACTGTGTTTTTTTCTGCTAATGTAGCATTGTGGAGAGCCCTAATGCCAGATAAAGGTTTTTCTGGCAGCCACCTTCCTGACCCAGGACAACACTACCTCGATAAGACACTTGATAAGCCCCTGTTGGAAGATGAATGGAGACATAACCTAGCCATTCAGTAGTGACCACACCAAACGCAAGGATGTTGAATTGATATATCTGCCAAATCTTTCCGAATCCACTGCGCTATCCTCAGATTTACACCTAAAGAATCTGGAATGTATTGAATCTTCTGGAGTGAATGCCAAGCAGTATATTATGTCGTCTGCAAAATTATGGTGAAGAGAATTGAGCCATGCTATACTATGTTTTAGAAATGCTCCCCAACTGGGCCTATTATACTGTGCAATCGACAAATTCAACCACAAGTAAAACGCATAGACTAGATTATATTAGGTTGGTGCAAACATAATGTCGGTTTTTGACGTATTTTTAACGTCAAATACCGACATTATTTTTGCACCAACATAATAAATATAGAATGGCAATAATTTACACATCGCACACTGGATATGAAATTATTATTTTGGAAATTAGAAAAAAATGTCCAGTAGGTGTTTTTTGTTTTTCAGGGCTGATAAGGGCTTCCTTTCTAAGGTTTTGTTTGAAGTAGTGTTAAAGGTCAACGTCTTGATTATGTCATTATTTTGTGTTCCCGTTAAAATTTCTATCCATTTTGGTACTTGCTGCTATTGGAAATACTCAGGTGTTGCGACTTATTTTATTTTGTAAAGTTATGTGTTATTGATTCTCTAGCGCCAATTGGGAACATTGGAAGAATTTCCTCGTTTAGATCCACATGATCGATCGCTCAAACTACATTTGACAATTGATCTGAGAAACCGGCTCCGTACAATCCACCGGTTATATATATATATATATATATATATATATATATATATATATATATATACAAGTTTATGATTTGTGTATATGGAATGAATTCCAATAACCAACAATTACTATTCTTAAAAGAGTGCTCAATACAAAGTAGAGCAGGTTTTACATTCAACATCATCACTTGATAAGACACCGAGGGTGTTGAAACAAAATGGCTATTTTTGTAGTGATTTTATAACATATTTATGTTATGAATTTTTTAAATAAATAATTATATATATATATATATATATATATATATATATATATATATATATATATATATATATATATATAATGTAACTATACTCGTTTCGAAAAACCTTGGAAGTTTTTATTTGCCAATAATCAAATCAATCAAGAAGGAAAAAAAGGTTTTAAAAAAAAGAAAGAGCTAGAAACATGAAAGTCTGTCGAAAAAAATACAGGTTTAAAGGCCAAAGAATAAAACCCGACACGAGCAAACAACTAACTAAAAGACCTCAATACAACCGTAGAGCCATCTTTCCCTGACGATCCGCTAGGTTTGTCTGGCCACTCTATCTATCTATCTATCTATCTATATATATATATATATATATATATATATATATATATATATATATATATATATATATATATATATATATATATATGTATATATATAATTATTTATCCAAACACTATAAAATAAATATGTTATAAAATCACTACAAAAAGTGCCATTTAGTTTTAACACTTCTGGTGTCTTATCAAATAATTGTGTTGAATATAGAATAAAGGGTTTTAAAAGGTTGAAATAAATCAAAGACCTCTCGCAAGAGGAACGTTGTTTCATGCGCTGGAATGACCAATCAAAATATAAACAAAAGTATATGAAATAAATATATATGTCTGTGTGTGTATGTGTGTGCATGTGCATGTGTGCGTGCGTGCTCGCGCGCGCGCGCGTGTGTGTGTGTGTGTGTGTGTGTGTGTACCCTTTTACACCACGCATGGCCTCTATATGAAAGAGTCGATCTAAAGAGGATTTCTAGGAACGTTATATGTTTTGGAGAAAGAAAACTCTGAATGCAAACCATCATGGAGATGGGTGAGCTCGCTCAGGCTATCTGGCGAGCAGGCATCTCTTCTATAGCGTATGCCGCACAGAAGATGCCTCTACGACTCTCAGAGATTACGAATCTTGGGATCATGGTCACTCGAATTTCACCCGAATGGAGTGGTTAAATAAGCATACATCACTTACTAGGTCTATCGTTACCCTTACCCAAACGAATATCAATGTGTTTACATTACTGCTAATATATTTCTATAAAAGTCAAATGTCTTTTGCATGCTGTTATCTCTATCAAGCAATCCAACAATCATAAATATTAATAATCCGATACATGTGCTTTGCGTACGTATCAATCTGGATCAAATGGTTGGTAGATTCAGGTGTGTACATTTCTATTCCATTGGCATACTGCTGCTCATTTACGCAACAAGAAGTTAAGTTTAAATATCGCGTACAATAATGTGAAATCATTGGAGCTCACAGAAAATTTTATCACAGAAGCCAGTAATTTGGACGAACATCTGAAGCACATTCTTAAAAAAAAATCACCATCTACTGACCTTGACACACTTAAAATGCATGAACATTAATACGGAGGCAAACTGCTATCTTCCAAGCCCAGGGGAATGACAATCTTTTTGATTAATACCTCTTAGTTAATAATCAACTAACGGAATATTCAAAGATGAACACTGTCACCATAATATTAATCATGTTTCGATTGCCTGTTTCACGCGGGGGTGAGGGTGCCTTCATTCAGACGATTTCATTACTATTACCATCGTTTCTTCATTACAAAACGAACAAAGTTTATACAATGTCATAATTTTTCTAGATGTTTTAAATATATTTTTCTACTTGAATGTAATTTTGAAAGATACCTCGAAGACAGATAATATATCGAAGTATTGTTCAATAATGTTACACACTGTGCCTTTTTTTCTTTTCTAAAATTGCGCTCTTCTACAAGTTTTGTTAATAATAATAATGATAATAATAACAACAACAACAATAATAATAGTAATAATAATAATAATGATAATGATAATAGAGTTAAGAGAAGGGCGCGATTAAGGAAAGAAAAAGAAATAAATGTCACAGTCTTTGAGAAAGTGCAACAGTATTTCGAATGTGTATCTGTCTTTTTATTCAGTTATAAGTTATTTTTAATTTTTTTTTAATTTCAAATATCGCTATCTATAAAAGGCAGGTTGTGCGTGCGCGTGTGTGTGTAACGGATGCACGGCCGCAATTTTCGACGGATTTGCACCAAAATATACATGCATATGCGGGAAGTCCAAAACTGACTTTGCATTTCCTAACTCCCATCGATAGTGGAAATAATCGATTTTTTCATGCTTCTACGGCATTTTTCATGTAGTTTGCAGCCATTTTCTACTGGCCCGAGTGAGAGCTTATAGCTGGCTGCCACGAATAGTCATGAAGATTCTATTGGCCAGCGTGAGAGCCAACAGCTGACTGACACGAATGTTAACTAGCATGCTAGCATGCCAGCATGCCAAAAAAAAATAATCAATAGCTGTATTCGTTACAAGTGGAAAAAATTTAAATCTGCATGGCACCTTACTCCTATTGACTCATTCGCTTGCTTAAACTCAACGTTGATTCTGATTCCGCAGAACTGGGTTGGGTATGAAAATTATTTGTTGTTAACATTCTTTTTTTATTCGATTTTTCCAGTTACAAGTCCTTTTTTAAAGGTGATCGTTTTGTGTTCATTTTGTTTAGTTCTTTTTTCGTAATAGATTTAATGTTTTTTATAGAACTAAGGAAAAATTCGCAGTTTGAGATAAGCAAGAAGTAAGGCATGTAGCAACATCAGCAAGGCAAAGGACACTATTTTAAAGGCAAGGTAGGGCAAAAATATTTTAAGTCAAGTGATAGCGATTGCTGTATGAGTCGTACGATTTTTGAATCAAGCAAGGGCAACGCCGGGCCATGCTGCTAGCAAAAATATATACATTTAAAAGCATTTTAAGAGAAACAACGTTTGGACAGTTATTTGTTATGTCAATGAACATATCTTTATAATTGGTAAGAAATATATTTTATTTTTCTTTTGTTAAATAGCGCTTTTTTACTTAAGTAATGAAATGCATTTAAAGAGTTATGCCAATCATTTTGTTTAATAATAATAATAATAATAATAATAATAATAATAATAATAATAATAATTAAAATAATAATACATAATAGTAACAAAAGCAAATACAATGTACCAATGCCAAAAGCAAATTGCATAAACGATGGCAAAGTAAGTATCTTCAGAGTGAAAACTCTGACTGTAACCAGCAAGCGGATCTAGACAAAACCCCGTACCCAAAAATGGTTATGCAATGCTGGGTTAAAACCTGATTCTTGCCTCACGTGACAAATGGGTGCACTCTTGAAATTGCCAAGCACAGAAACTAGAAAATTATTATAACACAACATGCAGAAATAATTGGCCATATTGTATCAGGCACACACTGAATATAAAACCCGGTATGCGAAAGTGGGCTAATATTTGTTTAGGAAAATATACATGTAATAGGCATGGACATCAACTAGCCCCAGTTACAGTTACAGACATAGGACCTGTAGCAATTTTAAGGGAATTTATAATATATAAAGACAGAACAATCAAAGCTAATCTCTCATCCAAATTGATCAAAGACCCAGAAAAAGAATATGCTTAGTTATAGACGTGGATTTGCCTTCAGATATTAATCTATATTTACAGATCTTGAAAAAAAACTATCAATGTAGGAGGACCTTGAATTTGAAATCTCAGAGATGTGGCACATGCGGACATCAACAATTCCAGTTGTAGTTCTATCCCTCATCTTGATTGGAAAATGTTCAGTTAGACTTAATTAGGTACCTCCACTTTTTTGCGGGAAACAGCATAGCGTAATAAAAAATTCCACACACTTAACGAAAATAAAGTTTTATCGTCAAAATGCTTATGTTATTATTAAGAAGAAAGACCAAAGTATTTTTTAATTATTTTTTTAAATTTTTTAATATTTTCTAATACGCTCGAAATTTTGGTTAAAATCTTCTTTTGTTTACGTCATCGCGGTGACATTAAAATAACATTGTTTTTTTTGTGCTTTTTTTTCCCGTTGGAAACACATTGATTTGGAAATTCTTGTAAAATTAAAGTAATTGTCCGATTTTAATGAAATCTTCAGGACTTATTCACAAATGAATGAAATTATTTTTGAAATATTTCTTTTTAGAAAGCTTTGGTAATATATATATATATATATATATTTTTAATATGGTACACCCCACTTACTTATTGTCCTGAAATTTCGTTCAAAATCTTTTTATTTCCTGAAATTTTTTTGTTTAAAGTAAGAGTTATTAGAGATGGTAAATCACCTACTTTTTTTTTCAAATTTGTGCTAACTGAAAATCTGCTGTGAGCTGAAAAATAATGAATCCAATAAAACTATGATATTACTTAATTAGAAAAGCTTTTAATTGCTTTTGTAAATAAGTAATATTATAGTCATTATTGCCTGAAGAAATAAATTTTTTCTGATGAATAATTAAATTTTACAAGATTTTTTTTATTTGTTTTAAATTTTAATTATAATACTTTAATAGTTTAAAAATCGTGCAAAACTCTGTATTAGCCTATTTCCTTGTGGTAATTAGAAATTAAGTAGAAACAAAATTTACGAGTTCAAAATTGCAAAGTTTAATAAAATTAGTTTTTATTAATTTTTTATGTTGAATTTTTTTACCTAATATGTTCCTTAATTCCATGTACGGTAGACTGAAATTGCTATTATTATAAAAAGAGTTTTGTCCTTTTATTCTAATAAATAAACATAACAGTAAAACTAAAAATAAAAGCGTTCACTCAGATTTCTAATAATTTTCATTTATGGTCATCCGTAGAAGCTGTCATCACTCGTCAATCAACACATAGATGAAATATTGGATCAAAATAACAGTACCAATCGTTAATAATTTGTTGTATATTACTTTTTTATGCTATAAGTAAGTATTATTTCTTTTAAATCAGATTAATTTAACATTAAATTTTCTATTTTTACTAAAATAACGTGTCAGAAAAATTTTTAAACATTTCTAAAATCGATAAATTTGTGTTTGTTTACAAATTTCTAAAAAATTAAGAAAATGGCCGTTTTTTAGAAAATTAAAAAATTTGAAATAAAATTTGACATTCCAATGTATATAGTTTCTATCTGAAATACACCAGAATTGTTTACTTAATGGAAATAATAAATTTAATGATTAAACTTTCAATTAAAGCTAAAAAGAAATCTTCAAGCATGTTTTTTTTCATTTTAAAAAAATCATTTTAAACTTAGGTATCGAAAATTTATGCCGAAAAAGTGGAGGTACCTAGACTTAATGAAAGGTTACCTGATAGCCAATGCCTTAAAGAAATACAAAAAAAAAACATCATTGTACCAACAAATAAAAATCACGCTTTACGGAGGGCTTTATCTATGTTAGGTCTTTGGTTGGGATCCGGAGAGAATTTAGTATAAAGCAGAAATCAAAGGAAAAACAAAAAAAAACAACAACAACAACAACAATAATAATAATAATAATAATAATAATAATAATAATAATAAATGATTCATGTCTTGTTTTCCAATTGGAAAACATTAAGATAAAACAATGGTCAAAGTGAAAATATTAGACAGTATCTTCAATGGAATATATAAACCCCGGCACCACAAGAAAAAAGACTGTATGAATTTTAACCTTCTCTGCCCACAATCACCATGAAGTCATTATACTGTCACGATATCGCGCACTTTTTGCTGTGATTCATGTGCGCGCATACACTTATCGGAATACATTTTCAATATGGTAAATCGGGTTTCGTATATTTATACTCGAGAGACACTTTGTTGGCGCGAATCTCTCACGTAATAATGACAATATGATGGAACATGCAATCACCTGTTGTTACAATAGCTGGTGCAGCGCTGAAAGATTAACTGACAAGCATAAAAAAATAAAATAACATAAAGAAATTCCAGCGAAAAAAAATAGATACTATTAAGAAAACATGACTACTGAAAACAACTAGATTATAGTGGAGGGTGGCGGAGCATTGATATTTAATAGCCACTTGCCGCAAGTGGAGAAAGTCAATGAATGCAACAGCGCAACCACAACCAATAATAATAACAAGCAGGACGCATGTAAATTACACGGAATTGCTGATAAATGCTGCACGCTGTACTATTCAAATCATGACAATTTATAGTTTGTTATCATAAAGTAACATAATCTGTTAACATTACTGATGTGTCCTCAATAGGTCTTTATCTAACATGGACCCAAGCAATCTCTCCCTATGCCACGCTCTTTTTTGTTTCTCTTCCTCTTTGTCTCTTATATTGTTTCACTCTCTATATCCAACTTACTTTGTGTTCCTCACTCGAGTAAGCGATACTGTGCCTGTTTAATAGGATTAGCGTTACACACACAATATGAAGCTAGCTAAAAGCGTAGTAGCAGTAGGATTAGTAGCAATAATAATAGTTTTCCGAATTATGTCAAGTTTTCAAAGCTAATCCACTGTCAACTGAGTAATATATTTTATTACAAAAATCAAAAACCCTCGAGATATTTAGATTGATTGATTCGTATCTTACGACTTATAAAACTTCTTAGGTTTTTTACATCATTAGAATAATTGGGTGTTTGTGTTGGAAATAATAATGTTGTGCGATAAAATGTCTTATTAATTAATCCATAACTGGGAGGATAAGAGGTGGATTAACACTTTTGTCAGGTGTTTTTGAGCCGAAGAGGATATTAATGAATCCAATCGGAATTATAAATCACACATCTCCGGTGAAAAATTTCGAACGATTATCCATTACACCAGCCAAACATCCAAGCTTACAATACTTGATATTCCCAAGTGATCACCCACCTAGGTAATGACCGGAATCGATATTGCTTAACATCGGTGATTGTACGGGAGAGTGTTTCTGAAAGTGATGTGGTCGTAAGCCTTCAGATATTTAGAATCAAAAAGATCAGAAAATAGTTGATAGTGGATTTCTCTGTTTGTTCTCATTATAGACCAACTATGTAAAAATATTTAAATAACACCATATACCGCGAAATTGACACAAGTTTGACCGAGTCTGGAAACAGGAAGATTATAATGATGTCAATATATTTCGTCGCAGTGTCAATTGGTACAGAAATAGCTATTAAAAAACTGTATCATTTTAATACAAAATAAAACTCGACAGGCATAGAAATAAGAGATTTTATTTTAAAATGGGCTTGATGAATGAACCCTGCGATATGAATGAAAGTGGAAATGGCATTGAAGATTACGAGAATAAAAATGGACACTTGACGTGAAGTTAAAATCATAATATTCAGTTGGTTGTTCGAATAATTTTGTTTAGCATTGATTATGTAATGCCGAAAACTAAATATTTTGAAGCCGATTTTATAGCTTCAACTAAATATATATTTGAATGCAGTTATATACCTACAACTACTTATAAATTTTGCCATGAAATGTGATGATGGAAATTCAACTATAAAATATATTTCTTGACATTTTGCTTTAAAATATATCGCGGGTAATATTTTAATGTAAAACATATATTAATGGTATTTTTACTATAAAAATGCATATTTATGCTTTCATAATTTTTCTTTTTGTTCTTTAAATGCCTGTAAGCTGTGTCCCTACCACGAGGTACGACAACGAGTCAGATAAACCTTGGAACTACAGCAATTAATATGTAATTCCACGCTTCTCAAAACCTACCACCTTCCGATCAGAGGCCTTGCTGCTGGGTGTAATTCATTGTCATACCGAGAACTATGTTAATATTCGTGGAAACATTCAAGCGCAAGGTCTCTAAAAAGGTAGCATTCTTAAAGAAAAGCTGTCTGAGCGGAAAGTAAAATTTAAATTTAGCATAAGGATGAATTAATGATGGCTCGATACCCTGGATTTAACATGGAGTCTCTTAATTTTAAAGCTCTGAAAAGGCGCAACTTAGAAAATGGCGTTTTTTTTTTAAATGATGTTCACGGTGTACAATGTTTGAGAGCAACTTGATTTAGAGGGTTACATCGTAATAGTCACAATTTATACGGATATGGATTGAAATGTAACGGTTTAACCTACATTTGAACATGTTAAATTTAAAGTGAATTGGGAAGCATCCTCATGACAGTCGTTTCCAAATAGTCGGTTGTTTAGCGGAAAACTAAGGATGCAGTTCATCTGAGCATTTTCCGTCGACATACAGATAGAGCAGCGAGGGGACAGCGACGTTTCGACTGACGGAAAGTAGTTATATTGTAGAAAATAATTTGTTACCCGAAAGGACGCAGATACTCTTTTGGACGCTGTGGAGGCTCTAAACTGAAGACTGAACAGCCCCTGCCAATATTTAGCAATAGAACACCATTTTTGTTCTAATTTGGCTCTTGCAAAGGCAGAGGAAAGCACTTGGAGTCTGGTCTACAGCGGTCTTTGCGTTTGCTATAGAATTAGCGATACATTAGTAATGGATATTAAGGGAAATTTGAAATCCACCTAACGACATTATTAAAATGAACAACAAAACTGAGAAATATGATGGATTAATGGACTGATGGACTTGCTGACACTTGACCTTCAGTATAAGCCAGAAGGTATTACTGTTGTGATCATTCTCTCAGTAAATTATAACATTGATTCAAATTAGAATTTCTCATTAACGAAAGTTTGTAATTTTCTAACGGGACGTTCAGGGTCTTTAATGATTTTATTCCTAATTATTTGTTTATCGTTAGATTTAGAGTGGATTGAGGTTTCTTCCCCGATTAGGTGTTTTAAGACATTTCGTGGCAGCATCAGGAATTTGTTCGTATGCCTGCTAATGATAATTGTATCTCAGGTTTAGCGCGCGAAGAAGAAACAGCTTTTCAACGCGACAATCCGCCGATGGCTAAGAAGAGAAAGTGATTATCGTTGTTATTACACAATAATTACCCAGTTGATTAATTGCCTCTTGGCAGAGCTGGAAAATGGAGAGCGAGAGAGAGAGAGAGAGAGAGCAAGAGAGAGCAAGAGAGATAGGATAGAATGAGAGAGAAATGAGGGACGGTGATAGGTAAGAGAAAGAGAGTAGCGTTCATAAATCGATGACATGTCAGCCATATAGGATGGTATAATGACGAAGTGGGTCGAAGATACTAAGGAAAAGTGGAGCTAAGTGTGTGGTTTAATTTAACTCGACAGGAGAAATAAATATCTAGCTATTAAACTATAAAAAGACGCATATATGTAATTGGAAATATTTATTTCATCCTTTACCGAGAGCAAGGCAATAAATCCTCTAAGACGCAAGGGGCTACTGAGTGTGAAATAACACAAGAAAAAGGAAAAAAAAACATTATAAAGGAGATATAATAATGAAAAGAATTAGGAAAATAAAAGATAAAGATTTGCATTGCATTTAAATTTTTGAAGATCAAACTTGACTGAAAAGTAAAAAGTCAGAAAAGCATCTCACGGGAGAGAAGTGTGAGAGAAGAAACTGTTTGCCCAGAATTTACGATTGCATCTAAAAAAAATCAAATATAAAATGATAAGAACTAGTTTCTTTTAATTGTAACCGTCACGAGTAAAATAATTTCAATTTTATGTCGAATAAAAAAAGAAAATAGCAATATATAAATGCATAAACATTTTTTTTTAATTATGTAAATATTATTTTCTGTTCAAACAAAAGAATAGAGTTCTAATCGATAATTTATTTTTCCGTCTGTCTCCCGTTAGGTTGAAGGACAGAAAACAAAACACGGATTTACTTACCTCATAGGAAGAAATCAAATGTTAATGATTAAAATAAATTATATAAAACGAAATATATAGAGTTACAAACATGAAAAGCCATTTAGTATGTTCTATGAATTTCAAACGTTTCTCTAATTGTTAATTCACGTACACCCATATCCCTCGTAGACATTGCATTGTATATCGTGCGATAAATTTTAAGTATGATAGTTACGGTCATCACTCAAATATAAATAGATAATGAAATCAACATCGACATCATTATACATTTTTATATTTGCACAAAAACTGTCACTGATATTGAGCAATATTAACTGTACATATAGCGTACATTAGAACAATATATTCTATCAAACATATATGTATAATATTTAAAAAATGTAAAATAAAATAATAAATAATAAAAATAAAAAATATGAAAAAAATATTTTTTTTCGGAGACACACGGTTCTATAATAATATTGTCTTGTTTTATTATTTCATTTAGGTTCCTCAAGCAGTTTCAGCCAGCATGGTCATCATTAGGAAAAAAAAACTGCTTGTTATAATCAGTGAACTACAGGAGTAAATGTTTCTGAAGAAAGTGAAATTTATCTGTAGTTTTCATTTGTTTTTGTCGTTCATTTTAGTTAGTTCTTGCGTTGGTCATGTCCCCTCTTTTCATTTATTTTTAAAAAAATTTTTAAGATACAGGAGGTTAAACTTTAAGAATACCCTCCTTGGTCATCTTGGCAATTCTTTTGGTAGCTGGGAATGGGATCTGTGTTTTAAATGTATGCGAACTTTTAGTTCTACGAGAGTGCGCATGATGTGTGTATGTGTATATAATAGTATGAATGTGTGTATAAGTGTGAAACCTCAATACCTCTGCAAACATTTCTGTCTTGTGTGGGTTAGAATTGTGGATAGGGATTGATTCATGAGGTTATATATTAATTCTATCTCTATTGTTAAATTTGGGGTTAAGCCCGTCTGGACGAAGTGTTTTGAGGCGCAAAATTCATTTGTCTACATGTTCCTCTAATATTTTTCTAGGGTTACCTTTCCTGTCCATTTCTATGTTTTCAATTATAGTGAATTTTGTAGTTTTAAAAAATATTTTTTTAGGTGGATATGTTGCTCTCCAGCTCTATCTTTCGGGCATAGAAACAAGCTACTATACCATAATAGTTATGCCTGCCGGGTGGCGTTTGTATACCAAAAGAAAAGACTGTAAAAGCATTGCAAAATTTCGCCCCATCTCCATCTTGAATGTAAAGGGGAAATAATTGTGTGAGTCCTTGCTCGTCGTATGGTGAACTTCCTGCTAGGTAACCATTATATAAACACAGCTATCCAGAAGGCTGGGATTCCTGGATTCACCGGCTTTCTGGAGCATACACACATGATTTTAAACTAAATACTATCAGCCAAACGAAATAAAACTGCACTTTATATGAATGAGTATGGATCAATTCCTCCTGAGTATATTTAAATATCCCATTATTTTTTTTTCTATTTCCCTAGTAAGTTTGGAAATATTATAATGAAATATTTGGGATCAGCTTTCATGCAGTTCACCGTTGCTAGCAACAAAACCAAACCCTCGATGTCGACATCATGATGAGGTGTGTGGTCACGTAAGTTTTTTTTTTATTATGCCCATGGAAATACAATTACGCGGTGCCGCGGACACAGGAAAGAAAGTGATGACTAAGGAACAAATGGGCCTTCCTCCATCCGTTCTGGTCCCGTCTAAAGTCTGTACTGATGAACTACTGCAGTGCTACTATCAGTACTTCACGTGGAAGAGGATGAAATCTAAACCCAAGAAAAACCGCGGCTTATCATTAGTCAGAAGCTGTGTCATGTTGATTCACTTCTGCATTGGGGGTGACATGATCCAAATTGTCAAAGAGAAGCCAGTGAAGAGCAATGGACTGCTGTATGACATTCCACTAACTGATCAGCGCTGTGGTAAAAAGATGGAGAAAGTGGCACTAGATGGACTTCAATCCATCAGAAGAACCTATCTCTCCGGCAAACTGGTGCTGCCAACATGGTTTGCGGCCGTTGCAAATGTATGATATTACTCTGTCTTTCAGACGCAACAGTGTATCAACAAGTTCTTTCATAAGTGGTTTCGGAAGTTCTCCTTGCTTCGCCACCGTTGGAATCTATATCAACTTCCCATCATGTAATTAGTAGAAGAGCTCAAGGTTCGGAAGGTAAACGATCACATGATGAGGCATTCCACCGATGAGTTCGTCGCAGGTTACGGCCAAATATCAAAATTGGCACCAAATGGTCAACAGCAGAAACCACACAAGAAACAGGAGAACCAAGGAGTAACCAAAACCAATGGTGTGGAACTGGACAGAATGGGCTGCCTTTTTTTTTCTCCAAACGGAATTCAAGGGGTAAACGAGACATAGGAATGGATGAAATCGATAATATTGAGGAAGAGATACGAACAGCTACTACTTTTTCTCAGTTTAAACAATTTGATTGGACGACATGGAGTGATATCGATCCAATAAATCAATCATAGAATACGCTAATTGCAATGTAGCCATTGAAAATATGAATCCTCCTCCAATCTACCTATGATCTCGTCCAAATGCGAACAACCTCACGCGGCGGGGATATCTGACACAGATGTATGCGCATTATGTCAAAATGATCCAGCCAATTTGCGTCACGTTCTCTTGCATGACTCAAATCATTGCAGTGCTACACAGAACGTCATAGCAAAGTGCTGGAAGTGTTCATAGAGTATGTCGTTACACGGTGGGAAGTAGTCAACTAACAGTTTGTAACGTCCAGAGAACTAGGATCCGTTTTCACAAGGATGGTGAACGCGCCGGGTCTGAAAGAACCAAATATTTCTATGACATTAATGAGTGGAGCCCGTAATTGGAAGATGTTAGTTGATCTTAGAACATCTGTACGCTTTCCGGTACACATCATTCAAAGAGACGCAATTCGTGAATTTTTCACGTGGTCTCATTTAAATTAGTGTGTCTTCCTAGTATTATTAATGTTTCTATTGGAGGAGAACAGGAAGGAGGCACGCAAGCGAAAGAAAAGCATTTAAGAATAGAGGGACCTGCCATATGCTACATATAGAGGTCGTATACCTTGGATTGCTTGTAAGGTCGGTTGTTTTCTTCCCTTTGGTGATGGGCATCAATGGCCGGAACCTTAATCGTACTTCACGTCGACTCCAGACGACATCACAACAAGTATCGAAATGGATCTGATTTCAGATCCAAAATAAGTAAAGTTAAATAATATCATGCTCGCAACACAATGGTACTTCCACCGGGAAAGACATCTGTTTACCTTCCATTCGCAGTCATTAATAACGGTCGCTACGATGCCGTTAGGTATTTTAAAACAATCTCACGAGACAGACAATGATACAAAAGCGACAGCCTGCCCGAGGGTAAAAACAACTAGTGGCGCTGAGGTTTCCAGTACTGCCTTAACCAGCGAAACTGTATTACATCCCCTGGTTGGTGGCTGACGAGGACAGAGTAGCACACGTGCTTTCACACGGTGTATGTAATATATATATATATATATATATATATATATATATATATATATATATATATATATATATATATATATATATATATATGCTTTAACTGTCATTTCAACCACTCAAATTGACAAACCTTGAGAAAGTAATGTCTTCCTATGTATATATAAACACGTGCAGCATAATAAATCATACATTGCATTGGTAAACTCCCTCAGAGGACGAAATTGTTCAGCTAAGCAGGCTTTTCCTTCTCGTCTTTTTTACTATATATATATATATATATATATATATATATATATATATGTATATATATATATATATATATATATTATAGCAAGGAATAAGCGGAATGGAAAGGACATAATTATGAAAACTAAGAACTAAAACAAACAACCGGTTTCGTCCCAGTACTCCTCAGGTTTGATACACTGGGATTCATTATTCATAAACTTAAAAAACAAAAAACTATTCAATGAGGGGGGAGGAAAAAAAAAGAAGAGACGGCCTGCGGCATTTGATGTAAATGGACTCAAGAACCTTCAAATGATATGCGGAGTGTGACTTCGCTAGAATGGAAAAACAGTCAACACTCAAACCAGCAACACATTCCCTGCTAGTTATAGCGTGTTCCGCTATAGATGACCCGGATGTATTCACTAGTTGGCTTTTGTTAACGGCCGGATTTAAAATTCTGGGGGGTAAATGTTTAATTCTAAAATCCCAGCGCTGGGACGTTCTGCCTATGTAGTCACATCCGCAACCACATTTAAATTTATATATAACAGAATTAATATGAAATGGAGGCAGAAAATCCTTACGCCTGGAAGAAAGAATTGATCGAGTAAAAAATATTACTCGCACATTAGCAGCATAAAAACACTTACTAATGGACAATTCGTCTTTCTAAATTTTCACCTTCTCTGCCAATGTAGGGAAGTTGTAAATAAATTGGACATTTCTTAACAACATACGGTCTATCCCTACTAAATTTATCCATGATATCATGCATAATGGAATCCAAAATGTCCAAAGGATACCCATTTTTAGAAAGAGTCATTTTTATAAAGTCCAATTCACCGTAGAGGAAGGAATTTCAGCAAATTTTAAGAGCTCGAAAAGTCAACGTTCTAATTAAATTAATTTTTTCGTTGACGTGGACAAAAAGAGTTTAAATGTGATTGCGGATGTGTCTACATAGGCAGAACGTCCCAGCGCTTGGATTTTAGAATTAAACAACATTTACCCCCTAGAATTTTAAATCCGGCCGCTAACAAAAGCCAACTAGTGAATACATCCGGGTCATCTATAACGAAAAACGCTATAACTAGCAGGGAATGTGTTGCTGGTTTGAGTGTTGACTGTTTTTCCATTCTAGCGAAGTCACACTCCGCATATCATTTGAAGGTTCTTGAGTCCATTTACATCAAATCCCGCAGGCCGTCTCTCTGCAAGCAGAGAGATTGCTTGTTGGGTTTGAATGTGATTGGGCTCTAGTTCTTTCCACCATATAATTTTTTTTGCCCTCCCCCCTCAATGAATAGTTTTTTTTGTTTTTTAAGTTTATGAATAAATAATCCCAGTGTATCAAACCTGAGGAGTACTGGGATGAAACCGGTTGTTTGTTTTAGTTCTTAGTTTTCATAATTATGTCCTTTCCATTCCGCTTATTCCTTGCTATAATAAAATTTTGTACTAGTAAGTATCTTTTCAAATATATATATATATATATATATATATATATATATACTTTATGAAATAAGAATTCACATCAATTTAAGATTTACAGCTACTGCAAACCCCACCAAAATAGATAATGAATATAAGTCTAAGACACAATTACGCAAAAAACGTGATGACGTTCAACTCCACGGCAAATAAAAGTGGTTCAAAGCCATATCATGTAAAACTACTCGTTACCATACTATCACTGACGTTAAGCAATGTCGTGCGTTGTCACTGCCTAGATGAATGACCACATGGGAATAACATGAACGGTTATTACACCAACTGTATATCAAAGGTTACAGCGTCTGGTATTTCCAAGATGTCACCCTAAGTACTGACAAGTTTTGACGTTAAGCAACATCTAGCCTGGTCTGTACATAGATGGGTATGCGCTTGGGAATACATGAGGCTGTAAGCTTAGATGTGTGGTTGGTTTAAAGGATCATGTTTCAGAATTTTTAAACAGAGAGCCTAGTTTAAATTCCAGTTGAGTTATATTCACTTGCGAGCAAAATCCACTGGGAAAAGTATGAATCCACTTCTTCATCCCTATATGTGGGTTAATTAGTCAATCTTGTACTACTAAAAAAATATTATCTCCCAAAAAATGACCAACCAACCAATCAATCAAGAAAGAGTCACCCATCTATGTACCGACCAGTCTCGACGTTGCTTATGTATATGATCCAATGCGAACTCCTGTTTCAACGTGATTTGCTCGTAACACTGTAGAATTATCACATTGCTCAGAGTCATATGATTCAAAAATCGTACTGAAAACATCTATCACAACTAATAATGGAGGAATAAAAAAAACCGTGACAGCTGTAACTCTCGATTTCTAAATATTAAGCTACGACACGAAAATCATTAACTTGAAGAATGGCATCTCTATCACCTGCAGTGAAGTCATAGATTATTGATATGCATGTGCTTTCGGATTCTGTATACTTATTTTTACTTGCTAGTATTATTAAGTTGGTGCAAAAATAATGACGTAATAATGTCGTTTTTTGACGTATTTTTAACGTCAAAAAACGAAATTATTACGTCATTATTTTTGCACCAACCTAATATATCTGAAGAACAATTTACAATTATGGAAAATGAAACCTGGAATGAAGTTAATGCACGTATTCTGTGGTATCTCCCATGAAAATGTAATTATTCTCATATATGAAAATTACCTGACCTACTTAGGTAAAAACTGAAAACACACACACTCAAAAGATTGTGAAAAGTATTATTTGCAATTTAAAATATATTGAAAATTAGATTTTATATAGCGTAGAACTGCTTACCAGGCAAATATGCTCAACTTTCAAGTTGGTAGTGAATTTGATTTCGTTAGGTATATCGAATTAAGATCTACTTAAAAATGCATCGTTTGAATGAGAGAAAATAGAAATAGACCAAAAAATGAAATATGTTAATGTTTTCTTTATTTTTAAACATATTTTCCTAAAATTACCACTCCGGACATGCAGAATGGCATCACTCACTTGTTATATATTTAGAGATTCTTGATAAAATCCAGAGAAGAATATGCAATGTTATTGGCTCTGACCTGGCATACGGGTTTCAGTCTGATTACGACCGAAATGTAGATTCAGTCTATCTTTTCCATAAACTCTTTCATGTTTCAATTTGTTCTATTCTGCATAAAATTTATGAATTGAAGACCTGTACTTGATTGGAAACAAGATCTCATTATTGTACAGTTGAAATGGCTACATACGACTGTAAATTCTTTGCTAACAATTTCTTTTCTCACACCTCTCGCGCGTAGAACTTTCCTCTGTTTCCCAGGCAAGCCTGATTCTAAAATAATTATTTTTCATGTCAATCGTTATCTACCGTTTTTTTTAAATTCCCCCCTTTTAATTTTCGCGATGTTTAATAACGTTTGTCTTTCATATATATATATATATATATATATATATATATATATATATATATATATATATATTATATATATATATATATATGTATATATATATATATATATATATATATATATATATATATATATATATATATATATATATATATATATATATGTATGTATATATACATAACTCTCTATCTCTGAAAAATATAAGGAAAAAACAAACAGAAATCGTTATATGCAATTATGCTGTTTTAATGTTAATATAATGTCAACGTCTATATAATGTCAACCATCTTCAGGACATATTCATAAAATATAATTAACATTATCAATTCAAGATGACAAAGACACTCACACACATATATATATATGACGAAATATAATTTTAAGTTATACTATATGATGTCATGATAATTGTGTTTAGCATGAATCAAACAGTCGCCTCTGTGTTGACTTCCATACTCTCTTTTATATTTATAAATACGTACATACACACACATACAGGCATATATATATATATATATATATATATATATATATATATATATATATATATATATATATATATATATATTAGGTTGGTGCAAAAATAATGACGTAATAATGTCGTTTTTTGACGTTAAAAATACGTCAAAAAACGACATTATTACAAACCTAATATATTAAACTCTAATCAATTATTTAATGAATTTTCTGTCTATAACAGTTTTTACTTGATAAAATTAAATGTATTAAAAGAAAATCTTCTCTTTCTAATTGAAGATTATGAATTACATTTAGCGTCCTAAATGTTCAAATAAAATTAATAGTAAATATATATTCTACGACAGGATTCTAGCATGTATTCGTATACGCGAACCATCATTTGTTCTGACGTGCTTTACCATATAGCTTTTTAAAGAAAAAAGTCAAAATTGACATATTTTATCGATCGATCATATATATATATATATATATATATATATATATATATATATATATATATATATATATATATATATATATATATATATATATATATATATATATATATATATATATATATATATATATATATATATATATATATATATATATATATATATATATATATATATATATATATATATATCGGTCACTGGGCTTGTTTCTAAAAATAATTACGCTAAAAGTGGTAGAATCTCCGACTAACACCAATTCAGTCGGGTTTCGATCCTAGCTAGAGGCAACCGGATGTCTAGCCACACTGATGAGCTGTGAAACCGCGAAACAGTCTGTCTGTAGATGACGGTATATATATATATATATATATATATATATATATATATATATATATATATATATGCTTGCATGCACACACACACACACATATATACATATATATATATATATATATATATATATATATATATATATATATATATATATATATATATATATATATATATATATATATATAGTTGCTGTGTTCGTGTTTTCCCAGCAACTTGTGGTCTATAGGTCTATATTTCAACAAGGCTGACCAAATCTTTGTTAACCGTTCCAGGAGAGACTAGTGTGCGATGTAGATGAATAATCCCAGTTCCCTCAAAAACTTCGTTACGATAACATCTTTACTGTCATCGTCATATACATCTACGGCTTTTGTATATCTCTGTCTGCAAAATATCACTCGAATTTAACAAAACGAGCGGTAATTCTTAAAAAAAAAAAAAACCTTGTAGTCTGAGCTCGGTAACTCCGAAAACTCAGTAATCATATGTGGCCCTATAATTGTATATTTTCATTATAGACTAGAGCTTCGTCCTTAGGTTGTAGAAGAAAATTAAATAAACATTTGCTGGAAGATTTATACAGAAAAAGTTTAGAAAACTCTCTGATTTTACGTTGCTTTCACACGATGCAGATATGTCTTCATTTTTAATAATATCACATCAGTTCAAGAAGTCGTTTCTGTGTATACTTGTAAAACACGTAATCTATTTACACTATTTACATTGTTTGGATTGGTGTCCTCATATTTGTTGCCATAATGCGCAAGGACACATAGGTCAGTGAAAAAATCGTTGGTTGAAATAATCCAGAGACTTGACCCAAAGAGTTGTGTGTTGGTTGCAGCAGACCTGAAAAAACAACTTGAACAGTTGAGTTAGTAATGTAAAACAACTGATGCTAAGATATTCAAAAGAGACAGAAAACGGGGAAGTAGAACAATCTACACCGGTGCATGAAATAAAGGGTTCGAAAAAGAACTGTAGATGGTCGGGACGTAGAATGGCTGAAAAGACGGGAATATGGTAACAACAATGAGGACAACAGTCCGATCAATGTAAATAATTACAATACCTCATCTCAGAAATATAAACAGATCTTTCAGAACATCCACCATTGAAATACAGATCGTTGTAATTATATATTAATTTTCATTACAACACTCAGAAACTTCAAATATATGTCAGTTTACATGTTCATATTGATAATTCTCTATGTATTACAACAACAACAACAACAATAATAATAATAATAATAATAATAATAATAATAATAATAATAATAATTTAATCGCCCTGTCATCGTGATTAGAGGCCGGAAATACAAAATGTACCTTCTTCTTGACATGGCAGTCCCTGTAGACTGCAAAGTCGCTTTGAAGATCTTCAAAAAACTATCAACATACAAGAACCTTGAAACCCAGTTACCAAAAATATGGCACATAAGGATATAAACCATTCCCGTTGTCATTTGACCCTTGGATTGTTTGGAAAATATTCCAGTAGACTAAATGAGAGGAATTCCTGGTAGCCCATGTCTTAAAAAAATTACAAAAAATTGTACAAACGTACTGCCCACATCATACAAAGGGCTTTACCTATGTAAGATATGACGTCACACATTGCGAAATGGAAAATGTCCGACGATCATTTTTAAGACATTTTTTTATGCATATACGTTCTTTTTATAGATACATATTTAAGTAAATGCTTTGTTTAAAATAAACCGTATTAACCACATTTACCATCCAAAATATCCGAGAAATGTTCATAGAAAATATGCGTACTCCGTAGTTTGAAAACAATAAAATCGACCTTACTAACCGAAACGCTCCTCCATGGTTCAATCGTTGAAAGTACGTCAGGCTAAATGAAGTTTTCGTAACGAATACAGGTTCGATTTCTATGAAAATTTCTCGGACATTCAAGCCGGTAAATGTTGTTAATACTCTATATATTTGTATCTAAGAAAAGAACGTATAAACATAAAAAAATGTCTTTAAAATAATAATTAGACAAAAATCTATTTTTAATTTCATAAAAATAAATAGTTTTCAAACTGAAACATGAATAGGAAAATATACTTCACGAGGATAACGTTATTCAATGTAAATTTATGATATTTTGGAATTTTAAATGTAAGATTGCTCATGAAGAAACGTATCCTCCATATTTAGTTTCTTTTGGAAGGACAATGATCTCAAACATTCAAAAGATTATAACAGAATGTGTATAAATAAGCTACATTTGATACACCGAAATGGATAATATACAGATAACGGAAGTTCACAGCATAGTTGAGGCATAAATTAAATTTCTAAAGTGGACAGACAGAACATTTGTCATCTTGGGTCTGGCAATAAACCACACCCGGCATCATAGCCTCTGATCGAGAGGTTATGTATAGCCTGAACCATCTATTAATGGTCATTGTTCATAGGTTCATCTTTTCCAGGGGTGGTAGCATTTTTAGAGTCCCAAATATGGACAAATATTTAACACGCAAACTGCGATCAACAAACTACGAAAGTATAAATATAGACATTTATAGTTAAAATACCACGAATGCCTATTTAAGAAAAAAAAAAAAAACATTGTTACCATCAATAAATTTTGGAAAATATATTACCAGATATATATCTTTGAAAAAGCCCCACAAAAAACAACATATTAACAGCAAAACGTTTGGAAGATATAACAGCAATATATGTTTGTAATATATATATATATATATATATATATATATATATATATATATATATATATATATATATATATATATATATATATGTATTACCGGCTATATATTTGAAAACAAACATAATACCTTTATAAGAAAAATACAAAAATACATTTGACTCACGACAAAAAAAAAAAATACTTTCCAAAAATATTTCAATTAAAGTGGATGTACAACTGATTCCTTTAAAAGATTTTTTTTTTTCTTAGAACCTATCCTAAAATCTTGTCGGCATTATATAACGCAATGAGATTGATAAGCCGTAAAAATATAAACGAAAACAAACTAAACGAACCAACTGATTTCCTACAAAGAATACATATTCTTTTCATATGAACCTTTCCTAAGAATCTTGTCAACATTAAATAACCCATTGAGATGTTGATATTCCATAAGACAAATAAAACTTAACCAGATCACTTGCTATTGTGCACGGCGATACGCACAGAATGAGGTTCTCATTTTAATTTACAAATAGACAGCTCATCACTCAAACTGAAAAAAGTCCTACGCAGTACAGAAAATATGTTTTTTTCAAAATATATTATAATGCAAACAATAATTTTCGCAATCCATTGACGTAATCATTAAATTGATTAAATATTGCTTAATTAATTTTTTTATAAAAACTAACTCTACATTTGGATGGAGTTTAATTAGAACTTACATTCTCTGTTTGCTGATGTCAATTATAATTAATTTAATTACAAAAATAGTCATTAATATTTACTTTAAGAAAGCAAATCTATTTTCCATCGATATTATTTTCATGACAGGTATAAAACCCAAATAAATTATTTGAGGTATTGCGACATATTACCGAATTTATAAAATGTTATTCATAGGATTAATGATTTATAATTTGAATGATCTTAAACATAAAATCAGTATTTTATAGAATACATTCCAAGAGGTAGGTTTCAAGATGGACCTTAACGAAACCGAGATACGATGATCTTGAACTGGAATGAAAGCAGTAATGCCATAGAATATGAATCCACCGTAAAAAATCAGAATGTCAAATTAATGAATACTAAACACTTCAAAAGCTCGTTGTAATTATCAGTTTATAACAAATTTACTATAGTAGCTAATGGAATTCAACATATCATAGGTTGTTCTTGGGTAATTTCTCGCAGGATGATATTTGCTACAAAACCAACACATTAATCTAAAATATTTATGCCGCACGTGGATTTTACATAATTTTTGTATTAATTATTCAATATTTCTTTTCACTTTCACTCTATACAAAGCAATAAAGCCAACGATTGCTGGGCATGGAAAGGTTAGAAAATTGATACAACACTAAGGAGCAACCAAAAAAAGAGTATTTAGGAAGAGAGTAGATAGCTATTCACATTACATAAAATGAGTAAATTTGGATGGAAAGAATGAAGTAAGAATATATTATATTTTGAAGCTCATTTTCCTTATGAAGTGCCATAAAAATTTCAACTGTCTCTTTCTAATGATAGGTATAAGTCAACTCTATGTTTCCATTTTCTTAAAACGCTTTCAGTTTGCTACTATGTCTAGTCCATGGTATTCTCATTATCCTTCTCTAAGTGATTAGGCAGAAAGTTACATTGGCTTATTCTGAAGGAGTAATGGTAGAGAGCATACATGCATAAATTTCAACTCTTACTTATCTACATTGTTTCTCTCTATGCAAATAGGCATCATCCACCTCAAATACACTTCAAACGTAACTAGTAGCGACCTCACTTGACAAGGGACAAATTTGGCACTGTGGGTCTATCAAGTACTTTTAGAAAAAATGTTTTCGAACCAAAGGACATAAATGCTGACATGGCTGATGAATTAGCGGATGAAGATCCAGATTTAAGAACAGTGTAAATATGGGAAACTGAAATTAGGAGGGGAGACATTTTGAAGATGACCCAAGCTCTGGAGGTCCTACAACTGTTGATGGATGAGAGGCTATTGACTAAAAATCAGTTAATAAATGTTGTTAGAATATGTTAGAGAGTTATATTCTGGATGAGGAAATTGACAGGACAAACGTTTCTACTCGGTTGGAGCCAGGTTTTCTGAGGCCTGAAGAAAAGGGCATAACCTTCTCGCATAAGGGTAAAATCTGAATGTGTTTGATGCAGATACAACTGGTTTCCTTCAACGCGTCCCAGCCGAAACTGAGTGTTGGAAAAGGCAAGATCCATGCAGTGAAACATCATCCCTTCAGCCGATCCAAATTAGGGCATGGTCGTTTCATCTGGAGGGAAATTGATGAGCTCAGTTTTTGGGAGATGTAAAAGGTGCTGTGTTTGTTGACTATATTCAAAAGAGACTCGCTCTCTATGGACAACACTATGTCATATTGGTTATATCGTTACGAAAGGCTATGAAGAACGCCAAGGAAAACTGACAAAAGGAGCATTGTTTCATTATGAAAATATTCCAGAAATATTGCATATGGCTGTAAGTTTAAACTGTCCAAGCATCCTCCCTAATCTGCAGATTAGTCTCATGTGCCTATCGTCCCTTCGCCAACCTTAAAAACACAGCTGGATACCACTGACACAGTGATTATGACGTCTTATCTTCTATTGATGGTACTTTTAACCAGCAGAATGAAAGAATATTTGCCAATGCGAACCAAGTAGTGTTTGTGGTACCCACCTCTCTACTGGAGAGGTCTTTTGGATGGCGGGGTCAATTCCACAACAAAGCCCCATTCTTCTCAGCTGTCTTCTCCCGCTCGGGTGATGGCTAGTTGGTTTGTTCGGAGGTAAATTGATAATTTAAAAAAAAAAGCATTTTAAAATAATATATTTTTTTTAAACATGTCGATGTGTACATTTTTAACTAGACAGTGGGGTTACTCTATTCCCCTACTGGGGAGCAAGTTGCCCGAGACATGAAATAACCAAGTCTAATGTGTATGACATGTAAAACTTAGCTCTTTGAAATCACTTTCTATCTCTCTAACATATCCACGTTCGGCTCAGCTAATCAAAATCGATATCCTTATTTTGTCTACCATCTTACCTTAAAGGACACCCTCAGAAGGTTTGAATCAAAATATACTGCCACTAAAATATTATATCCTGAAACTATTATTTAACGGAACGGCAACAGTCATGGAAGAAATGCGTGATCCGCAAAAGGGGTCTGTGTTGAAGAATGGATCTCATTTGGTCAAATTCCTTGAGAGTATATTGGTCAGCCTATGAGTTTTCAGCTGATTCTCATAGAGTCAGATTTCTGTTGCTTAATTATGCAAGCTTATTTACTTTACCGATAGAATATTAATCGCACATTTAAGAAAAGACGCATATTTTCTACGCAATGGATATTGTCTTTCACTTCGTTACAGTGTGTAATTGCATAGAGTGAACCTCTTCACTTCTAATATTCTCTGAAATGTAGCCATAGGTGTGTTAATGTTAGCCGCCATCTTTGGGCTTTATCCAGAGAGAGAATTTATGAATCCAAGCGCTTAACTATTCTTCAAGTTTAGTAATTCCCTGACAAAGAACAATCAATTTGAGGTTACGTGAATTTTAATTACAGGCAAGGTGGAAAATATTATTTGAGATTTATCAATAATATTAATTAACCGATTGGCCCGGGGCGAAAAAATTTGCAACATTAAATTTAACAGGCAAATTGTCAATAATGAGAGAAATGCAATTGCTAATGGATTGATTGTGCGCGAACTGGAAGGAAGATGTGTTCTACGAAATTTTGTCGCTTCTCAACTTTCATCAGTACCAATTACAGGACATTGTGATGGTGCTAAGATGATGGAGACAAAAGGAAAGCACACGTAAACACAAGCACACAGTCAAACTCACACACAGATACGAGCAAATATTTATTTTTTTATAGATATTTACGTGCGCATAGAGTAACAGATATCAGCGCTGTGAATGGAATCGGCAAGCTTGGTTCGAATGTCCGTAGGTTTGCTCGATGTATTTGCTACCATCTAGAGGTTAAACGGTGAGGCAGATGAGGTCAAGATGCCATGGAGAAAGCGGAAGTTGTGTGAATCTAGTTCAAAGAAATCCTCAATCCTTGAATAACGTGCAGTTTTCATCTTTATGGGGCCGGTGGTACTCATACGTGGAAATACGTAGAGAATCCAAAATATACCCGGTTTACAGTCCTCCCGATCTTTTAAACAGTTGTAGCGATCTATCCCTTTTATCATGTTTGGGTTAGCTTCCGGTTCTTTCTAAGGTCTATTTCAGCTCTTTCTTCTTAAGGCGAGCCTTTCCTACGCTATATACCTCCAAAGAGTAACCTACTAACTTGACTGGTTCTTGGACATTGTACTAAGGAAATATTTGTAAAACGATATATATTAGGTTGGTGCAAAATAATGACGTAATAATGTCGTTTCTTGACGTATTTATTAACGTCAAAAACGCCATTATTACGTCATTATTTTTGCACCAACCTAATATATATATATATATATATATATGTGTGTATATATATATGTATATATATGCACAATTATATATACATATATTACACACGCGCACACGCACACACATATCTATTTATCTATCTATCTATCTATCTATCTATCTATCTCTCTCTCTATACATATATATATATATATATATATATATATATATATATATATATATATATATATATATATATATATATATATATATATATATATTGCAACTTTATGAAAGATGGTCAGTTTTTTCAGCATATTCAATCAAATATTTTATTGTTTTCCGGAGATCTTCCAGCTCAGGTTCCTCCCTGACATAAAGCATTAATATCCTTGTAGATAAGATGACTTATTTTCGTTTGAGATATTTTATAGTGATATTTTGTCCTGTTAGGTTCGTTGGTTAATGATATTAATGATAGAGAAAATATTAAGGAAGAGAAAGAGTCACATTCAAATATTCCTTTGTTGATGATTATTTCACCAGATTATAGATTCCATTTGTATATTTGAGGTGAAGGCTTTTTTTTTCCCCATATCGACATAATTTCTTTCATGAAACTGATGACTACAGTTAATACCTTGTATATATATCTAAAGTTACAGGAATCGGGTACACTATAGAATGACTAATATAAAACTATCCAGGCAGTACTGACATTTTTTCTTTGTATTGAACCATTTTTCCAAGATCATCCTATTTATCAGTAATTGGGCTTGACGTCTGTCAGAACGACGATTGCACCTTTTTCGTTCTAGAGGTAGTATGATGTTTTCTCTAAGTAGGAATATGTTTTCTTTTCAAAATAGATTTCAACATTTTGTATGTAGTGAGAAGACATATAATTTGTCTAGTATTTTGGTACATTTCTGTCACCAGTCGTAGCCATATTATTATTAATATTTTTATTTTCTTTGATTTCTGGTGTTTACACATTTCTTTCCGGGTCCCACCCAGGGACCTAAGGTTAGATATGGCATCATGACACTTTCCACTGAGAATAAAAAAAAAAAAAAAAAATTACATAGATAAAGCCCTCCGTAAAGTGTGGGCTGTACTTATCAGAACAATTTTTTTTATCTCCTTGAGGCATGGATTTCCAGGAATACAACAGGGATTGTAGATGTTCCCTTATGCCACATTTTCGAGATTCCTATTTCAATTTCATTATTATTGTTATTATTGGTGTAAAATATTGTCGGTTTTTGACGTTAAAAATACGTCAAAAACCGACATTAATTTTGCACCAACCTATTATTATTATTATTATTATTATTATTATTATTATTATTATTATTATTATTATTATTTTTATTTTCTTTGTTTTCTGGTGTTTACACATTTCATTCCGGGTCCCACCCAGGGACCTAAGGTTAGAAATGGCATCATGACACTTTTCACTGACAAAAAAAAAAAAAAAAAAATAATAATTACATAGATAGAGTCCTTCGTAAAGTGTGGCCTGTACTTGTCAGAACAATTTTTTGTATCTCCTTGAGGCATGGGCTTCCAGGAATCCCTGCAATTAGTCTACTGCAATCTTTTCCAACCAGACCTAGGGCTCCAACTACAACAGGGATTGTTGATGTTCCCATATGCCACATTTTCGAGACCTCTATTTCAAGGTCCTTGCATTTTGACAGCTTTTTGAATATCTTCAAAGATACATTGCAGTCAGCAGGGACTGCCATATCAATAAGGAGTCACCGTTTTTGTTTGTGGTCTTTAATAACAATATCTGGGCGGTTGGCCTTGATTGTTCTGTCAGTGTGAATTGTGTAGTCCCATAGAATTGTAACAGGTCCTATCTCCGTAACCGGGTCTGGGTGGTGTTGGTACCAGTTTCTTTCAGTTTCCTTCCCGTAGAAGTTGCAGATTTTCCAGTGCAGATATTGGCCCACTCTGTCATGTCGGGTTTTATATTCAGTGGGTGCCAACATCGTGCAACCTGATACAAGATGATCAATCGTTTCTGGATATTTATCACAGAATCTGCATTTTGGGCTGACACAATATTTTAGTATATGTGCTTGATAATTCCTAGTTAGCAAGCATTGGTCCTGCGCAGCGAGGATAAAACCTTCAGTTTCCGCTTTCAACCCTGCACTGCGTAGCCACTGATGGGTACGGGTTTTGTCTACATCAGCTTGTTTGATACGGGCAGAGTATTGGCCATGAAGCGGTTTATCTTGCCATCGCTTCTGTATCTGGTCGGTTGCATTCGTCTTTGCTGTCTTTTTCAAGTATTTTTGCAGTTCCAGCCGGTGTATTGTGCTGTAGTTGCATCTCTACGCCCATTTGAAGCTCCAGTTTGAATTTGTTGGCTTCTTTCATTACGGAGTAAAGACGCTTACTACTTTCATGTTCCTTGACGCATACCATCATCCAGTCTTCTGTAGTTTCCAAGTATTTTTGGAGGCCAATTGTTGTAGTTTTGTAGGACATTTCTAGTTGAACTAATCCTCTGCCTCCTTCGGACCTGGGCACATACAGACGATCAACATCAGCTTTGGGATGATGCATGCGATAGCAAGTGAGAAGCTTTCTCGTTTTGGCGTCCATTCGCTTAATTTCAGCTATGGTCCAGTTAAGGACATTAAAGCTGTAATGCACCACTGGGACAGCCAATGTGTTTATAGCTGATATTCTATTTTTTGAGTTTAGTTCAGTATTTAGTATCACACGTACACGCCTGTAGTACTCTTTTCTTATTTTGTCTTTCATTTGGCGGTGTTGTATGCCATCTCCTTCGCTAATTCCTAGGTACTTATAAGCTTCTTCATGCACCAATTCACTAATCTTTGTGACAAAATCTAAATCTATTGAGGGTGTTTCTGTAATTCCACCTTTCTTGAATGTTACTTTTGCACATTTATCTAATCCGAAGTCCATACCTATGTCGTCACTAAAGTATTTTACAATATCGAGGAGGCCTTTCAACTCATTGTCGTCTTTGGCAAAGAGTTTGAGATCATCCATGTATAATAGGTGATTGAAAATTTTCTTATTTATTTTGTAACCATAGCTACTGTTGTTCAGTTCATGTGTAAGAGGGGTTAAGGATAAACAAAACAGAAGGGGTGACAGAGAGTCTCCTTGAAAAATTCCACGTCGGATATTCAGACGGTTGGATATGGCAGTGCCCCCGGTGTGCCTAAGGTATAGTTTTGTGTTCCACATCCCAATGCTGTGCTTAAGAAAGTTTAATACCACAGGGGAGACTTTGTACATTTCCAAAGTCTTAAGGATCCAAGAATGTGGAACACTATCAAAGGCTTTACGATAATCAATCCACGCTGCACTGAGATTTCTGCGTCGTCTCCTGCAATTTTCCAGGATCATTTTATTTATCAGAAGTTGATCTTGGCAGCCATATGAACCTCTGCTGCATCCCTTCTGTTCCAGCGGGAGAATGCTGTTTGTTTCGAAGAAGGAGTAAGTACGGTTCGTCAGTACAGACGTGATCAACTTATACGTTGTGGAAAGACATGTTATCGGTCTATAATTTTTCGGGTCGTCTGTTTCAGTTGTTTTTGGTATGAGGTATGTAATACCTTCAGTAACCCATTCCGGGATTTGATTGGGATTATTTACAAGCATTGATAATGTTTTTGCAAGTATGCCATGGGTAGATGAGATATGATACAGCCAGAAATTGGGCAACTTGTCATTTCCTGGGGATTTCCATTTTTGGGATTTCGTTAGTGCTTGCCTAACATCATCTGTGGATATATTTTCCCATTCTTGCAGAGGTGTATCCAGCAGTCGTTCTTCTTCTCGCCGTATCCATTCTGCATTTGGGTTACATTCCTTTGGGTTGCTCCAAATATTTTCCCAAAATGTCTGTACATTATCAATCGATGGTGGCGTTTCGACATGTATAGGCGTTTTTGCAATTTCCCTGTAAAATTTCTTAAGATCTGTTCGGATTATTTTATTTTGGCGATAGAATCTACAACGTTTCTCGTATTGTCTTGTTCTCTGTGCTTTTAGCTGAAGTTTCTGTTTCAGCATTTCCTTGATCGATGGAATATCAATTAGGGATTTAATGCTATATTTCCGTTTGATCTTTTTGGATTTACGTGTGGAAATATTAGGGTTTCTGGTGAGCTCATCTAATATAGACCTGCTCACATCTGATTTGTTTTATTTCTCGTATCAGTTTGGTTTTCCAAGCTGGTTCTCTGTGTCTGTTAATTTTATTTATTGTCTTGACACCAAGCTTCCGAGTCGCTGCTAGAGCTGTTGCGTATATGACGTTGTTAACTTCTGTTATGTTTCCCGGTGGTTTATCTGTTAACAGTGTTTCCAGGGCAGCATTGTATATTTTCACGTTGTGCTTGTTGGGATTTGTCATATGGATTTTCGGGAGCTGGTCTCTGTCTGACAATTGTATGAAAGTTACTCTGCTGAGTACTTGGATGACGTAATTTTTCGCTTCGGTGATTTCAGCTTCGTGGTTTTCAAGGAATTCTAAATTAATGTACCTGGACTCATCTTCAGTGACAATTTCTGGAGAACTAGAGGTTGTGTCTAAGGTAGAATCTTCGGTTTCATTTCCTGGGAGATGATTTCGTATTTCATTCGCTTTAGCGTCCATCTCATCCTCTGTCGCATTCTTTATTTCAACATTCGTCTCAACAGAGTTTGAGTGATGGGTCATAGTATTTTGTCTTATATCTAATTTTATCTTATCTATTTCTGCCTTTGAGAGTCTGTTGTTTCGCATGATATCTCTGCGGAAATTGGCAAGCATGTTTGGACTGAGGTTAGGTCTTATATCATTTCCCACCATATTTCTCCATATTTGGTTTGTTTGATTGGTGGTGTTCTTTGCTGGGTTTTCGAGTGCAGTGAAGAAGTATGTCATAACTTGTCGATACTCTTCGCGGCTCCATTTCGTTCGTTTCATTTTTACTAGTCAATTTGGCATTGAGACACTTGGTCCAAGGTTGTCGATAATCCGGGTTTGGTGACCTAGTGTCTCTTCGTGTGTGGAAGAGTTTGTTCCAGTGACAGACTTTTCGACCTCAGACTGGTTCCTCTCTGAGGGACGCGGCCCTTGTTGTCCCGGTTGACGGCCGATCCGGTATGAGATATTATTCGTATTCATTGAAATTGGTAGAAATGCGTTTTAACCTTGACCGCCAAGGGGTAATTTTGTTCAGATTACCAGCTTTAGGACGAGCTTTGAAGAAGGTCCAAGAGCAAGACCAGATTTGAGAGTGGGTTTAGTAATATATCGAAGTTAAAAGTTCCTAACAGTGTATGGTATTCAGTTGGGTAGATAATACTAAGTTTTAACTTAGTATAAGTCCGAGAGACACCTCCAAGTGGGATAATTAGATTTCAGTATATAGACATAAAAAAAAAAATGGACACGGGTGTCCGCTTAAGGTCTGGGGTGTGGATTAAAACATGAAATACAAGTTAAAAAAAAAAAAATTATTAGAGGAGAGAAAAGGGAACTGAAAAGCAAGGAATTAACTTGAGACATTAGGATTTACAATCATATCAAACTAAAGGAAAAGTATCATTCAAAGATGCTACATTTACCATTTCTTACAACTTCGGAGCATAGCACAAGTGACTCTCCACAAATGTTCAATTTTCCGTCGCCAACGACAGATACTTATCAAATTTTATGGGGTAGGCTGGACTTATACTACAGATTGGTAGTGGGGAATATCGAAGAATTCATTAAACAAAGGGGTAGGAGCAAGGGAATAAAAGTTATACTTTTCCGGTCATCTCTCAACCTACTTGCCGCTGAAAGATATGGTTTAAAATTTTCACTCAAAGAGATGATAGACAAAGGGCAGAGCATTGTAGGAAAATTACACCTGTAGCCATGAAAAAAAAACAAAAAAAAAACAGAAAACACAGATATAATACAATATGATCCCTGTCAGTGTGGACATATCTACATGTACATTCAATATATATATATATATATATATATATATATATATATATATATATATATATATATATATATATATATATAGAGAGAGAGAGAGAGAGAGATTAGCAAACATGTACATATACACGCACCGACAGAGATATGGGATGCCTAGGGTAAAAAAAAAAAAAAAAATTATTATTATTATTATTATTATTATTATTTTTACTGAAACACATATTAACATTTGTCAATAATGCTTAATCCGTATACATTAACTGGGCACATGCTTAAAAGGCGGTCATCGCTATTCTAAATTGAAATTTCTGTTATGATTCAGCATCGTATAATTTGAAGAGGGTTTTAAAATTACCTGAGTCAACCAATATGCAAGGAACCCACCACAGAGATGTGATAAAAACAAAAACGATTACATACACTATTTTAATATATTAAATAATATTAATTTTAATCATTTTTATCTTTGTATATTTACTCGCTTAAGTTAGATTTCAATAGGTTGTTAACATTCATGCAATGACATTTTCTGTCTTAAATATTTATCGGTTGGGGTATCCAACTGTCTGGGTCAGTGTCTGTGGATGTGTGTGCATGTATTTATATGTATCTATGTGTATGGAAAGTGCATTCACTTTTAATTATGTATGTATGTACGTGTGTGTTGGTTTCCCTTCTCCCATTACCCCCCCTTTTTTTCATGACAGACCGTGGAGATGTTCTCTGTCTTGTCCCTTTTTTGTGTGTGTATATATCTTGGTGCTTATGTATTAGAATCTGACTGCGTTTGTTTTACGCGTGAGTTTAGGGCCCCATTTACACACCATGAGGATTAAAATGTATACATTGTAAAAAGACCGGATATTAAATATAGCTAAAGTAACTTCAATGAAAAAATAAATTGAATAACATATATATTTCTTCTTTTCTCCTCAGTAATTTTATAGTTGTAAACTTGATAGCGAATAAATGTTAAATTTTGATTTTGTAATTAGCAGTTTTAAATTTTAATATTAAATTTTATCATATAATTTAGTAATTATTCGTTGGAATAAATTATTTTTTAATACTAAACATCTGAATAGATATTATAACATGACTTCGTTATCGAGCTTTTTGAATTTTCCTGTACTTGTGTTTTGATTAGTCCATCTAGCCTTTGTAACAACGTTTTCCCCTTGCGTAGGATTATTAATTAATTTGAAACTTTTAAAACCATTTATTTTACATTCAACGTCATCACTTGATAAGACACCGAGGGTGTTGAAACAAAATGGCCATTTTTGTAGTGATTTTATAACATATTTATGTTATAAATTTTTTTTCTTTAAAAATAAATAATTATATATATATATATATATATATATATATATATATATATATATATATATATATATATATATCTGTGTGTGTGTATCAGAATTATTGGATTTTCCTCGATTAGGTGTCTATCTAAAATACACTCTAGATTATTCACCTCACTTCATGAAGCCCTTGGGCTTATTACGTGAAATCGCTAATGTCCTATATACGAGATTGAATCTATTCCTTTGCAGATGAATTCTTTCACCCTTCACAGACAATCTCTCCACTTGTTCTGAACCAAAATCAATGCGTAAGCAGAATATCTGACTTTACGTACAGTTTGTATATGAAAATGACACCATCTTGCTAACACCAAGCTTATCTTGATGCTGAGAACGGAGAGCCCTCATCAGTGTCGGCGTAGTATCTGAACTTAAAATTAATAAAACAACACGGGCCCGGGGTAATCTTCGCGATTCCCGGTCCAGATTTAGGAGAGTTTATTTACAAATAGTAATTTTGAAAGTACTAATCTGTTGAGTAACACGAAATAAATATTAGGTTTTTCTTTCTTTTTAATCGTTTAATTATGCAACAAGAATATGGAGCTCTTACATGCTATTTTGCTTCATAAGCACGCCTCTGATTATTCGCTTTGATCATGAATAACTCTAAGGTATATATGTTATTAAAATTAATTACAACTTTCAATGTAATTACCTTTTGAATCGACCTGAAAATGTTGGTTTTATGAGATTCGGAAACTGCTAGATTGAAAACCGAAGCCGTATTCGGTTAGTGAAAATGCCTTCGGAAAGCTAAGTAAAGTATTAATAAAGAAATTTCATTAGAAGCAAATAGAGTGTTATGTATTATCAGTGCTCTTATATGTCTGTGAATACTGAATAATCTCCTCATATATGAAGAATTATATTTCTTCTATGTATTTTGCACTCATTTGTTTATTGGTTTTTACTTATGATGAGACAGCTATTTTTCGTCAACATTTGCGCCAGTTTCCGGCTGTTCTTGTAACGGAATTTGTCCAGCACATCTAGAAAATGTTAAATTCTTGGAAATCTCTCTTTAACAGTGGTCTTCTTTAAATTAAATTTGTGTCCTTACCTCAAAAGTTATATACTAAAATTATGTCGTTTACTTTAAAGAAATACCGACATATCTCAATTGAAGGTGTTTTTAAAGAAAAGGTGTGTAAGCCTAAACATTTTTTTTTATATTATACATATATGCATACATACACAAACTTACACACGAGAATCAGGCGATGGAACAATCACCGTATATTGTAGGCAATAGGGGCATACTTATCATGTTCATCACAGAAATATATAATATATGAAAGCTGTTGATAAACAAAGAGTAATAACAATAAGGCTTCAACAGCATCAGTTACAATAGAAACAGCAGTGAATTCAATGAAGCATGAACAACACTGTCGGACGATACAGCAAACAAATTAGGTTTACATCTCTCCAGTCAGGATTGCCCCACGTGGATTAATACGTTGTTTCATTAATTTGGTTTGACTTGGTTTGTCTTACGGCATATTAACGTCAATGTCTTATTTAATGCCGACAAAATGTTTATTACTGGTAATATATTTTTTTCTTTAAAAATGTGTTTCTGGTAATATGTTTTCTTCAAAAAGTATAGATGATAATATTTTTTTTTGTAAAAATGTGTATTGCTCGTAACATCAGTTTTTTTCCAAAAAAAATATTGCTTGTCATATCTTTATTTCAAAAATGTTTTGCTAGTGATATTTTTTAACAAAGTATTTCTTGTATTAACAACTATTTTTCCACTTTCAATAGTGTTTTGACCATAATATGGGGACTGACCTATAGTTAGTACGTTAAATGCTGCAGCCACTCCGGTTCATGTTGGACCTGGGAACACCAGCAAATAAGAGGTGGTTCCACGGTCCTCAAAACCTCCTGATTAGAAGCCTTCGTGTTGGACGTAGTTTATCGTCTTATCCAGGACCCTGATGTTCTTAATCTTCATACCGAGGACGGTTCATGAATTTAGACCGATCTGTATGTACCCGGATTCTGTGGAAATAGGTTGATTAATGCTAAATAAGAAAGTGACGAGATATTCCAGTGATATGGATAGTGTGATGAGAATAATATATAGCCTTAGTTTAACAATTGTTCATTTCGAAACCCCTTAAAGCTTAATCGAGTTGTCATGCTTCGATACTTACGAAATTATGCCATTTTTTTTATTTGATGACCAATCATATTGGTTTCTTGCAGGCTATGCTTACTCTCTTTCGTTGCGTATGACACGAGGTCATTAGTCAAGCATTACTTTTGGCTAACCAATCAGAGCAGTGTAATTTCTGTTTGCCCCACGGATAATAGCAGCCAACGAAAGAGTAGAAGTGAGCTCGAAATGGTGTTACCGCTAGTAGACCAACTGTCTTCCTGCCGGCTAACCGTGTTTCCCCAATTAGCTTAACATCTGTTCTCTTCGCTGCTTTTGGAAATCTCTAGATCAGCTTTCTTTCTTTTTTATGTACTATGTCCTTTTAGGACGTAGGCGATCATGACTCTCCACTTCCTTTATCCCTTGCAGTTCTCAACAAGTTCTTTCCTTTTGCTGCTTCCTCCAAAGCACGTTCTATCATCCACTTGCGTACGTCCGATAGATATGTCACTCCTAGTTTTCCATTGTCCCATCTTTCCCTCAATTCGACCCGAGAGTATCAGCTTATCAAGACCATCTTTCCTAAACTTCAGCTATCTCTTGCTGATGTAAAGTATGACTCCTTCTTGTTTGCAACCTATCTAAAACCTAATCTTTGCCCACATTCTGGGTCCATGATATGCTTAGAACCACAACTCCGTCGCCTTGAGTCTCTTCTTCACTTTGAAGAAATTGTCCAAAATTTGCTACAGTATAGAAGGACAGATGTCACGTAACAACTCGGTATGTTTTCCTTGTTACCAAAGAAATCATCCTGTATCGCAATATGACTCTGGGTAAATACATACATACATACATACATACATACACAAACTTACACACGAGAATCAGGCGACGGAAGAATCATCGTATATTGTAAGCAATAGGGGCATACTTATGTTCATCATAGAAATAAATACTATAGGAAAACCGTTGATAAACAAAGAGTAATAACGATAAGGCTTCAACAACAGCATCAGTTACGATAAAAACGGCAGTGATTTCAATGAAACATGACCAACTGCAATCACCACTCAATCTCTTCCTCCCAGCTTACAAATTCCTAACACGGGGAAATTACTTCAAATACTTTTTGCTAATGTATTTATGGTCTTAATCATACATAATACCATGAATAAAATGTGTTATTTTTAAACTTATTAATGAGTGTTGTTGAAGTGAAGTTTCCCGTTGAGACCAGTCACCTTAGGCTTTCACAACCATAAACAATACAGTGAATAGTCAAGCCTGATCTTCGAGGAAAAGTCAAAGTTTCTTCGAACTATTTCGTCAGTAATTAACTATTTTGTTGCGTTTATTCAAAAAGAGACGTGAAATAAGTATTGACTTCTGTGAATAAGGATTTTGATTGCATTAATGAACTAAAATGAGCAGAAATATATTTATTTACTTTTTGTACTGTAATCAAGCGAGATTCAAGTTATGTGAATTAACATCAAACATATCATTCAGCGTCTCCAGACAAAATTGTGATTTCAAAGCGTGACTTTAATTAAAGTGTCAATTTATATTGCCGCATAAACCAGAAGTCAAATTCAACAAACTTTACAAAGAATGTTTTCAGTGGGTTAAAAATAAATTGTATCAATTTTTAATTGATGGTTATTTAATTCTACATTAGATGCCCTGCAGTAAACATATCAAGTCTCATAATAATTGCTCACTACAATTAAAAATCGATGCAAAATCTATATTTTCACGAGACCTTCAATAACCGTTTTCTAATATAATATTTCGTTTTATACAATTCGGTTTTTGACTAAACATATTCTTCGTTTATATATTATGTTTTTTCAGGTCTGGATAGCCCTAACATTTTTGGGGTACATTGTTCAGACTTAATTTTTCATTCTTAAAAGTTTCGTTCTCATTGCAGTTTTTTTTTCTCATACTTGGCGAACCAGCTATGAAACAGACGCAAAAGTAACCTCGGATCAATTTGTGGACATGTTTGCCAACAACAGTTACATCCGGGTTTTCCCGTTAGCAGCGGGACAGTTTGGCATGTCTAGTTACGGGCCTCTCTTCAACTACTCAAGATCTGGGTCCGTACAGTTTCCTCATGCCAATAAAATCAGGGAAAAAGAAAAAGAAAACCCGCAATCAGGAAGTCACTGTATCTTGTGAACTCAGTCCCGTGGGGAATTGTATTCCTCAAGTTGATGTGTTGTCCGAGGCACCTCCCGTCACTTTCACCTCTCTGCCTATAGACTCCATACGGGTTAGGTTTTTTCTCTCACCCTCAACATACTCTCGTTTTATATTAATTCCTTCCACTTGTCAATTCTTCCAGTGCTTCAATCTCATTTAATATGCTCTGTCACTGTTCAATTTCTCAAACATTATTTTTTCGTTACTTCTACCAGAAATTGCTGCCATCTTGTTATAAATTATTGTTTCCATTCACCTTAAGAATTGATCTTTATTTTATCATTGGGATTTCAGGCCATCAGCATCACTGTCTCTTCTTGACAGTTCCTCCTTTGTAAGGAGATTGCCTATCATTCAAAGGCATATAGGAGATTTAATATTACAACGTGGATCAGAGCAATTTCCAGGCCACCAAATAATTATTTTCATTTCTCAAACGAATCTTTCATGATTATTATTCAACTACTTCAGATTGCATATTTATTCTTAAATAAGTAATGATGTGTTGATCCAGATAAATATCATGCAATAATTTATTATGCATACACTATCTATTCCATGAATTATGGATTAAATAATAAGACTTGAAAAAGCATTATTCTTCTCATAAATGTTTAATATAATATCAAATGACAAAAAATAATTATTCTGACAGTTCATTATAAGTTTCGATTTTAAATAACCCACAAAGTGATGGTATGCAGTAAAGAAATAATCAATAAATCTCCCTTTTTACACGACGAATATACTAACACCCTAAACGATCGAGAAGATCACGTAAGTCTCCGTGAGAGACGACAGACAGTGTTATATATAGTTAGTTCAAAGAGAGAGAGAGAATGAGAGAGCATGTGAGAGAGAGAACGAGAGAGAGGGAGATAGAGATCCGGTAACCCTTGGCGGTTTGGAAAACGTGATCTAATAGTCCCAGTTAAGAAACTTCAAATATATCACCCGCGCTGTGTCCTTCCTATCCATATTGCAAATAAGCATTTATTTTATATACGTTCGATAGCGTATAGATATATTAAATATATTTCTGCTGTCAAATTTGGCACATTCGCTTTTTATACGTTTAATCAAGTGTGATTTATGTGAATTTCCTTTATTATATGTTCTCGTTTAGCATATCCCAGAAAAAAAAAAACAGTTCGTTTTTCTTTCGACAAAGCCTTGTCTAATCTGTGGAGGGAAAAGTTATAGTTCATGAGTTTTTCTGTGTCCAGACTTTAGTGACATCCTGTATAGATCGTTGTTGAAGAGTAAGAAACGGATGTGTTAACCGATGGCAGTTTGGAAAACGAAAGAAATCCTAAATAAGGAACTTCAAAGATATCACCTGCGCTGGCTGTCCTTCCTCATTACAAATAAAACTTACGTTTATATATATCCTTTCCCATACCGCTTGTATTTTAGACATGTGTTATAAATTTCTCAGTCTGAGATACATTGTGTTAAATATAGATTTCTGTGTGTAGCATATGTTATGAGAGATTTATTTTCTATAGAATATAAAATTTCTTCAAGCTGAGTCAATTTTTGAAAGTAATTTCCTTGTATTTAATCTACTTCGTCCTTCTGTTTTGTTACTGTTTAATTATATCACGGATATTCTAATGCTTAATGTGGGCCTTGGAGTATAGATAAAATCAAAATATGTAATCGATGTTTCGAAGTCAAACCATTAGGATATGATACGTAATAAAAATATAAACGAGTATTGGAAGAAAACTGGAAAGATTTCAATGAATGATCCTCAGGTATGTTTATCATAACGTATTTGCTAAAGTCACGCTTCAGTTATTTTGTTATTCCGTATTTAGCGGTCTTGTAAAATCTTTCGGAAATTTAATAGATTAAATATTTTATGTTCCGACAAGACATGAAAAAACTTGAGATATTTAAGACGAAACATATTCATTATATTGTCCTTGAGAACCAATGAAGTCGGCAAAAGTAATTCGTTATATGTGGCCCAATGTCAACTTACGGATACTTTTTTTTTACATAGAAGCTAGAAATTGTTTCATTTCGTGCAGTACAACATGTATCGTGTGAGATATTTATTTCTCTCTACACACTGTTATGTATGAATATATTTACACACACACACACACATATATATATATATATATATATATGTATGAATATATTTAAACATATATATATATATATATATATATATAATGTCATCCACAGACAGACTGTTTCGCTGTATCACAGCTCATCAGTGTGGCTAGACATCCGGTTGCCTCTAGCTAGGATCGAAACCCGACTGAATTGGTATCAGGCGATAATTATACCACTAAGCTGTCGGCGCACGGTCGGGATGAAAATGGATTTTTAACGTATTTATTTCAGGAAACACGCCCAGTGACCGACAGTGACACAATTCGGCTTGCGAAGAGTCTCGCTATATATATATATATATATATATATATATATATATATATATATATATATATATATATATATATATATATATATATATATATATATATATATATATATATATGAATATATTTAAATATATATATATATATATATATATATATATATATATATATATATGTGTGTTTGTGTGTGTGTATTTAGGCAGCGAATTCACTTTTAAGCCTGTCTGATTAAATGAATTACAGAATAGTATATATGTTTATTCTTACCATAATCCGTTCATATTCACGGATAACCTTCCATGTTTTATAATCAAATGATGTAAGGAATGCTCTATAATTGTTAAAATCGCTTTCATCCCCCAAGTACTTTCTGTCTCTTTCTGAGGTCATCTTCAGTGGTGTACGTATTAGAAAACAGGAGGATTTGCTATTCGTTACTAATTCTTTTTTTTCTTTTTGCCTTTAAATGCAATAGTTAAAACACATGCTTAGCGTTTATTATAACATACAAATCTATCCACTATGGGATTTTTTCTTCTCTGTTGGAATGTCATGGTAATGCGCGCATTAAATCGTGAAAAACTGTTAATTTTATAGAAATTTTAGAACATTATTTAAATAGTTGCAGCTGATTCTGTTCAGTGTCGTCTTCAATTTTTTAATGTAGATTGCATCGAGGATCTGTAATATATATATATATATATATATATATATATATATATATATATATATATATATATATATATATATATATTCATATTCATTTAAAGAAAAACAGACCATTTTATGCTCAAATGTAATAGTTTATTTCACCAGAGACCTTTTAAAGGACGCTGAATCATCAGACATTACTTCCAAAATGTGAAACGAAAAATAAAATGAAAATTTACACTTTTGACGGGTAGTATTAAGTTTATGTAATTTAACAGAGAGGGAAGCGAGGAGTGGTGTGAGAGACAAGGTCGACTTTAGAGAGGGTTTATACTAATATTTATTTCAATCATACTTAGTATTGGGGGAGGAGAGACCAGATATTGACCTATTTAATGTGTTAACGGAAATGCTATATTGAAAGGGAAGAGGAGAAGAGAGAAAAAGAAAGAAGTGGGAAGTAAAGACAAAATATATTACGGAGGAAGAAAAGGCTGTATAGTTTTAGAAATTTAGATAAAAAAAATAAAAACAGATTTAAGGTTTGATGTTAATTTAAATGTTTAAATATCCACGAAGAAATTAATTTGATGCTTGTTAGAAATTTCAATATTTAACTCTTTTACAAATAACTTAGGGATTTAATATGATTTAATACAAGCATACATACATACATATATATATCTTTGTCTCCGTGTACTGAAAATCTAGATTGACGCATCCTCAACCAACAGGCTTATGAATGTAAATAGTGTAAATAATTAAAATACTTCATCTCAGAAATATAGACAGGTATATATATATATATATATATATATATATATATATATATATATATATATTTTATATATATATATATATATATATATATATATATATATATATATATATATATATATATATATAGAGAGAGAGAGAGAGAGGTAGAGAGAGAGAGAGAAGGAGAAAGAGAAAGAGAGAGAAAATGAATGAATGAGAGAGAGTATCAAAAATACTTTTACACACTTTGTGGCGGATACCTCATTCAAAAACAAGAATTTAATTATTTTCGGGTTACTAAATTTATCGAAAGTTTATGGGAGTTGAAGCTGTGTTGCCATAGTACAAGGTTACATTTGTTATTCGTGTACACACTTATATACAGGGTGACAGAGCTAAATCGTTCATATCACGCAGCAGCATAATTGTCAATCCCATAAATATATTTAATATCTTGAATATCCTCTAAACTAATTGTGTGTTTTTTTTTCCAGGTTCTCAAGTAAGACATTTGGCCATCTTGAAAACATTTGTCGTAAGAATCATTGCAAAACACTCTAAGGTATTCAGCTAGAAAGAGAACAAGTTAAAACCGTTTTGTATCAGAACCGCTCTCTTCCCAAATGAGCAATGTTGAGAGGGAAAATATCATTCAGGCCTTCCTTAATGTTAACAACATTTGTTCACGGGCTTCCATCTTCAAAATCTGTTCAAGAACCATCGAGACTACAGTGAATAAGTTTAAAATGTTTTAGAACATTAGAGAGGAAGACTGGATCATAAATCACAACAGGAAGAGGGATCAGCTAAAGAGAATAATTCGAAAATAACGAACACAATCCGTAAGATTTTCCTTGCTTGAGAGAAGAGTTTATGTTATGACAGTCAAATAAACAGTGAGAAAAGACTAGTAAATAAAATCGTACATGAAAACTCTGAGGCAAATTGTTACTCCAGGACAGAAACTTAGAAGTTTAGATAGAGCTAAGATCATCTTGAATAAATTGGAAAATGATCCTGGAATAATAATAATAATAATAATAATAATAATATATACATTTTTGTGCGTGTATATATATATATATATATATATATATATATATATATATATATATATATATATATATATATATATGAACTTTATTTAAATCCTTCATGTGCTCTGGTCCTTAGCTATGATTAATTAATGATGAACCTATCATTTTCGTTTTTGATCGAATTTATCACGAATTTCTGTTTGAGAGTAATTATACAATCTTATTGCTCAAAGTACAGTTCAGTAATGTTATAAAACCCGGGACAATTCCAGTGAGATATCTTTAATCATTCCCAAGATCCACGGTTCGAAACTTAATTTTAAAAATGGAGACGTTTGCTTTTACACGATTATGACAAGTTCGCGGTTACACATGGTGTATAGTAAAACGCAACCGATTTAAACAAATTAAAAAAAATATATATATCATCATCACAAGCACCGTCATCTGTTTCATAAAAGTTTTTTTTTTGTTTATGATCGTTGTTCAATTGAAAACATGACCAGCTGACCCTACATAATGTCAACCAACAAGTATATCTGCCGGTGCCTATCCCTGTCCGTATAACACTATGGCCGATCTTCTCCTAGTTGAAGGATTTGGTTTTTGAATCATCAGAAGATCCTTTATAATTTCGAGTCTTTGCGAGGTCATTTTTCTAGAGATAATGATCTGTTTTCTGTCAGTACATCCCAAAGAAGCTTAATGCATGCAATTTTCATCATTTTTAAGTTTTTAAATGTTAAACGATAGCTTGAAGGCGTTCGACAGTGATTGCTATGCTGGCCTTCCATGCAAGCTCCAGGTATATGGTGTCAGGGATCGAATGTTTTATTTTATCCAACCCTTCCTATAAAATCGTGAAATTAAGAACCTTTTAAACGGACACGCTTCCAGATCCTTTTACAGGAACGCCGGTGTCCCCACAAGTCTCTATCCTGATTCCTACGTAACTTCCGATTTTCTTCACCGACATCATTAATTCACAAGTAGCTATTTATGCAGATGAAACATCTGTCTCAATGGAATATCTGACAGATCTAACAAAGTACACCTGGCAGCTGTTATTTAAAAGAACATCAAATCAGTGTTTACCTGGGGTATGAAATAGCTTTTAAAATTCAACGCCCCAAACAGATTTGCTTTCATCTAACCACCTTAGGTAATTTTTTCTGCTGGACAGCAGAATGACAAACGCTAAACTCTACGAGATCAACACGCTGCACATTCATGTACTCTAATGACTTCAAGTAGAACGAATATGTCGAATCAGTAGCTGAATCTACTGCAAGGAAATTTGGTTCAATGAATCAATCTCGCTTATATAAATATTAGGTTGGTGCAAAAATAATGACGTATTAATGTCGTTTTTTGACTTATTTTTAACGTAAAAAACGACATTATTACGTCATTATTTTTGCACCAACTTAATATCTACCATTCGTCTGAGCATTAAATACAGCTGTCATATTTGGTATGGTGGCCTGCTGTACATTTCGATATTCTTTGCAAAATCCAAAGAATGATCTGCAATCAGAACACACATCTCGTCTTCAATCACATTCTGACTGACGTGACGTGGAATATTTCCCTGTCAACACTCCTGACGAGATTTCAATGGTAGCCTGAATATTGAATTTAAGGTTACTACTAGATTGTCATTTAGGTGTCACTCGTTTACTGTTCAAATAGCTAAATGCATTCACCATTGCTACGCCAACATTTTCTTTTCTGGAACTTCCCACCTGTTTGCTTGATTTCCTGATAACTAAAATCATCAAACGTTTAAACGCCATTTTAAATGACATTCATCTTTTGTCCTTTCTTCAATCATCCATATTATCATTCTTCTCTTTCCCATTTGACCTTTGTACCCTCACCCAGCGCATTGTGACATTCCCGCCTTACTTGATTAAAATATGAAATAAATATAGTCCATCATGCCGAAAAATTATTAAAAATAAACATTTCCAATTTTTCGGAGTGTTAAATAATACACAGTTTACTAAAATCTACTTCGAAATAATTCAATGTTCGCTTTAATTCTCTGTCTATTAGTTTTAAATATTTATTCTTACAGCATCTTCTAAATCAGTCGTACGAGAAACAGCGAGATTTTTCCAGCATTATCGTTCAAATCTCGTTTATTTTTAGCTGTTATTATCATCTCGTATATTTTAAATTGCTAGCCGTTATATTAAGAGAAAAAAAAATACGTTTCTCGCCTTGAGATTATTTGCTGAGTTAAGACATGAAATGTTTCTCTTCGATCTCATTATTAACAACGAAGGAAAAAATATTCTTGAAATTTTTCCCATTAATTCCGCAGTCCGTTGTGAGGTAGAAAAAATAAACATGAGCCCACATAAACATAATGTAAAAAAAATTACGGGCGGTGAAAAAGAAATAATAATCATTTTTGCTTGAAACAGAATTTTATTTTTGGAATGTCTTACTTCATTTAGCGCATTACTTTATTTAAAATATTCATCTCTTTTTTCTTTTCATTCTCTTTCTTTATCATTTTTTATGTTAGTCATATATGCTATCATTGAATTCTTTATCAGATACTGAATATTCAGATCAGATGTCTGTCAGAGATATTACCACCGAATTCAGGTGTTTTATAGGGATCAATTTTTACAGGAATATTCTCTTCGAACCGACGTTATATATCATGTGACATCATAATATTTCATCTATCTAGTACAGATTTGGGAGTATTTTACGATCTAGCCAAATGTTTCTCAAAATTTATTTTTAAATTCAGGTCGCTCTTGCAGAATGAGTAAAATTTATGGTTCACTTTACACTTTAGTCATGGCATATGAAAATATAAATAAATCTCTTGAAATAATCATTTATTTTTAACAGTGTTTTGTATATTTAAGTTTTCTTGCAAGAAGAATGAGCTTGAAGAGCAATGACATTTTTTTTTAATGTTATGTCTAATGTTATCCCTTATATGTGATAAATATTCTTTCCTTTTCAAATCAATGCTTTTAATATTTGATATACCTTTTAAAGATTAAGGAATTCAAATTCAACTTTAAAATATCCAATGGGAAATATTTTAATTCGGTATTGAATCAATGCGCTTGATGTTTCTCTCTATATATTTTTTATCTATAAATATAATTCCTGAATTAATTTTCTGTTTAACTGAAACCCATATGGTTACATTTCAGGGCTCTTAAATGGTCCCTGAAAGGTAGCCATATAACCGGTTGAGATTCGCCGATACAGGCAAAACGCTAGCAGATATACTTATTTTCCAATCGTTGCATACATGTGGTACAAAACCGAAAGTATGGGGCACCATTTGATGATAGGACTCACTCTCCAGCCATAACGGTTTTAGCGAGACAAGCTTGCTAACAATTACGCAACGCCGAGGTGTCCGATAGCGATTTTCAAAGCGTAGCTTGGATGTGGCACAAAGCCGAAAGTAAGGGGCACGCAGTGAGGATCGAACTCAGTACTCATTCGTAATTGTTCTAGCGAAACAAGCTTGAGGATTATTACACCACCTCGAGTTGGCCACGCTCTATCAGATATAAATAATCAAATGTTCCTGAAAACTTTCTTAAAAAATTTCCAAGATTATGTGATAGAACTTGGGCTAATCTATACTGATGAAAACAAAGATTACAAATTTTTCTGGCATGATTTGTAGCTTGTTCGGAAATTTACATATTCTTAAATGTATTTATGTCTCTATTCATTTCAACATGTGCATTAAGAACAGATCTATCTAATTTCAGCCACAATTATAGACCTGATTCCAGAATTACGGCGTGTGTCGTTTTAAAATAATGTTTCATATTTATTTCGTTCAAGATAACGCAGACATCTACAGACGCTATTGTAGCAGATATTTAATCTTCCTGACAATAAAGTATAAATATGTTGAACTTGCTATAGATTGCAATCAGATGTAGTCTAAAGGATTTAATTTATGTCTATTTATAAGTATATCCTATTTATATAAACATTATTTTTAGTGGGTACGCTATTTTTAGATTGGAAAGGTCTACTAAAGGAAAATGTCGTCTGCCTCTTCTCTATCTAGGCCGACCTTAAGAAAGAAAAAAAACGTGGATAATGAGCAAGTATACCCCCGAGAAATACCGTTCATAATCGTTAGAACAAATATCGGATGCCAAAATAGACATGCAATATGCTACTCCTTATAATAATGTATTTTTCGGAAAAAAGATATATTCGTTCTTCAGGCTTTGGTAAGTGGTCGGCATATATTATTATTATTATTATTATTATTATTATTATTATTATTATTATTATTCCTCTGCGGGATCGTCGTTGTCGTCTTCTTCGCATTCTTCTTCTTAGCATTCTTCTTTTTCTTCGCATTTTTCTTCTTCGCATTTTTCTTCTTCGCATTCTTCCTCAGCGGATTTTCCCCTTCTTCTTCTACATCTTTTATCTTCTTCGCATTCTTTTCTGACCTGTAGTAGGTCATTTCATTTCTTCATATATCCACATGAAGAAGTCTTTTGTCAGAATTGTGGCTGTTCCAAGCAGTGTTGTGTCCTGAAGCATCTCATTTCGCGCCACTTCCATTTTTAATCCATATTTAAATTTTGTCCAAAGTACAATGTCCACCCTACCTCGAATATGAACGTATCCTACATTATGAACACCCTACAGGAGTACTAACACGTATTCTTCAAATATGGGTACCTTTCTCCTTTATTTTATTTCTCAACAACCCATACTCCCATTAGTACAACTATATTGATTATTCAGCATTACTTTCCTTCTGAACAGCATGTGCATTTTTTTAATACATTTTGTCATGAATTTCAAGTCTTATTTCTTGGATCAATTCACTTTCAATTGAACCATTTATTTATAAACAGTGAACACTATGCCTATCATGACCTACCTAGAAGCTGAATCATTTCTATTCCTCGTGATACTTGTGATATCATCAGTTTACATTTCCTAATGCCAATATCAGTCGAATATTTCTGAACACCCAATAATTTGATTTTAAATCCTATCAACGAGCATCAAGTAATTTATACGTACCAAATGTTTCATTTCTGTTGTTTTTCTCGCAAATATTAACCAATATATTTCTTCCCAAACAATAGTAACAATATAGCAATAGTAATAATAACAAATCATACAATGCTTGAAAATACTATAGTCTTGATAATACACCACGATTCAACAAGAAATGGCCACACATTCAAGCAATTTACATTAGTAGGCCAACAATTCTCCATTATTCTCTTCTGTGTTTAATGTATTCAGTCGTTTACAACTTTAAACAATTACATGCACAGCACAAACCAATTACTAATCAAAAATGCCATTTCCAAATTTGTCTTGCAGTTTTTACACACTTTCAGTTATATTCACAATTACAACTTCGAAAATTTTGAAGACACCACAATTTATGTTCTGCATTTCTTTTGACGTATCATCAAAACAAAATACTTTACTTGTATAATCCTTCCAGAAAGACAATATATTTTCAGCAATCATGGAGAATCATGCCGTCAAAAACTGTACAGTTATTCCCTTGACATCGCTATTATTTTAAATAAACTTACTCCACGACAATTTCATAAGAGACAATTAGAATTATATTAAAACCAAAAAAAATGAATTCATAACTTTTCTTTTTCTTGTAAATTGACAACAAAATAATAATCACTGCTTATTTATTTGATTGTTTACATACACTAGTAAAGTAAATTATTATTTATTGGAATATTTGCTAAAATACAGGCGAATTGTCAAGCAATTCGAGCTTTATAAAATAGTAAAGAATAAGGATTTCCTTATAGTTGGTTCAAATAATTTCAAAATTTAGTAAATGTTTATAAATTAATGATTATTTTTTTATATTTATCATTTTATAAATTTGGTAATTATTACATACTGCATTGCATTAATTTTCATTGTATTAAACATTGTGAATATGAACATATTCGTGTAAATAAACAATCTAATAAATATATATATTTAAATACTATTTTATTGTAAATTCTCAAGACAAAAATCTATATATATTTTATTTCGTCATATGTTTAACATTCATTACAATTCTAGTCATTAATTATTAATGCAATAAACAGGAGGTGCGAAAGTAATTGTAATATTGATATCAATGGAAAAACGGTATTTTGCCACTGTTTTTCTTCAGTCACGTTTCATATATTTTTATCCTGTATGATGACCTTGAAAATTTTTATCCAGTTACGTATTATGAATATTTATATGAAAACATATTTACAAAAATCCCTGCCCATTTAAACTATTACTAATAATAAATGAGTTTTCAAATGCGACTTTTTTTTCATAAATTTTGATTCTGAGCCTGTTTAAGGCGACACTGTTCTTGGCTTGGAGTAATAAAAACAGTTAATCAGAAAAAAAAAAAAAGATATGAGGAGAAAATCCATCCTTTACATTTTTCCGTGAATCAGTAAAACAGAATATGAATCCTGTAATAATTTTTTAAAATAATAATTTTTTCATTAAACCCAAATCAGATTGGATAGCCTGGACAGATGATATCAAGTAATTAACATTTTTCAGCATGATGGAAAGAGGATTGTAAAGGCAGAGAAATCATGCGGCCCAACAATTAATGCAGGCTACATAAAATAATTAAAAACTGACAATGTATTTTGAAAATACAAGGAAGCTAACCACTTTCTCCCTGCCGAAACTTCTCTACCATCATCATTCATTATTTAACACTCCTTCCATTTTATAATATATGATTTCCCATTAGTTTTTCCAGACATCTTTTAATAGCAATTGTTTGAATGAACTCCTTGCCTTGTCACTTTCATCGCATAAATGTTATCATGAATTCATATATATATATATATATATATATATATATATATATATATATATATATATAATACGTCACATATATACAGTATTGGGTACATATAAAATTATGCAACAAAATATTAAATTGATGTATCCAATACTTTTGCATTTGGTAATTTTGAACTTTGATAAAAAAAAAATGGATTCAACCATGAGTTTTTAATTTTCCTTCCACATACAGCAAAAACAAATTTACGGATATTACTTACCAAATATCAGGCAAAATGGCGGACATAAACTAGAGTTATAACAGAAAATAACATGTCTCCAATACTTATCCGTGTCACTGTATATATATATATATACGTTATATGTGTGTATAGCATTTGAGGAGAAGTGTGCCAAATAACGATGATCCATCCGCTCAAAATCAAATTATATTTACTTTTGAAAAAAAAAATTTTTGAATAAAAATTATAAAACATGGACAAAATATGTCAATTTAAATAAAATATTTAAATAAAATCAATTTAAATAAAATATTTTTAAATTTCTAAAAAAATTACTCAACACGATTAATGTAACATTAATGGGTTACATTAATCGTGTTGAGTAATTTTTTTAGAAATTTAAAAATATTTTATTTAAATTGATTTTTAGAAAAATAAGATTCTTGTTGCTATTGATTTCATAAAAATTAATTTAAAAATATTCAGGATTTTTCATTTTGGTAACAGAGCAAAGAAGCAATTATGTTTATTTTTTTTATAAATTGAATAATCATAATCCATAGTATAAATAAATTATTTTTTTCTTATCATATTTTCAGAATGATGAGAGAAACCATGCGCCGGACCGGCATGGACTAATTCAATATATATTGTTTGGAATTTGTTTTTGTAAAAATGTAAGTATAAAAGAAGAATAGATATCAGATTCCGTTTTTTTTAAATGTGTAATAATGAATGAATAATAAAATGTTAAAACAATTACACTAAAAAATACGGAAATAAATCCAAGAAAATAGAAAATTTAAAAAATAATTATCTGTCAGTAATGTTACATGTGTGATACACGCTTAGGCGATCATGCATCTTTCGATACATGACTAACGAGGCAGATTTTTCTTCCCCGCAGTAGGCTGCTATTTCTTTCTACGACAGACCAGTTTCCATGCAAGGCTATTAGAACCCGATCTGTCCTGCTCTTTACACATAGTTGAGAGGGAGAAGAAGAAGATTCATAACATTCTTAAGGGTATCAGTACGTATGAAATGTATTCCGGTGAAATTCTATAGCGTTTCGAAGAATTAAAAGGTAAAAAAAGAACGGGAATAATAATTATTTTTGTTCTTATTTAATATTTAATTCTGTGAATTTCGAAACGCGTACATGTCTAAAATAATTTCTAAGGCAATTATTCGTTGTTTTTTTTTTTTTTAAGCTTTATATTATCTTCGCAAATACACATCATACGATGATAATGTTTTAGCAGAAATGTGGATTGGATGAAACTGATTCTGTATATATTTGTATTTATCATTAATTATTGTATGTTACAATTATGAGCATATCTTTTGAAATTTAGAAATTGCTTTAGAAAAAAAAATTATCTGGTGGTACGTTGCTTTTAGTAGGATGAGAAATAAGGAGACTCTGAAATTATAGATTGAATGTACAGACTATCAATGTTTACTCAGATATTCCAAAGTTTACACAAAAACATTGCGCTTTGGTGGTAAACATGATTTTAATTTTAAATAAGCAACATTCATGAGGATATTATCCTGATAACGTTCCGGAAGCATTTATATATTTTACACTGTTCAACAATTACAGTTAAAAACGAACAATTATAAATTACATAATTGAACTGGGATTAAACGAAAATTACTTCCAATATAATACATATTACTTACAATACATTGCATCTTGCCATCAATATTGACAACAGGGATACACAAGTTTAGAATTAAAAACGAATACATTTGGTGGATATAGAAGACCCACCCTGTGTAGGCAATATGTGAGCTGATGTTGTTTCGTTATTGTCTTCAGAAATAATTTCTCGTCCGACTTCAAGTTTTCGTGAGGTTTTGACATTTTTAAGTTTACATATTAAATTGGTTTGTATATTTGGTGGAAAACAATTTTTATCTTTTAAAAAGGGCCAGTTTTTTCTCATGTTATTAAACTTAAAGAGTCTATCGTTGTTCTATTCAAAACAAAATAATGGATTTACACCACGATTGATCTCAGCATACTTTGATATTTTCCCTTTTTAGAATTAAGATGCTTTCATCGGAGCAATTTCATTGGTGCTACTAAAGGCTTTAACAGAATAACGAAGTATCAAGTCATGTTTTCATATATATATATATATAAATATATATATGTATATATATATATATATATATATATATATATACATATATATATATATATATATATATATATGAATATATATATATATATATATATATATATATATATATATATATATATATATATATATATATATATTAGGTTGGTGCAAACATAATGTCGGTTTTTGATGTAAAAAATACGTCAAAAACCGACATTATTAGGGTGACATTGGTTGCGATATCATTTCTGATAAATATACATCTAGATGACACGAGCAGCTGATCACTCGCAAATTCTCGTTTTGCTTGCCAGCCCTGTCCTCCTAAAGCGGATTTTGCATTCGCGTATGATTGTAGATATATTACGTGGCGTGAAATAAGATTCGTTTGAGGTTGTCTGGCAGAAAATATTCCCATATTACATACATTTTTTTGGGGGGTATTTTCACATCATTTTCAGTAGAATTTCATATCGCTTGCGAGGTACTTAAAATATTAAATTGAATTTATTCATTCTCCTGATATGGTTTACATTGGGTCTTGTTGGTTGAAGCCTATTTATTAAGTTTTCGAGACATTAATATACAGCCGAGCGACGTTGATAGCATTTTCTAGATAATTACTGTGGTATTGGTAATATTGTCTGTTGTGACAGCTACGTCATCTTTTTAGTCAAAATCTGCCATTTTCTCATAGCTTTTATAATCTACTATCTATATTTCTCATGTTGTCTGTCTGTGTGTCTGTCGTGGGCGTTGTTCCCTCGCCTAGGCCGCATTTCTCACCTTTTTTCGATGCGGTTTTCACCACAAGGTTGCAAATGGCTGCCGTAAGGGACATGACGGAACTAGATTTTGAATTCGGACTCAGGTTCCGAAAAAATCGATAAGCGAAAAAATCTGCTTACAGAAGGAATGATCGCATTTCAACCAAATTTGACACCCTCTTGGAATCTACCATTAGAAGTGTCCGAAAGTTTCATGACCACGGACCCCCAAACAGCACGGAAAATCGATAAAATCCCAAAACAGATACGCCCAGATTAACCCTAACCGCATGTCGGTTTTCAGCGAAAACCGACCGGATTTATGGGGAGGCCATTGGGAGTCACCATGTGAAGTTTCAACTCTGATGGCGCCCCCAAACAGAGTGCAAATCGACACTCGGTGAACCCTTAAAAATGATTTTTTTTTCCGGTTGGGTATTTCCTAAATGCAGATTAAGGTCACGCTATGCACGGGAAGAAACAGGTCCGTGCGTGCAGTGGAGTAGAAGTAAACATTTGACCTCAAATTCTGGAATGGTTACAGGGCCATTGAAATTCGGCTTTTTTATCCCTGCTACCAGGTCAGACTTTGAGCCACAAATGACATATTCTACTTTGTCAACACTTTTGCTTTAATCGTCGCTACTTACCAAAATAAGCACTTTCTTTATTCGCGTCTTCACTGAAAAAAACCCGCATACGTACTGAGTGAAAATGGTCCCGCCCTCAGCAGTCCATTTTCCAATTCTTTAAACATTTTCCCCTAGTCCAGGCCGCATCCCAGACCTGACGAGGAGTTTTTGCGCTAAAACAGCAGGGCTTCCTCCCAATCCATTTCAAAGCTAATGTCGGCAAACGGTTAGCCGCTTTTCCTTGTGGCACAAACCAAACGAGCAAACGCTTCATTGCAGTTCCTTGAATTCTCATCGCCGGCATCACGTGCGTTAGAGCCTAGCTGCACATTCAGCAGGCAGCTTGACCCCGTTTACGGCCAAGCCTTGCGCTTGCCAAATCAGGCGCGCGTGCATCTTCCATTTTGCGTGAGCTCATTCATTGGTTTAAGTCATGGCCATTGTCCAGGCTACACCAATCAATGACAAGTCACGCTCCCTTTAAATACCTTCAGCGCGGCTGCATCCACACTCACGTCTTGATTTGATCGCCATTAACGCATCTGTCCTTGGATTAATTGACAGCTTCTTGCTACCGCAAGTTACCTATTTGCTTAAACGTTTGCATTACCCATTTTATACCCGCGTGCTGCCTCTACTGCGCAGCCCAGACCATCTTAGCGTTCCATACCTATTTCTACCTTTTCGTAATTCAGACTATTAACTGCTGTCGCAAGTTACTTCTCTTCTGTCTTTACTAAGTGGCCCAGTACACATCAGTGTTTCACTACTTTTTAACCTTCAACGCTTCAACGTTTTGGTGCGTAACCTCTTCCTATAGCGACGTTTTCGTGCTGCCAGAAAGCACGGCCCATAGCTAGGAGATGCTTTTTCCATACCGCTCCACTTCATTTTAATTTTTCGTATACAACGAGGTTGCACCACTTCAGCTTCGGCATGAACTTCTATTCGCATTCTTACACAGCATTTCTACAACCCTTCAAATGGCTCCTACACGACGAACATCCACACGTCAACAACTGAAGACCCCTAATACCCTTAAGGTTACAGGTGCAAAAAAGGCGACTGCAGAGGAGGACATAATAACTCCGGTTACAGATGATCATATAGCGTCTACTTCAATCCCTGCTTCGCACTCTTCTGCGTACCGTGGCGATGACCAACCCGGCAGCTCTGCAAAGGCTGCAAAAAAAAAAAGCGAGACGAGGCAACCTTTGCAGGCGTTCTAAAAAAGCCCCACTGGCTAAGCGGGAACGGTAACAGGATTCCATTGAGTGCGCCTCCTTGGGGGAGAAGCGGTTGGCGTCTACTTCAACCTCCTCTTTGCACTCTTGTGAGTGCCGCGGCGATTACCGACCCGGCAGCTTTGCTTAGCGTGCCAAAATACCATGGCGAGGCAACCTTAGCAAGCGTTCTAAAAGAGCCTCTGCGCCAAAGAAAAAGCGGAAGGCGGAAACCGAGGTAGAGGCCTCTTTGAGGCTTTCCAGTCAATCTCAACGGAGGCAGTATGTTTTGTCACAAAAAACGCTTGGTGAGCGTAACTACCGTTTGTAATGAAAATAAGTTTACACATATTCGTTGAAAAGTAAGTGGAAACTACCTAAACGCTTGCAAGACAGAAAACAGCGGCTTCATTACAAGCGCTTTTGCGGTCTCGACAGAGCACGCATCGAAAGCTACTCGCAGTGTAGCCGACGCCGCTGCAACTTCCATTCGACGGTCCCAAGAGAACACGACTGAGAAGACCGCACGTAACGCAGCGTAGGCTGCGGCAAAGTCTATTCGACGTTCCCAGGAATCCATGGCTGAGAAAACCCCACGCCATGCAGCCGACGCCGCTAGAGCTTTAGAAGGATGTAGTGAAAGGCTTGAAAGGTTACAGACTGTTAACCAGCGCCGCCATGCACAACGAGGACTCAGTAGCCCATGCAAAGCAGTTTTGGTTTAAGCTGGCATTCAACTATGAGACAGTTTTGTGGCTTTCCGGTCGCAAAGACCTCCATATATGATCTATGTCAGTTGTCTGTGGACATTGCAATGCCAAAAAATGGCCTGGAGAGTCTGAATGATTGTGTTGTTCAGACGGTAAGGTAGAGTTGCCACCTTTTCAAGAGCTACTTGCTTCGTTGAAAGCACTGTTGGAGGGTTCCAGTCCAGACTCCAAACATTTCCTCGCAAAAATCAGACAGTACAATTGTGCCTTCAAGATGAACTCTTTTGGTGGTAATGCCTTCCGCGAAGTCGGGTGGAATCCCACCTTCAAGGTTCAAGGTCAGGTTTACTAGCGGATTGAGTATCTTTTACCGGAAACTGCCAATTTCTACAAATATAACTGTATAGCTGACTACAATCAACAGGCAGATGCCCGCATGGGCATTATCCCCAAGAACGATACAGGCCAGAACAATCATCCTCGCAGGAATATCATAATGATTCTCCAACAAATGATCCACGAGACAAAGAGCTATGTCTGCAGTTTTAAGTATGCTGTCGAAAATAACACTTCTTCTGACTTCATTATTGTAATTGATGATGACAAAGGACCTTAGGGAGAGCACGAACGTCGTTACAATGCTCCCGCAAGTAACGAAGTTTCCGTCATTGTCAGCGGTGATCAGCACAACAGACGTGACCTTGTTATCGAATCGCGCGGCAGTGGGCTCCGAAGAATCAATGAAACGCACCGGTCCTACGATGCACTGTAATACCCACTTCTCTTCCCTTACAGAGAAGATGGGTACCACTTTGGCATTCTGCAAAATGCGTCCACCTTAAAAACAGTGTCTTTCAGAGCTTTCTACGCCTACCTATTGATGATACATGAGGGTGCATTCAATCATCTTCATCGAAGCCGGCACCTTTTCCACCAATTCATAGTAGACATGGCTGCTAAGATGGAATCCGAAAGAGTCTGTTACATCAGATTGAATCAGAGCAAGTTGCGCTCCGACTCTTACATTCACCTCCGTGATGCTTTACAAAATGACGCTGATCAACGCAATATAGGCATGATGTGCATATTAACTGCAACGTTCACAGGCAGTCCACGATACATGCACGCGAGGTCGCAAGACGCGATGACATCCGTTCATAAGTACGGCCGACCAGACCTATTCATAACTTTCACGTGTAACCCAAAATGGTACGCAATTGCTAAAGAACTTATGCACACTTTTATCATCTGAAGTTAAGAAAGCTAATGGATGTGATTACAAAGGGTCAGGTTTTGGGGGCTGTTTGCTGTCGCATGCAAACTATTGAGTGTCAGAAGTTCGGCCTGCCTCACGCACATATACTAATTTGGCAGTGCGACAAGTTTGAGGCTACAGTAAATGATCATCTTATTTCTGCTGAAATTCCTGATCCGTTGGCTGACCCTGAATTGTACGAAATAGTGACAACCAACATGATTCTCTGTCCGTGCTGGTCGCATTACAATTACACCAGCTGTCACAACACGAGATTTAGTGAGCGAAACCATTGCAGGGAGCGATGGTTATCCACTGTACCGGCGAAGGAGTCCAGCTGAGGGAGGATTTGCAGCCGTGTTAAAGGGCCACCAAGTGAATAAAAGATGGGTAGTGCAATACTGTCGGTTGCTAACAAAAGCGTTCAATACGCACATCAATGTCAAATATTGCCATTCAGTTCGCCCCAACAAGTATGTATGCAAGTACATCAACAAAGGGACTGATGCTCCAATGTTTGGTATTAGGCAGAAACGTTCCCTAGACGAAATCTAGGACTTCCTTTCAGGGCGCGTCATTAGCAGCACAGAGGGCCCATGGCACATATTCAACTTCCCCATCCACGAACGCTTCCTGGGCTCGGCGGAAGTGCGGGGCCAACGTCGAGGGCTATCCAGGCGTCAAAAAAGACGCCACACTCGGAAGGGTATTCACGGTGCCCTCATGTGACAGGAATGTTTTTACTTGCGACTCCTTTTGCAATTTTCTTGCATGGAAAGGAAAAATGGAATGGAGTTTGCTGAGGACTTCAGTGTAGACCACATTTTCAGCTTTTTATGAGGTTGATAAAGGTACACATCATCGCACCAGCCAACTCGAGAGCAGGCTACGTAAAGTTGGCCGTATGAGAAGCACAGCTTCTCTAAGTGTACACCAGTGACAGACAGCGTTTGTCCTTGAGCCTTATTGTCATAGCTAAACAGGTGCGAATGGGAATGGGGATCTTTTGAAAGTGAAGGGTACATCGGCATCTGATCGATACAAATGCATCCTTGGAATAAGCACTTGCTCCCCTTTACCGCGTTACTGTGAAGTATTGAACTCATCGCCAACTAATGTATAGTTACAGGCATCAATTGTCTCTCCTCACATCACCATACCATATGTACAGAAATGAATGATTCCGACCAGATTACGGGCCCTTTCAAAAATGCGTGCGAGACCCCTTCGTGCAGCAAAAAATCGATAAATAGGTCCGGTTCGACCCTGCCATCAGCTGTCAGTTTTTGACTTCTTTTCACGCCCAGGCTGCAATCAACGTTAAATGTCGATTCAACTTCTGACATTTACGGCGTCAATTCGTAACGGAGACAGATTTTCAATTTGGACTCAGGCTTTAAAAAAATTGGTAAACCAGCTGGTACTCCGGTATTTGGGCGGATTACATTCTAAAATTTCGGGCGTTCTTTACAATTCAACCAGAAATTCCTACGCAGCCCAGTTAGAGGTGCCTTGTGATCCTGTCGTGACTCAAAAATCGATACAAACCTCTGTGTTGACCATGACCTCAGCAGTTAATTTCCCACTTCTTTAAAATTTGTTCTTTCTCCCAGGCTGCATCCCAGATCCGATTTTTCAATTTTCGTCATTGTGTTATGCTGGAGCTCGTTTTTTTATTTGGAACACAAACATTGTAAAAAAACCGCTTAACTCACAGGTGATACGGATTTTGTGGGTTTTAAGTTGAATGTCTCGCCTGCACTACGCGGCCCAGTACATCTAAGTTTTTCACCTCATTTTTGACTCTGTGCAGTTGACTTCGCGTTGTTAAACACTTTTGAGCTCTTTTTATTTGAACTTAAAATCGGACCAATGTATAGCTTCCAAAGTACCGGGTTAACAAAACAAGGGCAACAACAAACCCGCCCAAGTAGTATGACCAGTCTCAATATTTCAGGAAACTGGGTTGGGTGTGAAAAATATTTGTTGTTAACATTGTTTTTTCATTTGGTTTTTCCAGTTACGAGTCCTTTTTTAAAGTTGATCGTTTTGTGTTCATTTTATTTAGTTCTTTTTTCGTAACAGATTTAATGTTTAGTACAGAGGTTAGAAAAAAAACGCTGTGTGAGATAGGCAAGA